>CM054805.1:6771807-6964559 GCA_028984105.1 Lavandula angustifolia
TTGCTGTTCATTCAATCGGTATGTATATATGCATAAAGCTTTCTTGATAAGCATAAAGTTTATATTGTTTAAGCATAAATAGTATTTAATTTGGAATTACACAATAATTTAAGGGTAGTTCGACAAAAATCCTTTGAAAAGGAGGAACAAGAGAAGAGATTGAAGGGTGGGGAGAAGATATAGGTAGGAAGGGGTTGAGCTTGCGGGAGTGGAAGGAGTTAATATTGTAGAGACAGTGATGTAGCTCGAGCGAGGGTTAGTTAGATCTTACGTGTAAGCATAAATTGTATGATGGGTATGCATAACTTACGTATGGCATTAGCATTATTTTTTCATGCTTGATCACAAATGCCGTCACCGTCGACCGAAAATTATGTTTCAAAAATTTTTTCGTTGGTATGCATAAAAGGACTATGTTTGCATAAAAAAGGACTATGTGTGCACCAAGTATGGATTAACTAACCGGGAAATGATACATTTTAGTATATGTCACATAAATATTTGTCTAGTTTGATGTTCTTTAATCAAGATGTATATAACCATAAAGTTTATCTTTGTGTAAGCATAAAGTTTATATCGGATGAGCATTAAGAATTTTTAATTTGGAATTACACAATAACTTAAGGGGGTTTCGACAAAGCTGAAGAAGAGGAAAAAGAGAAGGGTGAACGGAGTTCGAAGGCCTGGTACAATATATCTACTACGCTTATTAAATCGGGATATTTTGATTGACAAACTCCATTATATTATTATGATAATCAAATGATTCTTTAAGGTTACAAGCGGATGTCTTGCTCGGAATAAATCTTCAAAGAAGAGTGCATCGGCAATGAAATCACCATACCTTACGCGTTACGTGGACGCTCGCCAAAAAATCTAACAAAAATGGAGATTACCGTTTGTTATTTCTGCATTTTTGTGGCAGATGATAATTGGTATGGTTGATATTATATAAAATATTCTTGTTTGATACATTCAAATAACTTATGTTGAAGTATGTATTCTTGTTGCTAGTTTGCTGTTTGAATGGAAAGATTTTAAGATATTTGCCCAAAAGATGCGGGGGTTGAAGCAAAGCAACTGGATTGACAATGTGATAATAGATGCATGGTCCGCCAATCTTAACGAAAGGGAGCAAGTGAAGTCGGATGAATCGCCGCTACGGCTGTTTGCTCCATTGAGGGTACGTATAATTCAATAAGATAACATACCGTAAATGAACGACGTATATGGGAATTATGCATTAACAATGTCTAATATACACAGAGCGAAACGGTGGTATGTCCGGAGAAATAAATTGATTCCTTTAAGAAGCGGGAAATCTTCAATCTAGGAATGGCTACGACGCTCACAAGACATAAAGTTGCTAATCTGAATAAGATTCAACTAGTAAGTTAAATTTGACTCATTCAAAGATTTTTTTTTTATCGAAGCAAGTGAAGTTGCCAATGTTGGCTAATTGGAAGTTTTATGGTTTCTTATGTAGTATGTTTTCCCGATTGAGAATGAGGGTTGCTACTTCATGATATGTTTTGATCTCGAGGCCGAAGCGGACTTTCATAATCGACAATACTGACGGATCACAAAAGCATTGATATTGAAAGTGAAGTATGGAAACATACCCAATGATTTGGGTGAGCAAAATCTTGAGTTATATAGAATTATTTTTTTCTTCATCAAGAAATTGAAGATTATATGACCTAATAGTTAAATTGGCCTATATTTTTTTTCGTTGTTAGACATATCACGTTGTCTCAATACCCGAAGGAGACTAAATGCACAAGCCGTGCAAAGCTTGTAGAGAAATGCGAGTGCGAAATGATCATTCCAAAGGTGGGGGAACCGAACGAAAGTTTTCGATTCAGGTATTATTTAATAAGCATAAAATTAAGAGCTTATGTGCATAAAATAGTCGAATGGTAAGCATAAATATATATGCAAACAATAATACCTAATCAAAGTAGCATAAAATAATCAGACCGTGCGCATAAAATAGAAGAATGGTAAGCATAAATAAATAGTGACAAAATTGTACTTAATCACGGTAGCATAAAATAAGAAGACGTGTGCATAAATAGTAGAATGGTAAGCATAAATATATTTGCAAAAGTACTACTTAATAAAGAAGATTTATTTCTTGTAGGAGTTTATCTCGATGAGACACATGGAGACCTTCAAGTGGCGATTTAACGAATCGGGACACGGGATTTCTAAAGAAAGGTGTCAAACAGATATAAAGCTTTTGAGGATGCGGTATTGTTTGAGCTTAGTTAATTTTGATGAAAACAAAATGAAGGAGACGGCCGAACTAGAGGCGGTGGGGCATGCAGATGAGAATGAAGTTGATTCAAAAGAATGTGTCAAAGAATTGCTAGATAGTTAGAGTTTTGGTTTGTGCGAAAGTTTCGTCCGGATAATTTGGTTGGATAAACTTAGTACCTCGATGGTGTTAAGTTTTTTAAGAATTATGTTTTGGAAGCAATGTAATGAAAAACGTCTTTTGAAATATTAAATGTATTCTAATTTAGGGAGTCATAATTGGATCGTATAGCAAACGTATATGCATAAACAATATATAACATCAGCATGAAATAACAATTCGATATGCATGAAATATATAACCTAACATATATTGATAAGCTTGAAGTCATAAAACAAAACATATCATAAGCATGAAACATCAATTGGGTATGCATGATATATAAAAACTTGAACATAACCAGTAGCATGATATATAAAAACTTGAGCATGAACTTGAAAATTGAAGTTGATATGCATAAAATTAATTAACCATAAGCATAATAAATAACCGGTGTGTGCATGAAAAAAACATAACATGAAATAAACCGATAAAGTTTAATAGAAATTAGACGAAAATAACGCAAATGGTTCACTACACGCTTACTAGTAAGTTCAGCATAAAAACTTATGAGGAATCTTCTACATCCTTAACATTAGGGCAGTTTCTTGAATCATGATGTCCCATCTGGTTGCATTTCCGACACATCCTCTGAGGCTTCAACTTAGCACGCAATGCTGCCTCCTTCCTGGACTGTAGCCTACTACCCGATCCCTTCGTTTTGACTTGATCTGGTGGCATAACTTCGACATCTTGAGGGATATGTGATCCATAAAAACTTTCAAACGTGTGTTGATTAACCTTACTACTTGAACCGCCTTCATCATCAATTTGATATTTGTTGACCAAATCATCAAAATCAGAAAGTAGTTCGTTCATTCGTGCATGGTTGGCAGCAACTAATGAAGCACATTTGAATACTACATCCAACAACTTCTTTGTGGCATCTGCAATAGAATGACCGACATTCCCAACTTCAAACGACTTATCAAAACGCTTGAAAGACACATTTCTACCCCAACGAGATACGACACAGGAATCTGGAACACAACTGATGTTGGAATTCTTGAACACCTTCAAAATGTGCCCGCACAACAATGCCGTGCATCTCCATCTTCCTACATGTGCAAGAAACCCTAAAATCAACGACATTCAACGTAACGTTGAAAACACCAACCGTATTATCATCAATTTCAAACATCTTCACTCCACCACTGCCGGTTAATTTTTGAATAGAACACACGTTCGCAGCCTCAACCCATTCCAACCGCACCTTAGAGAACATTGTGTTTGAATACATCTGCAGCCAAACTTCGCTCCAAAGGCAACATTGTCACTAAAATTGGTAAAGTACCATCATCCGCTGCGTTTTGTTTGTCCGAACAGTGTCGTTGAGCACTTATAGCACTCTCAAACAACAAATAGAACATCACCAGATTGGCCTTTGATTTTAAGTAAGTTCGAAAAAAATGATTCTCGCTTCCTCGGACATGGATGTTGTGCGAAACAATCCAAACATTGGGAAGTCTCGGTAAATAAGCGAGAATCCAATAACGGCGTAGGCCAAACATCCCATCAAGCCAATCACCGACCAACCAAATCAAAATCCAATAAAACAGATTTCCACTTCGCATCGAACTCATCCGGTTGCAGGTCGCTATTCCACTCAATATCATTAAATCTTTTCGTAAAATAAGTATTTTTTCTTAATGACAAAGGAATCTTATCCGGAACTTTAAGCATGATGTGCCACATACAAAAGCGATGACGGGTTTCGGGCATAACATTCTCCATTGCAATCTTCACGGAAGGATCATGATCGGTTATTATTAACTTCGACAACCGTCCATGCAAGTCTTGAAACTATTAAGTAACCAAGAATATGAATCCACCTGTCTCGAGGACAACAAACCCGCCGCAAACGTAATACACTTGCCGTGGTTGTCGAGGCCGGTGAAAGGAACAAATATCATGCCGTAACCGCATAAAAGATTCTAATTCTTTATTTGCATAAAATATATTCTCGTATGAGCATGAATGAAACGAGTTATAAGCATAAAATCAGCACATGATATTATTCCCAATAAAATATAAGAATATGTGCATTAATAATACATTAGGTATGCATAAACTATCAATTAGATATGCATAAATAATACGTAAGTGAAATGAAGAATTAAGATTACGTCAATGCATAGAACAAATTTATGATTTAAATTCTTTTGTTTGCATAAAACAACCCCCTAAATGACCATGAATGTTAAGGAGACATAAGCATAAAATCGAAATCGAATTTGGAAAAATATACTAACTCCTATAAGATGCATAGAATAAACACGTACCTATTGGTTGAATAAGTTGCATCCATTGATAACGAATCTCCAAAAATCGTGTAATTGCCAATACATATATCATCGCCCAAAATACACGCTTCAATTTGTCCCCTCCGTCCGTAAAATATTCGTAAAAAAATTCGTGGATTCCTATCACGAGCTTCCTTCATTTTATCCAACATCATTTGTGCATCCGCACCCTCAACGCATATACGAAGATCACGGTGAAAATTTTTAAAATCTACTACATCACAACCGATGTCTCCGATAACTACCAACCAACTCACTAAACATTCTATATGACCTAATCGGACCAACATTAGAACGCGCACAACTAAGGACGAAATTCTTGTGGACGTAAGTCATTGTCCGATTGTATCTCATGAATTGTTTGTGAGTTGATAATAACAAAGGACGTGTGTGTGCCTCGTGAAATAAATCAACTACAAAACCTTCGCGGTGGGATTTAAATACAACGCGTGCGAAGCAAGATGACCGCTTTAGAATTAAACCTTCGCTTTGTTTTCTTCGAATTAATGTTATCAACATCGCAAAGATTTCTCCCCTTCTCTACTGCACACTAAATATCTACGCATAATAGACCCATCAACATGCCGTTTTATCGACCACTTACGTATATCAAAACCGCACAAACCTCCGTAGTCTCTATAGAAATTTTCGGCCTCATCAAGATTAACAAATTTGCGTCCAACATACGGTTTCAATTCATCCGGGCAATCAGGAATATAAATGGATTCATCGGATTCAAGAGACACAATTGATTGACACGGTTCAACCATTCCATAAACTGAATACATGAATATGTCACTGTATCAGCATAAACTAACAAATAGATATGCATGAACATTTTACTAACGTATGCACAAAATATAATAGTTAATCTACAAGATAAAAATTCAATACTTCATATATACATACATCTCATTCTTCAAAAACACAAACCAGTATCTCGATTTTTAACCCAATAAAGCAAGGAAATATAAACTTCCTTAAATAAAAGCATATTATGTAAAACAATGCCCAAGGAAAATGATTACTATTACTTCAAGTTCTGCATATAATGTAAAAAATCAAAAAAGTACAGAAAACAATCTTCCAAAATCGGAATTAATCGGGAGAAATAGAGAAGGAAAACGAACATTGATGACTTAAGAAACATAAAAAAATCGATACCCACCTTCAATAATCAACTTCCAAGAATTATGTTGGAGTAACAAAAAATTGGTTTGCTCGTTTTTTTCACAAATAACCAGCCCACCTGGATTGTGGTGAAGGAAGAAAGAAGGGTTTGTGGTGAAGGAAGAAAGAAGTGGTGTGGGTAAAAGAAGAGGCAATTTTACTATTTTACCCTTAATGAGGGGTCCTTTAATTTTAAATCGTTTTGGAGAAAAAAATGAGAGCCTTAGATTGCCGAAATGGAGGCCCGAGATCGGTTCTCGTATCTCATATGAAACTTGGTTCTCATAATATCCATTTCCATATATATATATATATATATATATATATATATATATATATATATATATATATATAGGAAATGGATCATTAAAGAACACATGCTTAATGAAGGAATTAGGAACACATCATAACCCTCCATTTTAAAGATATGTGGTCAAGATTAAATGATTTTTTTATTTTGATCCCTTATTTCATTTCATTAAGGGTATAAAAGTCATTTGAGGGTAAATTTTATTTTGTTAAATTTCTTTTTTCTCCCCTAAATTCATTTATTTCTTTTTGCGTATAAATCATAATTATTCCCTTATCTTTTCTCTTCTTCAATCATCCGATTATATATTTTTTTTTCCGTGTAAATGACGAGATATGCATATACACTTTACATTTATTTTATATGCACTTGGCAATTTTTTTATATGCACTTGAATTTTTTTCATATGCACTTTACGTTCTTTCCTTATGCACTTTCATTAAATTTGCCGATTTTAAATGACGATTTGAATTTAACAAACTACCAACTCTGTATTATACACATATGTCATGAACAAATCTGTTTAGATCTGCTGGGATGGATCTTTGTAGATCTGAGGTAAGGATGGAGAGAAAGAGAGAGAATTGTGGCGGAGTGCATAAAAATTTGAATAAAAGTGCATAACATTCTTGATCAAAAGTGCACACGATTTCCATTTCATAGAACCAAATCTCTACGGATCTGGAGTGACCGGATCTGTGCAAATATCTACAGATCTCGGCGGCAACAATGCCAATATAGCCGGATCTATGACGATCTCCACAGATCACGACGGCATCAACGTAGGAATGGTCGAATCACTGAAGATCTCTACAAATCGCGGCAGGACCTCTGTAGATCTGAGACGAGAGAGAGAGAGAGAGTGACGCCAATAAATTCGGTGCAATCGCCGATCCGAACACCGACGGCGGTTTAGCATTGAGAAACAACAACGCGACGGCAGGAGGGGCAAACGGGACTCAGCAACTGCTTTAGGTTTTTTTGTTGGGAAGGAGAGAAACGTGTGAGAGATGAGAGAGAGAGAGAAAAATATAATGAAGAGAGTGAGAGATTGAAAATAGACGTAGGTTTTAGTTTTCACATTTAACAATTCCTACCAATGCCCTCACTACATAAATATAATCTAAGCTCTCTTTTTATTTATAATTTAATAATAGATCTATACCATACATTTAATAAAATGAAGGGTTGGATTTTGTTCCTAGTTCTTTCATTAAACTAATGTTCCTTATTGAACCCTCCCCTATATATATATATATAAATAGATCGCTTTAAATCCCAATCGAGAGTAACCCCTACGGTGGTGTGTTTTCTTTCGAGTTGAGGGCTCAAATTTTTGTGTATTTTGTTTTTCTTATAAAATATTACTATAAAAGATTTAGCCTAGTGGTAGAATACCCATTTTACAAGGGAAGTTTTGTGATCGAATCCTACTCCTATCATATTCAGTATGAACTGCAGGATCCTCAAATTTATTCTACAATTATAGAAAAAAAGTAAATGCAGAGTCAAGACTTGAAAGCATGTGACATTTAAATAAAATAATAGTAATAAAAAAGAGGTTTCCATGATTTTCCCTATAAAATTTCTATATAACTAAAATATGTTTTCATATCTAGTTTGCAAAATACAAAGAAACATGTGAAAAAGATAGATATGTAATTTTCCATCTAACAAGAATAATTCATACCTGAAGAGCAGTTATAGTTTTCCCTTAAATGTTGGAACTTGGAAGAACATATGGAGAAAAGGTTTATACAAATTTTCTCTATTTCTCATATACAAAACAAGCAAATAGGGGCGGTAAAGAGTCTAGGTGTTAGGAAAGGCATATATATATTGTTATAATCATGTTCCTCATATCTATATTAATCATGTTCTTTATTCTTGCAATAATTATGTCCTTTATGCCTACAATATTTTCTTTATGTCGGCATTAGAGCATCTCAACTATTCATTAATTCATAAATACCTCTCTCCTCTGCATAATCTCTACATTTTTAAACGCACACTCTCATTTATTCATGATTAAACAATCACATTGGTCCTCCACTTTTTGCGTAACATTCACATTGGTTCTCCACTTTTCAAAAGATTCATATAAACCTAAATATCTTAATTTATTCCGTCACATTCGTCCTCCAATTTGTCTTTCATTCTCTCTCTGCTGACATCGCATTAACACCGTTAAATTACTTTTCTCCCACCGTTAATTCGATTCCCCTTTTATTTCTCCAGTAAATAAACCCTAAAACACATAACATTCATGAATAGAATCGTCCCCTCCAAAATTTTGAGGTATTGAAAGGTGTGTTCATCAACTAGATCAAGTTTGGTGAAGGTAAGATTGCTAGATTTATTTACTATGAACTTTCATCCAACTGCTAAGACTTTGTTTTTTTTGTTTTTTTTAACTTGGGTTGGGTATTAAGGGCGAATGATTTTTTTTTTTGGAATTTCTTATTGAATATAGTCATCACCAAGTTAAGAGATGCATATTAGATCTGATTGTCCATGAATTGGCAATCTGCCATGTCTTGATTGATAAAGTGAATGAAATTTCTTTAAGGCTAGACAATTTAAGTTGTTGCTATGCTTTAGTGAAGAACTACAAGGCTTATAACGAAGTACGTGACTCTGTGAGGGTTGTGGTAAAAATTGCACGGATTCTCTATCTAGCTTAATCAATTTGAGTGCTATAAAATTATGTTATTATGATATGTCTGCTAAATGTGGTTATAGTATTACTCTTCTAATACAAAGTCAACGATCTTATTATCATATTCATATTGAAGAATTTTTTCACCAAAACCTCCTTTTAAATTGTTTTCATTTTATTCATTACGTTACTGTATTGCATTAATGGGGGGATTTTATTAAGATGTTTATGGATATGTCAAAATTAATGTTGTAGAAAACTCCATATGTTAATGAGACTTTATAGTCTTATATACATATTAAATTTTAGCACTACCTTGACACAAGTGATAGCCAATAGCCGTCATTAACATAGCATTGCAATAATGTAAGGATTCTTACATCATTAGCTTCAGTTTTTATATCAAACTTATGATTATGGATTTAAGTTATTCGACTTATGTAAGATAATGTACTGCAGTGTAATTAATATCTTGAGAACTTGAAAATACATATTTATGTTTGTTCATTATTTTTTTATTAGATGGAAACCGAAGATCGAGAATGAGACCAGTTACACAAGGAGTAGAAACAAAAATTATAGATAAGAACAAACAAAAAGAGAAAGTTGTTCAAAATGACGATAGAGTTTAACAGGAGACGGAGAGTGATGATGAGGATGACCCAAGGATATATGATTGATGATATGGGAGAATTGCGCTACAGCTCAGACGAAGAGCTTGATAGATATAAGAGGCCGCCGCAGTTCAACTCAGCCTCACAATATGAAATGTTAGTCTGGAGTTGTAAATGACATTCCCTACTTTAAAGGTGTTCAAGGATGCTAGTAGGTAGATCATTGAAAGTCTTGAAGAATGATTCAACTAGATGCAGCATGAAGTGTGAGAATGAGCAGTGCTATTGGTCAATCTTTTGCTCTTGGTTTGAAGTTCATGGCTGCTTCCAAATCAAACGCTTTAGAGATGATCACAGTTGTAGTAGAAGTCTCAAAAATAAAGTGGCTGATCAAACTTGGATGGCAGATAAATTGGTATAAAGATTGGAGAGTAACACCTAAGATCATCGTGTGTGATGCATTCATTTTGATGGCGAGAGTCTTACCAAGTTCAACTTAATGAATCTAAGCTCAATAGAGCTCTTCACGTTGCAAGAAACTTGGTTGAAGGGTCCCGAGAAAGAACAATATTCAAAACTTAGAGTTGTGTTGAGATTCTAAGGAGTAACCCTGTGCTCTACGACTATCTTAAGAGTTGATAGAGTAGATGATGCCTCAACTCCTATTTTCTCTAAGCTCTATATGTGTTTTGAGGCTTGTAAAAGGGGAGCATCACCTTGTTGTAGGCAAGCTCATAGGTTAAGATGGTTTGTTTTTTAAAAGGTTACTATGGAGGGACCCCGCTTATAGCGGTAACTCAAGATGGCAATCAAGCATTCTATGTGATCGCATACGCCTTGGCGAAGTAGGAGACAAAGGAGACTTGGACTTTCTTCCCGACACAATTGTTTGAAGACATCGGACATCCAAATAATGAAGGATGGGAATTCATATCTCGACATGCAAAAGGTGTGTGATTTAAAATCATTTTCATTTGGAACCACTTAGTTCTTTCTTTATGAAATTTAAATGTATTTTAAAATAAAATAAAAAATGTAGGGCCTTCTTCAGTGCCATGCAAGAGTTATGCCCGAAGTCAATCATAGTTTTTGTGTAAAGCACCTAGAGGCTAACCTTTGGAAGCATGGAGAATCATCGAGTTGAGAATACAATTGTGGAGGTGTGCAAAGTTGAAAATCATGGTCGAAGCTTGAGAGAAACTACAATCAACTCGAGGATCATAAATGCAAATGCATGGGCATATTTGAATAGATTTCCACATAAAACATGGGGTAGAACAGCCTTTTAAGAATTCCTTCAAGAATTAGGCACTAGTTAATAACATCTCATAGCAGCTTAATGCTAACATTGCCAAGTTTAGAGGGAAGCCTATCCTTACAATATTGGAGGACATAAGGACACACTTGATGATCGAAAATGAACAAGAGCAGGAAGCAAATATCAAGATACACCGTGCCCGGTCTCGAGATATACGTTCAGTGTAGGGGGGCGGGGGGTGAATACACCTGAAAACTTTCTCAATTTAAAACGCGAACAGTCCTTTTCAGGAGAGTGCCTTGCCGAATAAATTCAAAGGAGACCAAATAAGCCGTTTTGAATCGCGTGGCAGAGCGATCGACTATACTAAGGCTCGCTAGCCGACCGAAGTCGAATTCGGCACCGTTCAAAAAAAAGTTCAGAGAGTGCGGAAATGTGTAGGCCCAATTCAAGTTGAGTTAGAAAAACCTTTTTATTAAAACAGTTCAGTGATGTTAGTGCAATCTTTTAAGCTTTGCATTAAAACACGATTGAATGATTTTGAAAGATATTTTCAATATGAATAGAAATCAATGCAACAAGAAAACAGAGCACACAAAACACATCGATTTTAAAGTGGTTCGGATATCAACAATCCTACGTCCACCGTCCCGAAATGATCGGGAGGCTATTTTATTATAACCGAAGTTAGTCTCGCTTGGTTTGTGTATTGGACAAACACTCGGTCTTGAGGATTATACCGAGCAAGTCTCGGCTTACAAGGATCAAACTAAAGCGTTTGACAAACTCTCCAACTATGAAGGAGTTCTTTACAATAAAGAACATTTAAGGGATGAACTCCTTAGATCTAAGCTATAGATATGTTCACCTGAGCTTAGGTTAGAGGGAGGGAACAAGGAAGTGGCTTCTGTGAGCGACGAACAAACTGAGGAATAATCTATCTCGAGTTCGTGTTCAATCGCTTGGATACTAGAGGCTTTGAATCTAATTCAGCTTGGTTCCCTTTGAGCAAGAATGTCGCCTTTCGCTTGAATTAATTCTCTGAAGATCTTGCGGAAAGCTTAAGTCGGTAGGTATGTGCTCGTAATCGCTCGTGTGTTCTTTTTCTCGTGTCTAGGTGAGCTTCGATTTGAATTCTCCCTCTATTTATAGAGGTGAGCCGTGGAAAGATCCGTTGGAGACGATGATCCATGTGTCACTCTCTTTTGGGTAGCTAACGGCTCTTTCAAAGAAATCTGGCAGAGTCTTTTCCCTCCATTTCTGGAAATATGTTGACTTGCAGCTTTAATCAGAAGGTGGATCCAGTGGCCGCTCGTCATTGGTCGAGGCCGTAGAAAGTAGTTGAGACAAACGGACTTCAAGCGCGATCCAAGGCCGACTTCTCCGTACCGCGTATGACTCTACCGATTTGTCAAGTAAGATCACCGACAGACGAGACTTTCTCGGTCGTTGGCCGAGTCCGACCTTGGCTCAGCACTATACTCCCGCCGAGTTCAACTCTACCGAAGGTCAACTCCGAGTTCGGCGAATCGCTCCCGCCGAGTCCGGCCCCACCGACCGCTTTCAATATGCTGCTCCTGCTGAGTCCAGCACTACTGAATATGAAAGTCTCTCAGTATGCTGCTTCTACTGAGTCCAGCACTACTGAGTCTTCACTCCATGGTACTGAGGCTGATAGTCTACTGAAGAGTCAGCAGACAGAACTGGGCGCCTGAACCATGCTAAAAGAATGTCTACTGAGTCTGAAACTCTTAGAGACAAGGCATAACTATTACAACTCAATGGTTCACCAATCAAATTAGAGTTTTGAGATCATTCAAATCTTCTAACACATATGCTACTGAATCATCTCCCAACAATTTCCCCCTATTTGATGATGTCAAAACCTAACACTACAAACTATCAGAAACAAGCTCCTTACAATTATTACAAGTAGAATCAAAGGAGTTGTTCATCAAGTTCTAATCTACTCGAGGGATACAGAAAGAGATATCATAACCTATATAGAATTCTAACAAAGAATTTCTCCTTATAAACCCTTATACAATAAATTTCCCCATGCTTCTAAAAAAATCTATCAATCTAAGTAAAAACAAAAAAACACGAGATATCAACAAAATGAAGTGTGTGAGTCAAGAATCACTTAGGTGATTCCCGAGTGTTAAGCTTAAATAAATAACAAGGCCATGAAGACAATAAGGTATTGTCGGGCCGAACAAAGAAAGATGTTTTATATATGATAAGAAGTTTCAAGACAAGACATCTCTTGCTATTCTACAAACTCAAAAAACAAGATACAAAGAAGCTATCTAACACCCGAATCTCTCGGATCCTTGCCTTAAAAATCTCTCGGGACTTCTCTTCTCGGCAAAGGTAATCCATACATCCGGAAGGTATCCTTCTTGAGCTTCTTCATCTTCAACACATCGCCAGGATCGGAATCGCCAAGTTCTAAGTGCTTGGATAACACTTCGACTTCTCCTTCATCACTCCAAAAGTATAATGTGTCGGGTTTGTATATCGAAAGCAATCTACGTTTTTGATGTATTTGCTTGTATATAATGTTTCCAAATACCACTATTATTATTCTCCTATCTCGATTATTATAATTGCACATTATAGTCCTTTATCTCACAAAAAAGTTAGATCATACAAGGTGTGTAGTAGATCACGTAAGACCGTAGTGATTGGTTGAACTAGTGGAATATAAAACAGCTATCACAATGAGGTAACTTTAGGACAAGTTACTCGGTTTAAGCCGCAATATAGATAAGAAGTGGCTTGTCTTGGTCACTTGTCTATGTTGGTACATTTTATGTATTGATGGACCGCGGTGAGACGTGTTCTTCTATCTGACCCGTGTGAAGAACCAAGGTCTCGGAGACTCAGATATTCTTAAGCTTGATGAGATTTCAGATGAGTGCATATGACTAGTAATCACTTTGACTTACCATGGGTGAATGTCATCGCGATTGGATCTCCGTATCTTGGGTGATTGCCGTCGTGGTGTAGCTCAGCCGGTTATCCGCATCATGCATCCGTATCCCGCGACAGGGTTGATGATATCCCCTCGAGGAGCCTCGAAAGGTTTATTCATACTAAACCCCGCGAGTTGATTAAGTTCAAGTATGATAAACAAGGTCGAGTGGTACTACTCAAGGATAAGATATTAATTGTATTAAGTAGTCAAGAACTTAATCAATTAATGGATATTCGATATCTTAAATACGGGGATTAACTGAAGTTAAAAATACAAGCCCAGACTCAACATTTGGGAATAAAGGGGTAGGTCAGCATGGATTCTTTAGTGGAATGTAATCTATGTTTGAGAATTAATATTACTCAGGGCTGAGTATGGAAAATTAATTCTCTTGAGGCCCGGCTTTATTTCTTGTATTAGGTCCCCGGACCGGCCCGAACATATGCCCAGGTTGATGTTGACATTCTACGACAAACTCACATGATACTTTCTTAGTTACTAATTTACCTGGAATTGTTTGGTTCTTAAACGGATCGAAACAATTGGTAATAGAGTGAGTTGGGCTTGTATATAATTGACCCAATACTATTTGGCCCTTTGGCCCAATACTATTAGGCCCATTAAGGCCCATTACTATGCATCCCTTCCTCCTATATATAGGGGGCTTGGGATTCATTTCATGGAGCACCCAAGTCTTCGATAACATCCGAACGACGTTTCTTCGAGTCTTTGCTTCGAGTGAAATATTCGTAGGAAGTTTTTCGAGCTTGAAAGTTTGTGAGTCGGTTATAGCGTGTCGGAGCTTTCTAGCGTCTCCGTCCATCCGGAGTTGGGAGCTCGGGCAACGGGAACAGCTCGGTAAGACCTTTTCGAACCGAGTCAAGAAGATCGTATTCTAGGACGATCTAAGGTATGGGACACTTTCCCCCTACACTGGTATCGTAGCTAGATTCCTAGCTCTGCGCTCTTTTGATTCGTAGTATCATGCATGGGACGATTGTATGTATGATTTAAATTCTTGTTCGTCGTCGTCGGGTTTGTATTTATGGGACGGCCCGTGTGCCAATTGTTTTGATCCCGGATATGTAATCTCGTGAGATAAATCCACGAGTAGACTACGGCCAACGTGAATGTTATGTATCCGCTTGATTATGTAATCGGATTGGTTCGTTGATGGCGCCGAGAGCACGAATTTGGATCGATAAAAATCCTCATTTTATGTGGGTCGACCGGATGTTTTTCGACTACCACGGAGCCACCCATTGTGTTCGGACAAATGGGAGATGGTTCGTGGCAATGAGAGTGTGCCGTTCGCAAACTCCGTCGGTGGGATATTGACGGCAGCCGTGACAACCCGCGGTGGCGCGCGGCGGCGCCGCACGCATCCGGCCGAAATGGCGCAGATCTCGCAGCTGGCGGCCGTGCGATCCCCGCATGGCGTCGGCGGTGGCTGGGCGGGCAAAGCAGAGGCGACGGCACGGCGGCAGCAGGGAGTTGCAGCGGCGGAGCTCGGGCCGTTGCCGACACCGATCTAAGCCGCCGCAGGCGGCGACACCGGGCCGGGGTGACCGGCTCCGGGCTCGGCGTTGTCCGGCGCTCCTTTGGGAGTAGACCGATGGCCGGAAACCGGCGGGGACCGCGGCGGCGGTCCCGGCCGGCTCGCCGAGGTTGAAGACGACGACGCGACCGACACGCCGGGCCGATGACGCGGCACGCCACAGGCGCACATTGCCGACGTGGTGGGCCGACAGCAGTGCGCTCCACGTGGCTTGTCCACATGGCGCCGCCAGATGACGTGGCGCCGTGTGGCACCGACATGGTCCGCTCATCTAGTTTCGCCTGCTTTCGTCCCGTTTCTTCGTCTCCGAGCCCGTTTCGAAGATATGTATTTGTTCGGGCCATGTAATAGATAGATTTTATTTTTCTATGTGTTTGGGCCCGATGACGACATTTATTACTTGCTTTTATTATGTCATGGATGTTTAAATTCATGTTTTAAGCATGATTAATCGCTTTATTAATTGTGCTTAGAAATCATGAAATTAGGGCGTTACTCGTATTTAAAGCATGTGTTAATTTTCTGCGAGCATGTTTTATTAAATGTGCTTAGATATTATGCTTTATGGATTACGAGCTTTTGTGAGCCCGTTTTGTAAAACCTTTTGTAAGAAAAGACTAAGCAAATATAATTTTGATATTTTTTTTATGGTTATTTAAATTATCAAAATAGACCTCCACCAATTGGACCTTAGACAAAGTGATGGAGACCGTAGGTAAACGTCCACCCACGTGGCTTGCCTATCTTCTTTATTCATAAGTTTGTCAGATAAGTTTTCTATAAAAATATTTCAATTCTATTGAGTAGTGGGAGTCGAGTCGTAAACGCCCACCCACGCGGCTTGCGTGCTTGATTTTCATAAGTACTGGAAGATAGAATTGGAATAAGATGGCTAAGAAATCAAATTGAAAGCGGTATGTTCTTCGTGAGGTACTAATTTTGAGAATTTGATTGTCTTGTGTCAAATTGAGTGGTCAATGCTTAGATGTCACCGGGTACAATTCACTTCTCCGAAGTCCCTTCCCTCGTGTTTAATAGTGACATGGTCTAGTTATATCGGACTATTAATTCTATTTGTCATAGGTACTTAACATGGATTAGAATTAAAGTGCTAGGTAAATAGCATGGTCGGGAATCGCATGTGTAAACGCCCACCCACGTGGCTTGCATATGTGATTTTTGGGTCGCTCGAAGTTTTTCAAGTCAATATTGTTTTATCAAAATGTTACAATATTGTTTGTTAACGAATATAACCTCGTGCAATTGTATCTTAAATACGTTTATTAATTTTCAGATATGTCACTAAACCCCGTGGTTCAATCTCTTACCAAGAAACCCTTAACTGGGAGTAATAATTATTTGGAGTGGAAACAAAACTTGGAATATGTTCTTATTGCTGAGGAAAATATGTTTGTCATTACTGAGGACAAACCTGCCAAACTCACTGATCAGTCTACTAATGCTGAGCGAGATGTAGTGAAAGCATGGGAGCGGTCAAATAACATGGCGAAAGCCTTGATTATGTTGCTCATGTCTCCTACATTACAGCTGCAGCATCGGGGTTTCATCGATGCACGCGATATTTGGATAAATCTCGCAGAAATGTATGGTGAGGCTGATAGAACTGCCAAGTTCAACATCATGCGTGACATCATGAGATGTAAAATGGTTGAAGGCAGTTCTGTGCAAGAGCATGTCATGCACATGATCGACCTCGTTTAACAAAGCTTGACATGCTAGGAGGAGGTATCGACGGTGAAAACAAGGTCGATATCATCCTCCACACTTTGCCCAAGTCTTTCGAGACTGTTCGCATCAATATTTTGTTGTCAAAGAGGTTACATACTCTTAATGAGTTACTCAATGACTTGACTGCAGCAGAGGGTGTGATGGGCGGAGGTGCACAGGTCTTGAACACATTGACCTCTAAGGGCTCAAAGTTTCCACCGAAAGGTGGGAACAGAAAAAGGGCTATAGGGGTAAAGGGTCCAAGACAGAAAGTGGGAGAAAGCATTTAGGCCCTTCCAGAGACTTGGCTAAGACCAAGGGGAAGGGTAAATGCTTTAACTGTGGCAAGGATGGGCATTGGAAGGCAAAATGCCCTATGCTCAAGGCAAAGAATAAAGGTACTCGCATCGCTCTAGTAACTGAGACTGTATTGGTTTCCTCTTCTACCCATGAATGGGTAGTGGATTCGGGGGCAACTGATCATGTTTGTTACTCCATGCAGGGGTTCCTGTGGATAAGGGATCTGAGTGATGGCGAGGTGATGATCTCAATGGGCGATGGATCGAGAGTTCCTGCAATCGCCATTGGAGATTTATCATTGTGTTTTCTAGATAGAATATTAGTATTAAGAAATGTTTTGTATGTGCTGAATTTAGACTAACATATTTTTCGTCAAAAAATTGTTTAAGCAAGATGGGTATAAATCTATTTTTGATGATAATGTTTCTATCATGCGAAATGATGATTTCATCTGCAGGAGGCACATTAAACTGAGATCTTTATACTATATCTAGCGAACCTTTACCTTGTTCTTATGTTGCAACTACATCATCATCACCTAAGAAGAGGAAACAATCTTCTAAGGAGAATTCCACATATCTTTGGCATCTTAGACTAGGTCACATAAGCCTTAATAGGATCCAAAGGTTGGTAAAAGATGGTTCATTGGAGTCTCTCCAAGGTTGAACCATTTCCAACCCCGCGAACTCCGCTTGGAGGGCAATATGGTGACCAGTGCCTTTTAAGGCAAAGGTTAATAGAGCCAAAGATGTGTTGGGATTGATACATTCGACTTGTGTGGACCTATGTCCACACAAGCTCGTGGAGGTTATGAGTATTTCGTCACTTTTACCGACGATTACTCAAGATTTGGGTATATCTATCTTCTTCGCCACAAGTCCGAATGTTTCGAGAAATTCAAGGAATATAAGACGGAAGTGGAGAAGAAGTTAGATGCCAATATCAAGTCACTACGATCCGATCGTGGTGGCGAGTACCTCAGCCATGAGTTTAAGTGTTACTTGAAAGAATGTGGGATTACATCCCACCGATGCGAGAACCGTGAACGCCCGCAAGAATGGTGTGTCGAAAGAAGGAACCGAACCTTAATGGTTATGGTTCGATCGATGACGAGTTATGCAACATCGCCAATTTCGCTCGGGGATACGCCTTGGACACAAGAAGCATATTTGCTCAATCTAGCGCCATCCAAGTCGGTGCCTCGGACTCCTTATGAAGTTGTGGTTTGGGCGAAAGCCTAGTTTCAACCACATAAGGATTTGGGGTAGTCCAAAGATACGTGCTCGAACAAGCAACCGACAAGTTGGAGGCAAGATCTCGAGGCTATGCTCTTTGTAGGGTATCCTAAGGGAACGAAAGGTGGTTATTTTTATAATCCTAAGGATCGGAAGGTCGTTATTAGCACCAACGCCGATTCCTTGAAGTGGATTATGTAAAGAATCACAAGTCCAAAGTTGACATTATCTTTGAAGAAATTCAAGGTGATCAAGTTTCACTCCATAAGCCAAGTGCGCAAGAAATGTTACCACAAGTAATCGCAAAATCCGCCGACACAGGGGCCATTAACCACTAGGCGTAGCGGGAGGGTTGTTTTACAACCCGATCGATACATGTTCGTGGGAGAGACTTCGGATCTTCTCCCGGCAGACGAACAAGATGTAGTCGACCCCCGGACTTACGCCCGAAGCAGATGGGAGATCAAGATGCAGATTCATGGCAATTCGCCATGGATTCGTAGTATGAGTCCATAAGTGCTATGGATGTATACCAGAATTACTCAACTACCAACTGGGTGTACAGCCTATTGGTAGTAAATGGGTATACAAGAGAAAGCGAGGTCCCGATGGAGAGGTCACGGCTTTTAAAGCCAAGGTTAGCGGCAAAAGGATTTACTCGTAAAGAGGGTATCGATTATGAGGAAACTTTTTCGCCCGTAGCGATGCTCAAGTCCATCGTAACACCGCTAGCCATAGCCGCTCACATGAACCTAGAGGTTTGGCAAACGGATGTTAAAACCGCTTTTCTATACGGCTACCTTGATGAAGGTAGGGACATCTATATGCGGCAACCGTAAGGTTATGTGAAGCAAGGCGAAGAGCATCTTGTGTGGAAGCTTAAGAAGTCTATTTATGGACTTAAACAAGCTTCCCTGTCATGGAACATTCGCTTCAACGACGTGATCAAATCTTTTGGATTTGTTCAAGGTGAAAGCGAAAGTTGTGTGTATCGTTATCGTGTCAATAGATTCGTGGTTTTTCTTGCACTTTATGTAGATGACATTCTTCTTATTGGCGACAATTTGAAGTTGTTATCGGACATAAAGATACGGCTATCCGAACAATTTCGGATGAAGGATTTAGGAGAAGTTGCTTACATCCTAGGGATCAAGGTTCTCCGAGATCGCGTAAACGAATGTTAAGCTTGTCTCGTGCATCCTACATTGATACCGTAATGGCTCGTTTTAGCATGCGTAACGCCAAGAAAGGATTGCTACCTTTCGTACACGGTGTTTCTCTATCCAAGGAGCAAGTGTCCCCGAGACACCAAAGGAGATAGAGGACATGAGACTAGTTCCTTACGCCTCCGCTCGTTGGGAGTCTCATGTACGCTATGCTATGTACGAGGCCGGATATCCCGTTATTCCGTCGGCATAGTCTCGAGATATCGCCTAACCCCCGGACAGCTCACTAGATTGCGGTCAAGCATATTCTCAAGTACCCGAAACGGACTCGAGATTATAGTCTTCTTTACCAGCCCGATGATCTAGTACCCGCGGGTTATACGCATTCGGATTTCCGTGCGGATAGAGACGAAAAGAAGTCTACCTCGGGCCATGTGTTTACCTTTGAGGTGGAGCCATTTCATGGAGAAGTATCAAGCAAAAGTGTATTGTCTTGATTCTACCATGGAAGCAGCAGTATGTGTGCTCGGCCTCCGAGGCCTCTAAGGAGGCGCCTTGGCTCAAGTCTTTCCTCCGAGATCTCGATATCGTTCCTAGTTTGCCTAAGAGTATCACGATATATTGTGATAACTCAGGTGCAGTTGCAAACTCTAAAGAACCGAGATCACATAAGGCGTCTAAACACATAGAGCGTAAGTACCACATTATACGAGAATTCGTACGCCGAGGAGACGTGGTAATTGAGAAGATTGATACAGGGGATAATCTAGCAGATCCATTCACTAAGAGTCTACCACAAGCGTCCTTTGACATTCATGTTCGAGGTTTCGGTTTGTGTAGACTGCCCCCCACTTAGTCAGAAATCTTAGTATAAGTGGGAGAAAGTGATTGTAATAGCTAGTAGTTGAGACACATTGTATACTTAAGATTTGCTTTAAGTATAAGTGGGAGAATTGTTGGGTTTGTATACTCGAAAGCAATCTACGTTTTGATGTATTTGCTTGTATATAATGTTTCCAAATACCACTATTATTATTCTCCTATCTCGATTATTATAATTGCACATTATAGTCCTTTATCTCACAAAAAAAGTTAGATCATACAAATACGTAGTAGATCACGTAAGACCGTAGTGATTGGTTGAACTAGTGGGATATAAACAGTTATCACAGCTGAGGTAACTTTAGGACAAGTTACTGGTTTAAGCTGCAATATAGATAAGAAGTGGCTTGTCTTGGTCACTTGTCTATGTTGGTACATTTTATGTATTGATGGACCGCGGTGAGACGTGTTCTTCTATCTCGACCCGTGTGAAGAACCAAGGTCTCTGGGAGATTCGGATATTCTTAAGCTTGATGAGATTTCGGATGAGTGCATATGACTAGTAATCACTTTGACTTACCATGGGTGAATGTCATCGCGATCGGATCTCCGTATCTTGGGTGATCGCTCGCCGTGTGTAGCTTAAGGCTAGTTATCCGCATCATGCATCCGTATCCTCGTTACGTGGTTGATGATATCCCCTCGAGGAGCTCGAAAGGTTTATTCATACTAAACCCCGCGAGTTGATTAAGTTCAAGTATGATAAACAAGGTCGAGTGGTACTACTCAAGGATAAGATATTAATTGTATTAAGTAGTCAAGAATCTTAATCAATTAATGGATATTCGATATCTTAAATACGGGGATTAATCGAAGTTAAAAATACAAGCCCGCACTCAACATTTGGGAATAAAGGGGTAGGTCAGCATGGATTCTTTAGTGGAATGTAATCTATGTTTGAGAATTAATATTACTCGTAGCCGAGTATGGAAAATTAATTCTCTTGAGGCCCGGCTTTTATTTCTCGTATTAGGTCCCCGGACCGGCCCGAACATATGCCCGAGCCTGATGTTGACATTCTATGACAAACTCACATGATACTTTCTTAGTTACTAATTTACCCGGAATTGTTTGGTTCTTAAACGGATCGAAACAATTGGTAATAGAGTAAGTTGGGCTTGTATATAATCGACCCAATACTATTTGGCCCTTTGGTCCAATACTATTAGGCCCATTAAGGCCCATTACTATGCAACCCTTCCTCCTATATATAGGGGGCTTGGGATTCATTTCATGGAGCACCCAAGTCTTCGATAACATCCGAACGACGTTTCTTCGAGTCTTTGCTTGAGTGAAATATCGTAGGAAGTTTTTCGAGCTTGAAAGTTTGTGAGTCGGCTATAGCGTGTCGGGAGCTTTCTAGCGCCTCCGTCCATCCGGAGTTGGGAGCTCGGGCAACAGGAACAGCTCGTAAGACCTTTTCGAACCGAGTCAAGAAGATCGTATTCTAGGACGATCTAAGGTATGGGACACTTTCCCCTACATAATGATCCATCATGCTTTTGTGGAGGAGGCAGAGGTCTAGGGGACAAGAACTCCGGACATCTTCCTTATCGCCTAAGTGCTTTCGTACTCGGCATATATCTCGTGATCGCTCACCGTTAGCCATTCAAGAAAGGCATTGCTCTTATGCATATCGGGCCGCACCTTGAGACGAAGTACCTCTTAATGAATTCAAGACTTTTAAGCGTTTCCCCATCTTTGTGTCCGTTCCCATGGCATCCACTTGTCAACCTTCGCCACCCGTGAATTTTCTAGTCAGAGAGGCTTCTCGCCTCGCCTATACTTGTATGGAATTTCATAGTCCTTCACAGCACCCTCTCTCGAGCCTCTTTCTCTCGTCCCCCGCCCTCAAGGCTTCTAAATCGCAAGCCTCGAGCCTCTCACGGCTTCACCGATTTGCCTTGCTTCTCGCTATTCTCGTCCAAAGCCCTTTCCATCGCGTCCCAAATTTGTTTCATTTCAAGCTCTTGTTCTTTTGAGGGGTCGTAGGACGGAATATGCTATTCCTCTGACTCAGCGGGTGATTGAGATTTGGATTTTGAACCTGAAGTTCCACCCTACCGTCCGGGGCCCCGGACTTATCCTCGTCGCCGGTTGCTCGCCGCCTTCCTTTTCCTTGTCGCCCTCATCGCCGATTCTTAGTTTCCTTGGGGGAGGCCTAGTCCCCGTCTTCTTTCCCCCCGAGACCTTAGTTTTTCCCTTTCCCTGAGCTTTCTTGTATTTATTGGCGCCTTCGCTTCAAAGAATCTCCACGGCAAGTTTTTCGTCGGCCTCAATCTAAGCTTGCTCTTCGAGATCGATGTATCTTTTGGGTCCTTTCTCGTGGCGGGGTTGGGAGTTTCGGCTTTTTCTTCCCCTTTCCCGCCACCGGAGGAGTGCAGAGGAGTCTCCTCCTCGTATGAATCCTCCTTCTATGAAGTCAAGCAACCTCTTGAATATGTTCAATGGGAGCTTGGGTTGCTCGAATCCTTTGGTCCCGAGCCGCTTGGGCCTGGCCTCGGCCGCACGCTACATTACCTACGCCCGAGACACCCCGGGCCCGACCTAGAGTCCCTTGGGGTTAGTGGGAGCCGATTGTCATCCAAGCTTCTCCACGCATCGACCTTGTTCCCCTTGGTGTCCTTTCCCCCTTTTTGGCATCATCGCAGAGCTGTGGGTAGGGACCTCGAACTTTCTTGTTCGTACCTTCAAATGCAAGAGCGCCTTGTCAAGGACCCGCCTGGATTGTCTCAAATCGTTGGTGGAGGTCGCTCCCTCTCGTGATCGGATCATCGCCGTACTTCTTATGAGATGAATCCACCAAAGTTGCTCCGAATACTTCGCAACTTAGCATCAATCTTCTCTTCAAGAGTCTTCTCAAGTGATTGAATTCCCGAGCTCAAGCCTCGAATCAATGAAGAAATATTTGCAAGGTGTGCCGAGTGAGCCGCCTTAAAATCTTCCAATAATTGCTTCGGGGCGCTTTTAGCGATGCTTGTCGCTTCTCAAACTCGCTCTCCCGAGTGGATAAGGCATTGGTGAGAATAGTTGAGAAGTCAGGAGCTGCTGAATTTTGAATAGAAGTCCTCAACTCATTTATCTCCTCACTCTGAGCAAGAGTAGACTTTTTCCATGTCCTATGGACAGCCTTGGCCAGAAGTCTGTTCTGAGCTCCTTGACTCCTTAAGGCCTTGGCGACCGCCTTGGACCGTTGGCTCTTCGGGCCGGGCGCAACCTCAAAAGTTGACCCCAACAACAACGTACTCGGGTCCGCAAACCCGAGAGGTTCCAAACCGCCGACTTTATCGGGAGGGAGGATGCCGAGTGGTAGTTCGGCACCTGAGGGTTGGGCACCCTCCTCCAGGCTGAAGTTCCCTCAATAGGCTTCTCGTGGCCTGTATCACCGGGCGGGTCCCGATCATCGGGATTAGATCCATCGAAGGCGCGGCCGCCGTAGGAATGCGGTCGCCCGTAATGGCCGCATTGCCGCCCTTAAATCTTCCATGGAGCTAATGTCCGCTGCTCGGAATAGCCTATCGCTCGCGGAGAATCAACTCCTCCTCATGCAACCGCTCGCGGTGTATGGTGAAGAATGAGCTTGTTCGTGAGAAGACCATTCCCGAAACCCCGACAAGCATGTGAAGCCCCGACCCCGCTTCACTAGAGCAACCAAGTCGAGTGACTTGATATCTCATGTATGGCCTCCCGAGACTTCTCGGGAGGCTCTAGCCTCTAATCCGATGGTCTCGGCTTCGAGCTTGTCTCGTAGTCTTCTACTTCGATTGGAGACAAAACTTTCTCAGAAGGGATGTTGCCGATAAGTGGAATGTCCAAGCTGGGGTCTAACGAGATAGGAGTTGTCGGTTCGGCCTTCGGACCCCCGTTCCACTCGTCACTTCCCTTTCAGGTGAGACCGCCTTCTCCACTAAGACAGCCTTCTCGGAAGAGTCTCGAGTCATCTCGTATTCGGAAGGGAGGAATAAGAACTTGTTCACAAGTCGTCTTTTCGCTTCTTAGACAGAGTCTTCTCCGAGCAACTTTCGCCGGTGACCTCTTCTTGGTTAGAGTGGACTTCTTCGTCCCTTTCTCGCAGCCCAACCCGACCGCCGTAGGGCCGCCGCCTTGCTATGAAATCTCGATCTTCTTGGGGTTAAAATACGCCTTGTCTGCGTATGTGATGTGGCCGCACCACGTAAGTCCTCGATCATTACCGGCGCCTTCATCCCGTAGAGAAGCTTTCCCTCGACAATTAGGCTATTCGTGATCTTATTGAACTTAGCGAACCCGAGTTTGAAATTCTTTCAAAAAGAATTCTATCCAAATTGACTCGAGCTTTATCATAAATGGCCATCATCATCTCGGAGCTTCGACCTGACACTTGGTCAAAAGAGCTAGCTTGGCTAGTCGATTCTCGAGAACTATGTATGCTAGTGGTCCCGTATCACGGCAGCGTGGGAGTTTTTAGGGAATGCGGCCTTGAAAGTCGCCGGCTCGCCGCGATAAAATCTCCAAGTATTCATCGATCATGTCGCCTTCATAGCCAAGCAACACCGATCCCCGTGCTCGGCAACCGAAAGTTCCTCCGGGAGAGCTTGCTTAATGGACATCTCGCTTAATCTCTAAGTTACCACAAAGCGGGGGTCGATGATGTGATGGATAATGAAGCGCCCCCACAATGTCGCCGTCTACCGAGCCGGAGTTCAAATATAGCTCAAAACCCGACGTGGAAGGAAGAAGGCCGTCTTCCTCGATTAAAATTCCTCGAGGCCCGACGCCCCGCCGCCCGAACACATCGTCATAATATCAAGTTCGCAGTGTCGAACTCCATGATCGGCTCGCACCAAACCTCGTCCTTCTTGAGGATTTCTACGATGTTGGCCGGGGTAGCAACAACAACATTCCTCGCCGCCATATCTAGAATTTGCAAAAGCTAATATCGCATTGGAAAAATATGACAAGTAATTTTACCGTAATAATTTCGAGAAATTTTGAAAGCAAGCTTTGCAAATAATGGATTTTAATTCTCAGAAATCTAGGGTTTTAGTTGCAGAGAGTGAAAATGGCGGTTTTTCAGACTTTGAACGTGATATATATGATCAAGAAGATGAACAATTTAATATAGATAGTTCAATTTAAATCTACTTTATGAGATGGACGGTCGAGATTTAATGTTATAAAATAGGTAATGATCAAACTAGCCGCCTAAGTCAACTTACAGGTTGTAGATAGCTAGAAGTAACTAGATAAGACAAGCATTTAATGCGCGGCAGAATTAAATAATCTTAGTATAGAATGTCGTGCATTTAATGAAAACCATTTATATTAAATAACATTCTCTTAAGGCATTGAATACGATGCCGAATCAGAATCATTAATGCATTAAATATAATGTTGGCTACTGAGTAGAGATACGCAAACCTGTCATCTGAACATTGTAGTCAGCAGATACCTCGTGTAAATGGTTGCTGAATCTCCATGTACTGAATAAGTTCAGTACTGAGAGAACATTCCCCCTTGCTGAATGCTCCACTCCTGAATCCACTTACTGACTTGAGTCTGTAGGGTCCAGCAGACCTAGCTCTACTGAAAGTTCTCTTAATCTTACTTCAGCTAGAGGCTTGGTCAAGATATCGGCCCTTTAATGGTCGGGTGATGGATCTTCTCCATTTTGATATCCTTCTTTTCGACATGGTCACGAATGAAGTGGTGTCTAATGTCCACGTGCTTGCATCTGGTATGAAGTACAAGATTCTGAGTGATTGCAATTGCACTGGAGCTGTCGCAGAGGATTGGCACTTCATTCCCGAATAACGCCATAGTCGCGTAGCCGCCGCCTTAGCCAAAGGATTTGGGGCGCAACAACTTTCGGCAGCCATGTATTCGCCTCCGCAGTCGACGCCGCTACCGAATGCCGTTTCTTTGAAAACCATGAGATCAGCTTACTGCCAAGGAACTGACAAGTTCCCGAGTTGATTTTCGGTCAATCCTACATCCTGCATAGTCAGCATCATAATAACCAGTTAGTTCAATATTATCATTTGCTGGATACCATAAACCCATGTCAGGTGTTCCTCTGAGATAGCGGAGAATCTTCTTTGCTGAGTCCATATGGCTCTGCTTAGTATTCACCGAAATCGAGCGCAGCACACCTACAACATAAGTTATGTCAGTCTAGTAGCGCTTAGATATAATAATGAACAAATTATAGCGCAAAATTCAGTATGGTCTATTGATACTCCCTCGTTATCAAGATCAATTTTCATATTCATGTTCATCGGGATCTTGATTGGTTTGCCGGATGTGCAACCGAATTTCTTGATGAGGTCTCGAGTGTATATGCCTTGATTGATGAACGTTCCCTTCTCTGATTGTTTGACCTGAAATCCGAGGAAATAATTCATCTCATCATCGACATCTCGAATTTGTCCTTAATCATCTTCTCAAATTGTCGACACATAGTGACATTCTTTGATCCGAATATAATGTCATCTACGTAGATCCGCACAAGTAATATGTCATCGTCCGGACCAAATGCCTGAATAATGTGCGGCTCATCGTGCCCTTCGAAAACTTTTCTCGAAGAATAAACTCGACAGTGGTATCGTACCAACCCCCGGGTGCTTGTTTTAACCCGCATGCAGCCTTCTCGAGTCTATAAACTTGATGTCCCCGCCGAAAGCCGTGAGGCCGTTCTACATAGACTTCTTCTTTCAAAGACGACATTCGAGAATGCGTACTTCACATCCATTTGATATACTCAAGCGCCGATGTGTCGCGTAGGCTAGGAATAGTCTCGATCGCCTCCAATCTTGCAACCGGAGCGAAAGTTTCGTCGAAATCTATCCATTCGGCTCGACAAGTAGCCTTTTTCCACGAGTCTTGCTTTGTTCCTTACTATGACGTTGTTTTCATCTCGCTTGTTCTTGAAGACCCATTTAGTTCCGATCACATGTTGATGTCAAGGTCTATCAACAAGCTCCCATACTTCATTTCTCGTGAACCGATTCAGCCTCCTCCCGCATGGCGATGATCCAATCAGCATCCTTAAGCGCGTCCTCAACGGACCGAGGTTCTTCAAGCAGACAAGAAGCAGGGAGTATAGTGCGCTTTCTCCCCGACGTAACTGGATCTTGTCCTTACACTAACCGGAGGATCTCCAATAATTAGATCGAAGTGTGAGCGTCCCGGACCACGATCGACGATGTTTTAACTCTTCATCCGAAATTTGTTCAACACGAGATAGTAGGTGAGTTAGGTATTTCAGCTTGTACTATTCTCGAGATTGAAGTAATTCGCCATTCTAGAGTCGGGTCCACCGAGTCACCAGTTCAGGGGGCATTCACTCGAGAACTTCATTTGTTCCCCCGAATTGTTATTCTCAATAGAGGTCTCAGCTACCACTTGGGTTTCTTCATCGACCCGAGTTACCCGGGATTGACTCGCTCAGCAGAGTCAACTGCTCGCCTACATCCGCCGCCGGGCCGAGATTCGACAGTCTTATCTTCCATTTCCTCTCTCGAATCATCATCCCAACACAAACGGGATCTTTTCAACATTGTCTTTTAAGCTCATATCCCGTAGGTGCTTACCGATGTCCTCGGATTTTGATTTTTAGTTTCTCGCTCCCCGTCTTCGCAGCAAACTCATTAAAAACAACATGAGGGCTTTCCTCCACTCAAAGTGGTCCGGTAGTTAAAAACTCGAAGGGCTTTTCTCGACCCGGGAGTATCCTAAGAAGACTCCCTACTCGACTTGCTATCAAAATTCTTTAACCGATCCTTTCCTTTATTGTGGATAAAGCACGAACACCCAAAAAATATGGAAATAAGATAAGAATGGCTTCCCGCCGTTCCATAATTCATATGGTGTCTTATGATGTTGCTTTGTTAGTAGAGATCTGTCTCCGAGTGTAACATGCAAGGCGCCGGTTGCTTCGCCCGAAATTTAGATGGGAGTCCCGAATCTACGAGCATGGTTCTTGGCCGCTTCTTTGAGTGTTCTCGCTCTTCCTCTCAAAGAATCCCGTTTTGTCGAGGCATGCGTGCAACAAACGCCTCATGCTCTATGCCTTCGCCTTTGCAAAAACTCTTCCACCATCGAACCCGAAAACTCGGCCTCCGCCCGAACGTATCTTTTTGATTTCGAGTGTTCTTCTCGACACCGAGCCTTTTCGTGAAGCGCAGCAACTCGTTTTGACGCCGACTTGTTGGTAATAAATATGACCCATGTGTAGCGCGAGTAGTCATCAATGACGACCAAAGCAAACTTCTTGCCCTCCGATCGTCACCGGAGAGACCGGACCGAACAAATCCATATGTAGCGGCCGAAGGATTCCATCGACGGAAGGCGATGGAACAAAGCGGATTTTGCTTCTTTGTTTGCTTTCCCTTCGCACATGATTCACACCGAGTGTCTTTGTTGAACACTTCATTCGGCAGCCCTCTTACTAGAACGTTTCTAGCTAGCTTGTTGAGCGCCTTGAAGTTGAGATGGCCGAGCCCCTCGCGCCGAGCCACCCCGTTCGCGCTCGCTCTTCGCCGCCAGCATGCTTCGTGTTCACCGAGTTCCAACCGCCTATGTAGATATTTTTTTTGCACAAACCCCGATAACACTATTTTCCCTATAGATTTATCAACGACATCATGGAAACCAAAACGTAACAAATCACTCTATTCGAGTTATCACAAAATTGACTAATAGAGAGAAGATTATGTTGAAGTCCTTCAACATATGATACTCTTGAACCGTGGCGGTTCCAATGCCGAGTGTTCCATAGCCTCCGGTATAGCCCTTGCATTATCTCCGAACTCGATTCCGGGGTCCTTCTTCAAAGCCAGATAATTCTTCGCAGGTTCCTCCGGTACGTTATATGTCTTGAGCATCCGCCGTCCACGTACCAAGTGGTCTTTGTGCACCCGCAAAAATGTAATTATATCCAGTGCCCTTTATTTTTGATTTTGAGTCCTTAGATGTTAGTTTTGGATACCAAAAATCTGCCTCACGACCCCGGTGGTCTCGTAAAGTTTCTTCCCACTTTGATCAACATACTTGACCACCGGATCGGTCGATGCCGACTTCCAAGGCGTTACCGGTTCAGGAGTCCCGATATTCTCCGAGTTGGGCGGATCTGCCGACCTTAGCCTTCCCGAGCGGCTTTCTTCTTCTTCTTCGAACTCTTGGATCCTCTCCCCGACTATAGGACCATAATAATATGACCCATACCGAGTCGGATGTGCCGCTTGCGGAGGTCCATACCGACGCCCCACTTAACTCGCCGGTTCCCCCCGACCGAACCGGGGTGATTTTGAGCTAATCTTCTTGACGATAATCCCGATAGCTAGGTTGAGGTGCCTTCATATTTTGTTTGTTCTTTGCTAAGGGGTTCGGATCTCAAAGCATTGATAGTCTCCCATTGAACAAACCTATCGGCTAGCCGATTCTCCTCGAGCGTACGGGGAAGATGAGGAGGCTCCACGGCCGAACCCGAGTCCCTCCTTGCAATGTTTTGGCTTGTTGTTGGCCGCATCGCCTCAAGCTTTTTCTCGCCTCCCATGTACCGCTCCCGTCATCGATTCCTCCGCACATCATCACTCTTCTTAAGCATTTCATTCTCGATCCGAAGTTCCGAGTACTTTTACTTCGAAGACTCGCCAGCATCCTTCGAGTCAAGTCATTGGTTAGTACTGAGATCTGATCTTCTTGATGCTGAGACTTGGCCATCAGAGAATTAATCTCCTCCCTGAGTCTCAACACAAGTCCTTCTGACTCAGTAGCAACCTGACTCTCCTGAGAAAGTCTCCGATTCTCCACGTTCGTGGTATCCAACTCCCCGAAGAGTCTTACTCACCGCGCAGCTCATCTCGACCGCTCGTCGAGTAGTTCTTCGTATGCAATCACGACGTCTAGATTCTCATCTGCACCTGAAATGGTGTCGTGTGTGCTGTGTGAAGAGGAGTTACATGGAGCGTGAGAGTTTACCTCATCCTATTCTCATGTCATAAGACACTTATCGTTGTCTTCTTCAAGCTCTAAGGCCATGAATGGCGCTTCATCGCCTCGATGAATCCATGAAAGAGCCGACTTCATCTCGAGTCGTCCGAGAATTCACCAGGCAATATATGTTTGATGCTTCTTGATGAACTTCTCCCTTTGAGCTTTTCTTGCTTCGCTCTCTCACCGTATCGAGCTCGGGACGCCGTATTGGATAGTGTCCCCGGCTTCTTGCAGTTGTAGTAGGAGGTAATTTTGCTTTCTTTGCTCTCACCGTCTTTCGACCGAGCCGAATCCCTCCCGTTTCCCCGCAATCGAGGTATGCGGTTCAAGGCTGCGCTTGGGTGTATATTCGTACTCTGCTCTTTGAAGTCCCTCGACGACTTTAGAGAGCTTTTTGCGCCTCTCCTTCTCCTTCTAATACTTCACGGCAAGCAAAGTGCATATTTCTTAGCTAGGTTTCCTTCTTGTAGATCGATGATTGAAGGCTCAGCCTTGCTAGATGCCCGGGCCCCGTGCCGACCGACGCTTTGAAAGCATTGCCGATTTGAGTGTCGCCTTCAGCCGCCGCTTCCTTTAGGGTAGGCCGAACTCGAACTCCTCAGCTTTTAATTCTGAAAATATATGATCAGGAGAAACAATATCAAGGTCAGAATGTCTAAGCAATGAAGCAAATAGAGTCTAATGTCCGTCCGGTAGTGCTCTCAAGATTTTGAGATTCATCTCTCGATTGGAGAATGTCTTTCCCAGCCCGTTGATAGTGTTCATCAAACCCGTAAATCTGACGTTGAGATCTTCAATCATGTCGCCAGGCATGAGAGATAGTCTCTCCAGCTTCTGGAGTTCCAGCGCTAGTTTGTTAGCTTTAATCTTCTGAGTCCCCCGACTCAAGTAGCGCCAGAGCATCCCAGAGTTCCTTCACGGACTTGCAGTCCTGAACTCTTCCGAGATAGGAATCACTCGTGGTGGCCGGAGATGGGCGTTTCGTGTAACCCGGCCTAGATTGTGAAGCTTCTTCTCTTCGGGAGTGAAAGGGCTTCGTCTTTGGGGATCTTCTTCCCTGCTATCATGCCTCCTCCTTGTGCTGGATCCTGGACTTCGACGCTATCAATCATAGGAACGATAGGTCCGTCTTCCAAGACCTTTGTCACACTGTCGTGGAGGAAAGTCAGATGGGCTTCCATTCTGACTCGCCATACCACATAGTTCTCTACTGAGAACATGGGAGGTGTGCAAAGTTGAAAATCATGGTCGAGTTTGAGAGAAACTACAATCAATTGAGGATCATAAATGCAAATGCATGGGCATATTTGAATAGATTTCCACAAAAAACATGGTGTAGAATAACTTTTAAGAATTCCTTCAAGAATTGGGCACTAGTTAATAACTTCTCAGAGCAGTTTAATGCTAACATTGCCAAGTTTAGAGGGAAGCCTATCCTTACCATATTGGAGGACATAAGGACATATTTGATGACAAAAATGAACAAGAGCAGGAAGCAAATATCAAGATACATTGTGTTGGTCTCGAGATAAACGTTCGAGTGTAGGGGGTGAATACACCGAAAAATTTCTCAACTTAAAACGCGAACAGCCCTTTTCGGAGAGTGCCTTCCCGAATAAATTCGGAGAGAGCAAATAAGTTGTTCGAATCGCGCGGCGAGAGTGACCGACTATACCGAGGCCTCGCTAGATGATCAAGTCGAATTTAGTACCGCTGAGTAGAGTGCGGAAATGTGTAGGCCCAATTCAGTTGAGTTAGAAAATGTTTTTATTAAAACTATTTCAGCATGTTAGTGCAATCTTTTAAGCTTTGCTTTGAAACACGATTGAATGATTTTGAAAGATATTTTCAATATTAACGTAAATCAATGCAACAAGAAAAACGAGCACATAGAACATATCGTTTTTAAAGTAGTTCGGATATCAACAATCCTACGTCCACTGTCCCGAAATGATCAGGAGGCTATTTTATTAAACTTAGTTAGTCTCAACCGGCTTGTGCACACGGACAAACACCGGTCTTGAGGATTATACCGAGCAAGTCTCGGCTTACAAACTCTCCAACTATGAAAGAGTTCTTTACAATAAAGAACAGCCCGGGGTTGAACTCCTTGGATCTAAGCTATTGATATGTTCAACCGAGCATAGGTGAGAGGGAAGGGAACAAGGAAGTGGCTTCTAGAGAGACGAACAGTGAGGAATAATCTCTCTGGGTTCGTGTTCAATCGATTGGATACTAGAGGCTTTGAATCTAATTCAGCTTGGTTCCCTTTGAGCAAGAATGTAGCCTTTCACTTGATGTAATTCTCTGAAGATCTTGTGGAAAGCTTAAGTCGGTACGTATGTGCTCGTAATCACTCGTGTGTTCTTTTTCTCGTGTCTAGGTGAGCTTCGATTTGAATTCTTCCCTCTATTTATAGAGGTGAGCCATGGAAAGATCCGTTCGAGACGATGATCCATGTGTCACTCTCTTTTGGGTAGCTAACGGCTCTTTCAAAGAAATCTGGCAGAGTCTTTTCCCTCCATTTCTGGAAATATGTTGACTTTGAGCTTTAATTAGAAGGTGGACAGCTGGCTGCTCGTCATTGGTCGAGGCTGTAGAAAGTAGTTGAGACAAACAAACTTCAAGGCAGATCTGAAGCTGACTTCTCTGTACCTCGTATGACTCTACTGATTTGTCAAGTAAGATCACTGACAGTCGAGACTGTCTGGTTGTTGCTGAGTCTGACCTTGGTTCAGTAGTATACTCCTGCTGAGTTCAACTATACTGAAGGTCAACTCCGAGTCCGCTGAACTCGCTCCCGCCGAGTCCGGGCCTCCACCGACTCTTTTCGCATGTTGCTCCCGCCGAGCCTAGCACTACCGAATATGAAAGCCTCTCACTTTGCTGCTCCTGCTGAGTCCAGCACTACTGAGTGTTCACTCCATGGTACTGAGGCTGATAGTCTAATGAAGAGTCAGCAGACAGAACTGGGTGCCTGAACCATGCTAAAAGAATGTCTACTGAGTTTGAAACTCTCGTGAGACAAGGCATAACTATTACAACTCAATGGTTCACCAATCAAATTAGGGTTTTGGGATCATTCAAATCTTCTAATACATATGCTCACCAATCATCTCCTAACACATCGCTCCTCTAACCCCCGCAGCCCAAGTAAAGTTGGAAGTGTCCAAGAAAGAGAGAAACAATTGGACCGCATTTTGGGGCCTCGCACCATGATGGCATCAAGTTTCGGGTAATACACATTGTACAAAAGTCTTGGAAGTGCGTAGTGGACATAAGAGACTTTACATGTTCTTGCGGAGAATGGGAGTTGTGCGGAATTCCATGTCAACATGTTGTAGCATGCTTTAGATATAATAATATGCTTCGGAGGACTTTGTGAGCTCTCATTTTGCAAAACAAACTTGGAAAAATATTTACAAACCTTTTATTCAACCTTTAAGAGGCCCCGATCGCTGGGAGAAGACACCGTGAGGAGCCCATTATGCATCCACAATACACTGAGAGGTGGAGGAAGACCTAAGAAGAAGTGGTCAAAAGTCAATGATATTCCTCAAGATCCTTACAAAGCAAAGAGAGAACTCGGACCGCTTGAATGTTGAAAGTGTGGGGGGTGGTAGAGCATAATAGTAGAACCCGCAAAGGAACAACTACCAAACAACAACATGCAAAAAACAAAAGTTCCGAATGAGAATGTAATTTATGCTAACCAACTCTTTATAATCTAGTGGCCATTTCATCTCTTGCGTAATGTCAACCTCCTATAGAAAAATAGACTAACACTAACTTCAACTTTTTTACGATGCTAATTTTTCCAAAGAGTCACAAAGCCAACCGATAAAATGCAAATGATAACAAATCACATGTATGAGCAATATTTCTCCTTTTGTTAGTGTAAAAAATGACATATTCCAACATATGTATCCTCCATATTGAACTAGAGACAACTCCAACATCATCACCTCTTACTATAACTCATGATTTAACCTTAATTCCAACTCTCGAGTACCGACGACCTTTTAGTTTTCCGGTAGCATTTAGACCACCACCGATTAGGGCTCAAGGACCACCAGCCAGCTCACCCTCTTCCCCGCGTGACTCTTGCTTCATTTCAATGGAGGGTGATAGAAGAATAGGAGAGGAAGAACTGTACCTTCCTCCACGTATTTTATAATCGCTTGGGATTGTTGATCCCGATCGGATCTTCCCGATCCGTATCCCGACCTTTTCTCCCTTCGGGTGGTCGAGAACCGAAAAAATTAAGATTATCTCTCTCTCTCATTCATGTATGTCGTGTGAGAATATGTGAATGTGTGTGTTCTGATTATGAACCGAATACTAATATATATAGACTTCAAAAGCCAGTATTACATTAATATTTGTAGCCCATTAATTTAATTATACGTCTAATGGGCTTCCATATAATAAGCCCATAATATAATTAATTAATCTATTGGGCTATTAATGTTTATCAATTAAATGCAAAATGCATTAATCTATTAATAATGATTTTTGAGAGAAGATAAATAACTAGGCACTAATTGGGCCAGATTAGGGATCTAATACAAGAAATAAAGTTGGGCCACAAATTAAATAATGATCTATGTTCATCCCAGAGCAAAATTAATTAATAAACACAGATTCATTCAACTAGAGAATCTGTGCTGACTTACTCCTTTATCCCAAATTGAGCAAGGGCTTGTATTTTAGATTTAATTACTCTGTGTAAACTAGCGAGAGCCCCGTGAATTATCCCCCGTATTTAAGGTATAAATATTCATTAATTAATTAAGCTCACTAACAAACTTAAATTAATTAACATCTTATTATATTCCTGAGTAGTACCACACAACTTTATTAACACACCTGAACTTAATCAACTGACTGGGTTTAGTGTGCTAATACTTACGAGTTCTTCAGGGGATATTATCAACCCATTTTACTAGGATACGGTTGCAAGATGCAGACAATCAGCCTGAACCACAAATAACTACTAACCCCCAAAGACTTGAGTAACTTACTCTGAGTAAACTCTTTCTTGGTCATAGCGGTTCTAAAACAGAAGTTCTTATAGGACATTTGCAGAGAATTTAATGAGGGTAAGATTTCTCTTCCACTCTATGAAATTAGTTAAACCCGTAAGAATTTGGTTGGTGAGACTGATTAGGAACATATGAAATTTCTGAACAGACATATCTGAAATATAAAAGCATGTTATATTCGTACATAATTCGTAATTAACCAACATTGTAACCTTCTGAAAAACCAATAATGTTAAATACTCGAACAACATTAGGAATTTCACTCGTAAGCCACACAGGTGGACGTTTACTAGCATAACCCTAAACCAAGCTATTTACCTAGCTCTTTAATTCTAATCGACCCCTAGGTTCTTAAGATCGAATAGAATTAATAGTTCGATATTCTCGGATCATCTCACTATTAAAACGCGGGAAGGAACTTCGAGGGAAGTGAATTGTACTCGCGGTGACATCTAAGCATCGACAATTAATTTGACCAAATTAGAATCAAATTCTCGAAATCGACATACTTACGAGAATCATGTCGCATTCAATTTGATCTTATTAGCCATCCTATTTAATTATTATCTTCTAGAGTACTCGTGTTTACTAGGCACGCAAGCTACGCAGTGGACGTTTATGGCTTCGCTCCCACTACTCAATAATAATTAAATATTATTTTGGAAAATGCATCTCACAAAACCGGTAGCTCAAAGATGCAAGCAAGTCACGTAGGTGGACGTTTACTCACATAATCTTACTACTTTTGTGTAGAGTCCAATTAAATGGAGGTCATATTAAGTGTTTAATATCCAAATTAATGGAATCTAATTAAACATTTAATTTAAAATTGCTTTGTTTTTTTATTCAAAAGGTTTGTTCCCTGTTCATGCAATTACTAAGCGCACATAATAAAACGTGCTCGCGAAAAAATAATACATGCCTTATGACGACGTAAATCCCATTTACATGTTTTTCTAAGCGCAATTAATCACATAATCGCATGCTAAAGCATAATAATAAATAAATACGCAAATAGAAAATTTAAAAAGCCGTTAACGGGCTTAAAAATACATATAAAAATTAAATCTAACTATTACAAAGCCCGATAAAATACAAGTCTTCGAAATTTTCAAAATCTTCGTATTTGAAAAAAAAATAATCAAATTTTGCATCGGCGCCACGTCGTCGGTGGTGTTTGCCACGTGTACCGCCACACGCAAGAGCCGACGCCGCCGCCGCCGCCGCCGCTCTAAGGCCGGTTCTCGACCAGCCGCCCGCACCTACGGAAGCGCCGGAGGACGGCGAACCGAAGCATCCGCGGTCCCCGGAATCGCCGCCGGTAGCGCGCGCGCAGTGCGCCGCCGCGCAAACCGTCTCGCGGCGCGGCCGCCGCCACCGGGCGCGGCCGCTCCGCCTTCCTCCGTCATCTCTAGCCACGCCCGACATCGCCCGCACGCCTAGGCCGTGATGATCGCCGCCGCGACACGGAGCCGTGGAATTTTGCAGCCCGTCGCCGGCGTGCTCCGCCGCCCCCAAATTCGTTCTCTCCGAGCCGCGATTCGATTAATTGAAAGAGGGAAAACATAATAGAAACACTCACGACCACCGTGTAACGGATTTCGACCGAGATTAGTTCCTCAATTTTTGAATTTCAAAACGATTCGCCGAAAAGAATTCATGACGAGCAACAAACTTTAGACGCCGATTCTGGTCGCACCCGGATCGGATGACCCCTTACGACCTATCGACACGAAGCTTTTAGACAATACGAACCAAACGGCGCAAGCCACTCGCCGCCGCAAGTGGCAGCGGAACCCTAGAAAACTAGGGTTTCGGCGAAATTAGGGTTTCTTCCTCCGCCTCGATTTTTGTACCTCCCGGACCAAAATAACAAGATGCAAAACAATACAAATACATAACAAATAGGTCCTATCATCTACTTGTGGATATTCTCACGAGGAAAACGTTACAAAGGGGTCAAAATAGTGTCTCGCAGGCCACCCCAAACACGAAAAAAACCCGATAACGACGATAAAAACCCTAGACATGCTCCTAAATTGCAACAATCAGAGCCTAAATCAGTCTCTGATACCAATTGATAGAAGAATAGGAGAGGAAGAATTGTACCTTCCTCCATGTATGTTGTAGTGGCTTTGATTGTCGCTCCCCGGTCAAATCTTCTAATCTCGTGTCCCGGCCTTTTTCCCCTTCCGGGTGGTCACATAATTGAAGAAAATTAAGAGTGTCTCTCTCCTACTCGCGTATGTCGTGTGAGAATATGTGAATGTGTGTGTTCTAATTATGAACAGATTACTAATATATAGACTTCAAAAACCAATATCATATTTATATTTATAGCCATTAATTTTATTATACATCTAATGGGCTTCCACATAATAAGCTCATGATATAATTAATTAATCTATTGGGCCATTAATATTTATCAATTAATTGGTCCAGCCAATTAATTCCAGATAAATAATATTATTAAATAATGCAAAATGTATTAATCTATTAATAATGATTCTCGAGAGAAAATAAATAACTAGACAACTAATCGGGCCGCATCGGGGATCTAATATAAGAAATAAAGTTGGCCACAAATTAACTAATTATCTATGTTCATCCCGAGAGCAAAATTAAATAATGAACACGGATTCATTCCACTAGAGAATCCGCATCGACTTACCTCTTTATCCCAAATTGAGCAAGGGCTTGTATTTTAGATTTAATTGATCCCCATATTTAAGATATAAATATTCGTTAATTAATTAAGCCCACTGACAACTTAAATTAATTAACATCTTATTATATTCCTGAGTAGTACCACTTGACCTTATTAACACACCTGAACTTAATCAACCGACCGGGTTTAGTGTGCTAATTCTTACGAGTTCCTCAAGGGCTATTATCAACCCATTGTACTAGGATACGGCTGCAAGATATAGACAACCAACCCGAGCCACAAATAACTACTAACCCCCAAGATACGTAGATTCGGCCGTGATGATGTTCACCATAGTAGGTCAAAGTGGTAGATAACCAAATGCACTTAGCTGAAGTCTTACCAAGATTAAAACCTGCTAAGTCACCATGATATTGGTTCTCCACTAAGGTCAGTCAGGAGAACACATCTCACTGTGATCCATCAATACATCACCTTAAGTGTACCAAGAAAAGACAAGTCACTTCTTATCTAAATCCGCAGCCTTAAACCGACAACTTATCCTTAAGTTGTCTCAATCTGTGATAACTGTTTATATCTTGTCAGCTCAACCAATTTATGTAGTCTTCTATAATACCCGACACACTACACAAATCTAACTTTTATACAAGATAAAGGATGGTAATCGCCGTTTTCACCAATTAAATCCCGCAAAATTGCGAGAACTTAAATCAATATAGCAAACAGTATTGAACACATGGAACGAAGATTTTTAAACTTAAATTCCTATTAATCTACGGGGTTGGTTAGCGACCACGCAATTTTGGGGTTTTTATCTAAGACTAAAACAAGGAATTAAAATCTCAGGGAAATGAAAACGAAGTAAACTAATTCAGGAAAATAGGTCCAGCAAGATGATTCACACACACACAATCGAATGCAAACGAAATTAACACTAAAAGATCAGAAGGTACCAATATGTAGAATCCAAATCATCCAAATGAAACGCATAAATCGAAATCTCCCAAGCTAAACTAAGAAACGAAAGTAAAATAGTGTTTTTGTCTCCAAATCCGTACTTGAACGAAAGGAATAGATCTCTAACTCGGTTGTCTCTCTCTCGGTCTTGGAATGGTGTAAAGATAATGTGATTTTCATTCGTCTCCTCTCCTATATATAAGGCGACTCCTTTTCCTTGTAGAAGTAGAGTTTTTATATATCCAATATGGAAAGATATTAATTAGAAAAATCATATCCAATTCTTTCCATATCATCTCTTTCCTTATCCTCCACCTTCCTTCTCTATAATTTCGTCCAAAAATCAATCTTTTAACCCCAAATTTGTGTCTGCCACCTCAGCATCTTGTCACCGCCACGTCAGCACTAAAATCTGCAAGACAAAGACATAAAATACGGCCCAACCGGGTCGTGGGCGCCAAAACTGCATGTAATTTGTATAGTACGAATTAGACTCATCAAACCTCCTTACACTTGAACTATACTTGCCCTCAACTATAAGAAACACAAAAGAATACGTACTATTCAAATTTAGTCAATCCCCAAGGCTCAAGACTCAAAATAAAAAGACACAGTACGAAAATAAGACAAGAAAAGACAAAGACTCGAAACAAAGACAAAAACAATGACAAGAACAAGACAAGAAAAAGAAGCAATGCCAATCATATCTATGATCTCCACACTCAAAGAACTAGCCAAACATGCCAAACCATGCTAATATGAATCTCATCAAACAAGTATAATTGCAAATTTCGCACAAGGCACACAAATATCAACTTTGTCAAAATCCTAAGCAAAAGTGGATCATCCTCACGGCTCACTCAACACTCTCTAATCTAGGTCCGGCCAAGCTACTCAAAGAACATAGTCCACTCGTCACGATAAAAGATTGTCACAACTGCAATATCAAGGAGGTTTTTCTCTTTGGTTGTAATGGGGCTTAGGACATAGATAAATTTTCGTTGGTAAGGTCCCTAGGGGTTTTAAGCTCCAACAAATGTAGATCAATATCATGCATGTCATACTTGCTTAAAATGAGATAATCAAGAGTAAATAAACAATGTCCTCCACTAAAGAATTACACATCAAATGCTACTTAATATAACAACAAGTAGCCTTCGAATCAGCTGATTTTTCCACCCTTTTTTTTTTGAATCAGCACTGTTTACTATTAACGAAAATCTGGGTACAAATACGATCGGACCTTAGATATTGCTATTCATACACAATTCCGGCCAATAATTAATTTTGTAGCATATACACTAGGTAGGCAAAGGATATATAAGAAAATCAATCTCACACAAGCGTGTAAAACATGCAATGACACAGGAAAAGAGAAGGCTAAAAAGGCCTCGGCTAAAATTTTCTGACTAAATCAAAGAATCGGTCAAGGCTCAAATTTAGTTCACTATGGGATAATGTAAGGTAGGAAAGTATTGTCGCGGCCAAATGGTTTAATCCCTAGTGCCTCCTATCATGTATCGCAAGTGACTCACCTTTATTGCAACTTCGTGGACAAACACTCTCAAAGAAATTAGTAGGAAGTGTCCTACTTTAAAAACTCAAGTCTAATATACGGCGTGTATGTAAAATTCGATCCACAATTTACTTATTATTCGTCATCCCAAATTACATACAAATGTGCACCAAGTCCTACACTTCACAACAACTAACATGCTTGCATATTGAAACATAAAGCACAAATCAAACATGGTTAAACAAAGAATAAGAGTGCATCAAAAACTTCAAATTTTTGGCATGCTTCGACGACACAAAAGAAAGGACGACACAAAGTGAAACGACGTAAAGACCTCCCTCCTTACACTTAAACCCTTGTGTGCCCTCGCGCAAGAAAAGAAAAGAAAAAGGATGGAGAAACATGACAAAAACACAAAACAAAAACGAACAAACCCCTCCTTACACTTGATCCCTACTAAGATCAAGTGTAGACACAACAAATAAGATAAAAACACATAAAACACGAAAAAAATAAAACACGAGACTCAAAGACTCAAAAAATAAAAATGATGGGGAAACGACATCACCTATCGCCCGCCGGGCAAACGGGGGGCAGATACCCGCTCTAGCTCATCAAACCGGCGACGAATCTTCCTCCTTACACTTAAGTTAACAACGCCCCTCCGTAGCCTACATCTCGGAAAAACAACACAAAAATAATGACCAAACAATAATAAAATCAAAGGAAATAAACGATAGTAAACTCGGGTTGCCTCCCGGTAGCGCCTTTCTTTAAAGTCTTTGGCTAGATCTCCTCTTAAAGTGGTCAATCTCGGTGGAGGTATGCATAGTGGAGTCTTATCCACTACCTTGAACATCTCGATGCAATCTCTTCCCACGGTCTTTATACCACATGAAATCATCATACGCCTCTCTCCAAAACTCTTTCTTACACTTGGTTGATGGCCTATCCACTTGCCAAATGATGGAAGTCTCGCTCCCGTGATGCCCTTTGCTTGTCTCTCTCAAGTTGGGGCTTCAGCTTTGAAATGCATGGCCGATCATCGAAGATAACAATCCGTTGGAAATGCTCGCCTAGGCAAGTGGGCGATTCTCGCCGCCGCCTTGGGCGAAGCATAGAGTGCCATGATGCTCTCCTTAATCTCTTTTTCCCACATGTCTTTAGCATCAAAATCAGCGAATCCATGTGTGAGAGTGAGTTCTATCTTATCCTACAACAAAGACGCCTCAAGATATTCTTGGACAAAGCACTCAATAACATCGTAGAAAGGACATCTTCATTCTCATGATCATTAGGTTTCTTAAGCGCATTATCAATATGATGAACATAAATTTCATTATGATACTTAACACTTATGGAAACTTCATCAACATCAATCACCGCTCTAATAGTCTTAAAAAATGGCCTACCCAACGTAACACCCGCTAGCACCCTCAACTTGCCTATCATTGGTATCTATAACATACAAATCAGGCAGGATAGACAAAATTGATAATTCGACAAAGATATTTTCTAGTAAGCCTATGGGTGCAATGCATGATTTATCGCCAAGTTGTATAATCACTCGTGGTAGACACCAACTCAACTCCGAGCTAATTGATTATACACGCATAACGGCATAACATTGATTGATGCACCTAAGTCACACATAGCCCCGCTTGACCATCACATTTCCCATAAGACAAGGTAAAGTAAACATACCGGGTCTACGCACTTGGCGGGGTGCATCTTCTGGATGATTGCCGACACCGACGTATCCATCAATACCTTCTCGGACTGCTGGATCTTACCTGCTATGAAGTCTTTGACAAATTTCCCAAATTGGGGAATCTTCACGGCTTCCAAGAAAGGTATGTTGATTTCCAAACTTTCCGAACAACTTCACATAATCCATGGAATCCTTGTTTGGTGTCCGTTTCCTCTCCAACGCCTCGAGAAATGGTGGAGGCATGAAGCGGTTTCGGGTCCATGCCGGGCGCTTCAGCCCTCTCTCGCCGACCAACACTTCACGCAAGATTCTACAAGGCCTTGCAGGTCCCGCCCGGGTAGTTCGGACCTCTCTGTCTGTCAGAACGCTCGGCTTGGCCAGTTCGGCGGTCCCGTTCGCCCGCACCAAATCTTTTGAGGACTCACATTCGGTGTTGGTTAGGATAAATCCTTTCCACTCCTCAACATGATGTGATTGCAACTATGGGCGATGAATTTGGCTGAGTCTGAGAAGGTAATTGCCTCTGATTTGCCTTCATTTCATCTAGCGAAGTGGTCATCATAGACATTTGCTTGGTCAGATTTTCCAAGATATCTTGTTGCTCCCACTTCAATTGTTTCACTTCTCTCTGCATGGCTTGGATCTGATCATGATTTGAAGTTATTTCCTTCTGCATTTGCTTCTGACATCTTTTTTAGAAGCAATCATCTCACACATCAATTCTTCAAGCATAGAGGATCCCTGGACGGCTTGGCCAGGCAAAGGCATGATTGACATTTTCGGCTTTAATGTCATTTGATGCGAAGCTCGGTAAGGTTGCTCTGTACCGAGGGTAGGTGTCCGATATAAATTGTCATAGCGATGGATGAGTTGTTGTACTTGACTTTGTGGAAATTCCACGTGCTTGTGTGTTCGGGCACCTTGCTCTCCCTCAATTTCCTTGTTGAACACATTCTCTTTTTTACCGTACATGCTAATTTGACTTATATTAGCCATAGCATTGGGATTGGGCTAGACTTGTGACGGTAATTGTCCTTGACTTGCTTTTATCTCTTGAATCGAAGAATTCAACTTGGAAATCTGCTTAGATATATTCTCGAAGGTGCTTTGGTTAGCCCTCTTGGTCTCGATTACTCTTCTTGCATCTCGTTGTTGATATGCAATGGCATTCTTCTCGAGAAGTAATCATTTCGACCATCATTTTCTCCAACGGGCCGCTCTAGTCCGCCCGGCCGCACGGCCGACTCTACCGCTGAAATTGCCTTTGATGGGGGGGCTTGTAGGGTTGTTGATACCCTTCTTTTGGCGGTGGCGAAAAATTGTTGATGCCGATATGTGGGCGGCCGGGTATGTTTGTGGTGGAGGAATTCTCGGTTGTTGGCATTTGATCCTCTTGTCTCCATCTTAGGTTCGGATGAACCTTGTTTTGCCTACTCCAATTACCGGCCGCATTAGCATCATCTCCATGACATTGCAATGAAGTATGTCCTCTCTCGACCACATGCTCCACATGTGTGGTCGACATCGTGCGTGATGATAAAGAAGAAGAGGAAGGAGGATTCCTCTCCTTAAACAAATGATCCAATTTATCTTCGAGTCTGGCTGAATTTCTCCTCCATGTTTAGCCCAACCTTCATATCTAGATCGTCTAGAAAGTCTCCACTTGAAAGGTTGACATATCTTCTTTGCATCCTTGGACCTTTATATTGTGATGTGGACTCGGCAAGGCCTTCAATGATAGCATAGGCATCATTATAGTAGCTATTAGCAAAGCTACCCTTGAAACCAACATTCACCATGGTTTTAGACTCATCCGTCATCCCTTGGTAAAAACACTACAAAGAAATCCACATCGGAAAAACCATGGTTTGGGCAGCCTATCAACTAGCTTCCCAAAGCGCTCCCAAGATGCTCCAAAAGACTCGTCAAGCTCTTGAGTAATTCCCGAAATCTCCTTTTTGAGTACATTCGTCTTTGATTGAGGGAAATACTTATCTAGAAATGTCTCGGCGCATCTCGAGTCCAAGTAGTAATCGACCTAGGTCGAAGTCTAGAAAACCATGCACGGGCTCCGTCTTGAAGAGTAAAAGGAAATGCTTTGAGTTTGAAAGCATCTAAATGCCCTTGCTCGTGTAAATCACGCACTGATTGAATCCCTCCGAGAAAGAAAAGGGATTCTCGTTCAGTTTCCCATAAAACATTGGACATGCCGCGACCAAATTCAGCTTCACATCTATCTATTCAGGTCCTCTCTCAAGTTCCTCGAACCTGAGTTCATCTTCAGATTGGCTGCGTGATTTTCAACCATGATTTCTTCTTCAAATTCGTAACCGCTCGTCTTCGAAAAAAGGCCCGCTTGGCAGCAGGACCCGATTCCGGCCTCGTTTACTCGGTTCGCCCTCCGTCCGGGCAAAGGGCACGGTTTGAATGCAGTGCAATAAAATAGTAAATGACACAAGCGATTTTTAACGTGGTTCGGATATGCAAGATCCAACGTCCACGGTCCTGCTGAACAGGAGGTCTTGTTGATTAATCTGAGCAAGCCTCAGCAAGGTATCTGTGCACAGGACAGACCCTTCTAAGTTATAGTCCTTAGCCACTTTACAATCCAAACCGAGGTTTGAAGGGGAGGGGATGTTCTCCAACTATGAAGGAGTTCTTACAAGAAGAACAAATCACGAAATGTGAACTCCTTCGAAGGTTCTAAGCTATGGATATAACAATGGAGCTTAGATAGAGAAGAGGGATCTAAAGAAAGAAACTCTGAGAGAGAAGAACTAGAAATATTCTAATGAGCAAGTTCTTATCCGGATCTTCGTGGAAAGCGCTAGAGTGTTTCGAAAGCTTGAGCGTATAATGCCTTTGATATCCCGTGCATGGAGCTCGGAATGACTTCTCTATTTATAGTTGTGACCCAGGTATTTTTCCGTTGGAGGGGACGATGCCACGTGTCACAAACGTCCAAGGAAAACGGCCATATGTTCGAAATGTTGTCGCAGAGTATGGTCACTATTCATGAGAGCAAACTTTTAGTTGGTCGGGCAGGTAGAGCTTAGATTGTTTCTCATCTGGTCGAGGTTTGTGGTAGGTGAGACTTGTCGGACATCGGCCCTCATCTCGAGCCGACTCTCACTCATCCCTCGTATGATCTTCTCGCCGACTTTTGAATGATGTTAAAATCTCGGGTCTTTCCCCGTCGGATACAAGTAGACCCGATACGATCTTGGTCTTCTTCGTCCGAGTCTCGCCGATAACGGATCTTCTACCGAGTGAAGTCACCGATGACTCTAAAGGTACCGAGCTTTGATTCCCGTGTTCTTCTACCGATGTGGGTCACCGATGAGGGATCTTCTACCGAGTGGAGTCGGTTGATGACCCGTGAACACAAGCTCTTACAACGACGACGTGGGGTTCTGGAAAGTAACTTCCTACCGAAGATCGTACCAACACTTACCCCCTTACGGGACTTGGACAAAAACGATAATGAAAATACAAATAGTCTAGTCTATTACATCATCTAGTCTTATCGACACTACACCAAGGATACAAGACGGGTTTTGGGATCTTCAATTCCATAGCATCAAATCACTATGATTTCCCCCATTACCGATAAACGAGATAAGTCCTATTACAAGAACTACCGATAAAATAATACTAAGTACCCTCTAAGTGGTTATTAAGGTCAACCACTAACTCATAACCCAACAAAAGTTATAACAACTTGACGAACCGATTTAAAACAGAATGCAAATGAAATTAACACTAAAAGATCGAAGGTATCAATATGTAGAATCCAAATCATCCAAATGAAACGCATAAATCGAAATCTCCCAAGCTAAACTAAGAAACGAAAGTAAAATAGTTTTTTGTCTCCAAATCCGTACTTGAACGAAAGGAATAGATCTCTAACTCGGTTGTCTCTCTCTCGGTCTTGGAATGGTGTAAAGATAATGTGATTTCCGTTCGTCTCCCTCTCCTATATATAAGGCGGCTCCTTTTCCTTGTAGAAGTAGGGTTTTTATATATCTAATATGGAAAGATATTAATTAGATAAATCATATTCAATTCTTTCCATATCATCTCTTTCCTTATCCTCCACATTCCTTCTCTATAATTTCGTCCAAAAATCAATTTTTTAACCCCAAATTCGTGCTCGCCACCTCAAAGCATCTTGTCATCGGCACGTCGGCACTAAAATCCGCAAGACGGCACGAAAAAATACGGTCCAACCGGCCAAAGTGGGTGCCAAAACAGACATAATTTGTATAGTACTAATTAGACTCATCAAATGATTGCATCTACAAATATATATATATTTATCAGATAGGAGAGTAAAATAGTGGTAAGGACAAAAACACATTGTATACAAACATAAATTGCTTCCAGTATACAAAATCCCAACAGAGGGGACAAATGTCACTAGAGAGGCATTACTTGGAGCAAGGATACTAAGGATTGCAAACCGCATTCGCCCAGCTGCAAGTTCTAGTGGAGAGAAGTTAGTGAACGAAGTACAGAAGAATTGATAAAGTTGTTCTTTTGTGATCAGATTCATATTTGGATGGTTGTTTACTTTTTGGTTCTTTGGTGGATCGGATTAATATGTGGTTGGTTATTATACAGTACTTCTCCCAAGAATTTCATCAAACCATCTTTGCATTATTCATCAGCCATACATTTCATCAAACACCATCTTTTAATTGATAAGTCTTAAAATCAGTCCCTACATAAGGACGATATTGAATGAAAAAACTATTATGAATTGTTATGAACTATTTGTGCAGCCATACACGGATGGAAAGCTTATCGAGTCTAGTTTTCAGAAGAAAAAAACGAAAAAACAAAAAAAAACAAAAAACAAAAAAAAGAATTTCAAGAAAGTCTTATCGGTGATGAGAGTTATGACCATTTACCTGAACACTGCCAGGATGTCGTAGATGAAATGGACGCTAAATGCCACGAGGGCACCATTTCAGTAGATAGAGAGGGGGAGACTAATCGAGAGATGAATGTGATAGATGGAATTTAGATGTTTAGGCTTTATATGAGTTCATCAAACACCATCTTAAAACTGATAAGTCCCAAACTCAGTTCCTGCACAAGGTCGATATTGAATGAAAAACTTGTTTTGATTGGTTCTAAACTATATATTGAGCCATACAGGGATGAAAAGCTTATCGACTCTAGTTTTCAGCAAAAAATAAAAAAGAATTTCAAGAAAATCTTATTAGTGAAGAAAGTTATGACCATTTAACTAAACACTGTCAAACTGCCTGCGAAAAACGAATGTCAGGAATAATCTCGTGATAAAACGGACGTTAAATGCCAAGTGAGCGCCATGTCAGCAGAGAGAGAGAAGGGGAGACTAACAGAAGGATGAATGTGGTGGATGAAATTGAAATGTTTAGGCTTATATGAGTTAATTTAAAAGTGAAGGACCAATGTGGATGTTATAAAAAATGTGGAAGACTAATTTGACTGTTTACTCTTTATTCATCCATTCACATGTACATTTTTCATTTTCTCGCCAAAATCCACTTTCACCATCAAGTGCGTCCATTTCTAATTTCTCTCTAAATCCAAAGGGTCAAACAATCTTAATTCTCTCTTCATCCAAAAATCTATTCTAAAATATATCTTTATACGTATTCTAATATATATCTCTTTCATCTTTTTGTGTCATGCATATATGAGAAATATGATTATGCCAATACCGCAAAATATTAAAAATACCCCAGGTATATAAAATTAAGCCTTTAAAATACAAAATGATATTTTAGCCAAATGGAATTAGCACATTTACATTTTCAAGAAGTGTGTTGTTTGAATTATTAGATGCATTTGGTAGACTCCCAATTTTATGGGCTCTTTGGACACCAACAAATTTGAAGGGGCTTTGCTTCAATCAAAGAAATTAAAAATCTGTTAAACATTTACTTATCCGCTTATGTCTTAAATCTAACAGGAGGAAAAAACATTCAGTTACATGTCATTCGTGCATTTTAGAAGTAACTGTATGAGAAGAGCAGCACGTTCATAGAGCAGAAAACAAAATCAGAGAAAGCCCTTGTGCTTGCAACAATCAATTGCCTCATCATACATTTCCTCAAGCCCATACTTATACCTGAATCCAGTATCCAACAGTTTCCTTGAAGAAATACTTTTGAACTTAATTGTCCGATCCAATAAAGACCTGCAACACAGCAACCACTTCAGAGTTGCCTTCATCTCAATCCAAAAAACAGCAAACAAATTAAAACTCACTCTGGATCCAGCATTTCAAACTCGGGGTACCTCCTGCGAAGAAACTCACATAAATCATGGAACTTGATTTCAACTGATGAACAAAGATACCTCCCTTTTGCTTCAGGATGTTCAAAGAGATATATATGTGCACTGGCTACATCATCTGTGTGCACCATAGGGATAATTTCTTGATACTTGATTTGATTATCATTGCCTGCATATCACAACACTGTAAAACCAGTAATTACCTCTATTGATTAACTAGAAATTAAATCCAAAGTTACCCATGAAGAGAGCCAGAGATGACAAAACTGATCCAGGCAAGTTAGGGCAAACAAAGGGGCCATGAATCCAACTCGGTATCACTGTAACAACATCTAAAGAACGCTTTTCTGCGAATTCAAGAGCAGCCCTTTCAGTAATGGTCTTGGAAATGCAGTAAGAACCTCCTGTGATGTTCAAGTTCCTCATAAAATCTACATCTGTCCACCCATCCTCGTCCAATACATCTGGAAGCTTCTCCTGGCCCATTACTGTCGACAGACTAGAGGTGTAAACCACGCGTTTCACCGTGTTTGAGTTAAGGCAAGCTCTCAGAATGACTAGAGTTGCTTCGACGCATTTTTTGGTGATTGTTTCTTCACTCTCTTTCTCATTGAAGTCTATGGGATGAGCGACATGAAACACTCCTACACATCCTTCAATTGAAGGTTTGAAGCTATCCGGGTTTTCGAAATCTGCTTCGAAAATATGAAGTTTGTCCCTTGCACCTGGCAGGTTTGTTAGGAAGCTGAGGTCTTTCTTGGTCCCTGCAAATTGAATTCCGCAGTTGCACAGTTTCAGAACACATCTACACGATTACATTTTACATTTTCTGAAGTAACTCTGTTAATTATTTAAGCTTTTAAATTAAGATTTAAGCATTATATGTTCCCCAGAAAAAGTGCTTAGACTGAATAGAGAATGAAATCAGAGGTAGCATACCAGAACGGTAGGGGCGAACAGTAGTGTTGACGGAGTAGCCACGTTGAAGAAGCCTCATGATAAGCCACGACGCTACATAACCTGTGCCACCCGTCACACACACTCTCCCCTTCTCTTCCATCTCTCTCTCTGTCTGTCTGTCTGTCAGCTGCTTAGCTAGTTTTGGGTCTTCTACATAACCAGCTGAGCTACAATAAAAAGGACTCGCATAACACGTGTCAGCAGGTAATAACAATAATTCTACTCCTATTTTCTAACCTACAAATACTACAGAATAAGTAAATCATTCAAAACTAATCATAACTAAGAGGTTCCACATAACAGTCTTGATAAATTTTGAACTCATAAAGCACCTCTACCACTATATCATCCTAAGAGAATATGTATTTATCTATCTATAGGGTGCGGTACGTAGTAACAAGTCTTGGTGAGACCAGGTAATTTTATATATTCTTCGACATATCTTATATCATATATTCTTTATAGTTTTGTGTTAAGCATCTTCGATTAAGTAGTTCAATGAGAAAATGAAGAATGCTACTTTTTTCAGTTTCATATCCGATCTGGCGAGGCGCGGATTCTCTAATTTACCGATGGTTTATGTTAAATTACAACTTTTATTAAGAGGGCATATTCTAGAAGTGAAATTATTCTTCATATTAGGTGAGACGTCGATTCTCTCCTTTCCACTCTGAGGGAGGGTGAGACGTGACAGACGTCAATTTAAAATCGATAGGTGGGCCGTGGGCTTTTACATTATATATTTGTGTAATTATTTATGTTTGTTTCTATCTAAACTGACGTGAGAAAAGTTAAAACAAAAATTTGTGTGCACGATATTGTCAAATTTTAATCCATTTTGACTCGTATTTAATCCGTTGATTAATTTTGATTCGTATTGACCCGCTGATATCAGCATGACATCACTAATTTTTTTTTATTTAATTTTTTAATTTACTTATTATTTTTTTAATTTTTTTTATTTTTTATGTTTTTTTTCCTCTTTATTTTAAGGACGAGCGTGTCACTCTTTGCATACGGAAGTGTCAATCGTAACAAACAAAAGTGTCAATCGCAACAAACAAATTTTTTTTTTAATTTTAATTTTTTTTTTCCTTTTTTTCATTTTTTTAACATTTTTTTCCATTTATTTTAAGGACGGGCGTGTTACTCTTTGCATACGAAAGTATCAATTATAACAAACGAAAGTGTCAATCGTAACAAATAATTTTTTTTTTTGATTTTTTTGATAAGTAAGGCGTGTCATTTGTAATGAATAACCAAAGTGTCAATCATAACAAACAAAAATATCATTTGTATTTGAATAAAATATCATTTATTGACTATCAATTATTTTTGAAAAAAATGCGATTTGTTTCGAAAAAAAGTGTCATTTATTTATAAAAAAAGTATCAATTATATATGCTGTTTGTATCAATCATGACAAAATAACTTGTCAATGATGAGCAGAGTGTTTGTTTAAGCCATAATTCATAATAGATAGCAGAGTGTCAATTGTCTATGTACGTGTCAATCACGATAACAGAACGTGTCAATGATGAGTAAAGTGTTTGTTTAAGTCATAATCCATAGTAGAGAGCAGAGTGTCAATTGTCTCTACTGTGCGTGTCAAACATGACAAAAAAACGTGTTAATGATGGCAGAATGTCTGTTTAATCATAATAGATAAGACTAGAACAACATATTTAATAGCTGCCTCTGTTCATAAGAAAATCACATAATTCCTTTCTCACTCTCAAATCAATAAACAATAATACGATTAAAAAGTACGATAAAAGAAGAAATACAATGCTATAGCCTTTACAACCTCTAAGTTAAGCACTCAACTGTAGAATATATATATATGCAATTAATCTAGTCCATGCTCACTTTCACATACATCGCAGACTCCGCCTCCGCCTTCTTCCCCTGGACATGGTTTCTCCGTGAGGGTTTCACCGGCGGCCACCCCACTATCTTGCCGTCAAACACCGATCGGATAAATCAGTACACAAATCTATGTAATATATATATATATATATATATAATTATTCTATCTAAATGTAAAGAGATGGCGATGATCTTACTTTGGAGCCGGCGCAGTCTCGTGGTGGTCGGATTTGGTTGGGACGTCGTTCGAGGCGCTGTCCTCCGCCGTATCCGGCGAGGCTCGCTTGTTGTTTTTAACGGCGAAACGACGTCGTCGCGCTCGTCGAAGCCGGGGAGACCTAATCTGAGCTCGGTTACCTTCAAATTCAAATCGTTTTCACTCGCCATTTCTTTCGATCGAGGAAAATCCGAAGAACTTTGGTTGAATCGAAGATAAAACTTTACGTTGAAGATTGTTGAATAGGTGGATGCGTAAACGTATGAAGATTGCTGGTGGAGAGAAAAGGTTGCAAAATTGATTTACAGAAAAGGGGGATTTAAAGCAATTGTCGGCATGAATTTAGGGCAAATTAAATTCAATAAAAAAAATTAAATTTTAAATTGGGTTAAATTCGGGTCAAAATTGGACAATTGGATCATGTTGCATGTGCAACATGGTGCACCCTAGTCCATCTCAAAGTTAAAATATGTGCTTTCAACAACTTCTCTATTAATATTAAAGGCTAATTGGATTTTTTAGTCCCCAAATTATGGTATTTTGATCAATTTGATCCCTTATTTTTTTTAGTTATATAGTCCCCAAACTATGAAATTTTGACCAATTTGGTCCTTTCGTTTAATTTCCAGTTAGTTAACCGTTAACTTTTTTTTTAATTAAATAAAATAAAAAGGGTATTTTCGAAATAATTTTTACGAGGACCAAATTGGCCAAATTGTCGAACATTGAGGATCAATTTGGCCAACATCTATTGTTGCTTACCCAAGGGCAAAATTGGATACTATAAGAAATTAACCTTTAATTTTAACCGTGATAATTCTTCCCCTTTTCACCACAGGACCCCGTTCTCCCCTTCTCCTCCGCTCGCCGCCAATCGCCACCGGTCGCCGACGCGCGCCCGTCTCTGCTTCCCGCCTTCTTGTCCGCGCCTCTTGCCGCCTGTCATCCCCTTTCTCATTTGCTCGTCGCCGCGCAAACGAGCAATTTCTCGTTTGCATCGTCGTCGCCGCTCAAACCGAAGACGAAGCTGAAAGGTAAATGTTAAGGGATAACGTTTTACCTTTAATATATATAAATATGTATATGTGTTGGGTGATGATTCTATCCTCAGCAGTGTCGATAATAGTGGGAAATGATTCAGTCTTCTATGCTGTTAAACAGTCAATAGCCCAGTGCTCTGAATGTATTTATGAAGATTTGAAGATCCCAAAACCCTATATTGATTGATGAACCATTACGTTGTATTTTTGTTTTGTCTCTGAGGTTTCAGACTCAGCAGACCCTCTGCTCTGGTTCAGGCACTCAGTAGATTATCCGCCTTAGCACCAGAAGTAGAAGACTCAGTAAATACTGGACTCAGTAGGAGCAGTATACTGAAAGGAGTCAGTTGAACTGAACTCAGCAGGAGTAGTTCAATGTACTCAGAGTTGATCTTTAGTAGAGCCAACTTAGCAGGAGAATGCTACTGAATCTGAGATCAGACTCAACAACGTACAGACAGTCTTCTGACTGCCAGAATCTTTGAAGTCACCTTTCAGCAGAGTCAATACGAGGAAGAGAAAAGTCAGCTTCAAATCTCCTTGAAGTCTGTTCTTCTCAACCACTTTCCCGAATCTCGACCAATGACAAGCGCACACGTAACCTATATCTACTTAAAGCTGCAAGTCAACAACTTTCCAGAAAAGGAGGGAAGGGACACTGCCACCAAACTTCAAAAGAGCCGTTAGCTACCCAAAAGAGAGAGACAAAGGATCGTCGTCTCCAACGGATCTATCCTAATCTCTTCTCTATAAATAGAGGGATAAATTGAAATTTGAAGCTCACGAATACGAACGAACACAACCGAACCTACGCATACACGAGAGAACACATAGAGCATTCAAACGAGCAAATCCGAAAAGCCTAAGTCTTCCGCAAGAAGTTCGAAGAATCTATCTCCGGCGAAAGACTACATTCTAGCTCATAGGTAACCAAGCTTAACTGTTTCATACAGCCTCTAGTATCCAAACGACGATACACGAACCTAACGCTATATTCAGCTGTTCGTCGTTCTAGAAGCCACCTCCTTGTTCTCTATCCCTCTAACCTAAGCTCAATAGCATATATCCATAGCTTAGACGAAGGAGTTCATCTTTGAACTAATCCTTATTGTAAATGACTCCTTCACAGTTGGAGAGTTTTTCAAACACTCAGTTTGATAACCGTGTAAACTGAGACTTGCTCAGTATAAATCTCAAGACCAGTGTTTGTTCAGCGTACAAACTAACTGAGACTACCTCAGTATAATAAATAGCTTCCTGATCTTTCGGGACAGTGGACGTAGGATTTTTGTGTTCGAACCACTTTAAAAATCTGTGTCGTGTGTTTTGTTCTTAACTGTTGTATTGATTTACTGTTCATACTGGAAAAACCTTCTTTAAATCATTCAACTGAGTTTCAGCAAACTTAATAGACTGAACTAATCAACTGAAACTGTTTTGATAAAAACGATTTCTAACTCAACTAAATTGGGCCTATACTATTCCGCACCACTGAACTCTATCTGCAAGATACTGAATTCTGACACTCAGTCAGCTAGCAGGTCTCAGTAGAGTCAGTCACTCTGCCAACACGATTCAGAACAGCTTATCTGGTCTGCTGAACTCGTTCAGTACGACATCATCCTGAAAAGGACTGTTCGTGTTTAAGTTGAGAAAATCGGTTTCAGGTGTATTCACCCCCCCCCCCCTTCTACACCTGAACGTGCTCTCGGGACCAACAATATGTATGTATATAGATGAAAACCCGTAATTGATGTAAATAGGTATATATATGTATATGCGTGTGCTTAATAGCTAATTTTCAGAGATGTAATTGATGTAAATATGTATATGTATGAAAACCCGTAATTGATGTAATTGATGAAAACCTCTAATTGTAGTGAATTTATCTGCATAATTGATGTAATTTTGCTTCCTTTCTTTGTGATAGTCCCAATTTTGAGATGGTGCGAAAAATACGTAATAGTAGAAACTGTATTGGAAATTATTCCATTTTGAGCGGGATGTTGCATGATGGAGCCATGGACAAATATTTTGGGTAAGTTTTATTTAATTGTGTTGAAAATAAATTTTTGTTATGTAGTGTACTGTCTTGTGGTTAATTCGAGAACCTTTATTGTAGCATACTTTGGAAGGAGATCGGGGAAAGTAAGAGAAACTCTTTCAGCATATTAAACACTTTGTAATTCAACCTTTACTCGGGTGAAAGCTCTCAAATGAAGAACAATGTTTTGAAATGGATAAAAAGGGATGAATTTCTAAGCAAACAGTACGTTATAGTGCCTATTGTGAAGTGGTATGTGCATGGTGATCGCTGTATTGCACCAAATAATCCTGCAAAATCAGAGAATTAAATCAGTATAGTTCACAGGTATCGAACACAAGGAACGGAAGACTAGACACTTTATTTTCCTACTTATCTATGGTTTTGGTTAGCAACCACGCAAGATTTGAGTTTTCTATTAAACTAAGAAATTGTAAAACTGAAAGAAATTATAAAAGCTGAAAACGGAAAATAAACTGAATTAACTGGGCAATTGAAAGGCAGGTCCAGCAGAATATTCACACACACGTAATTCCAATCCTCGGCACTTAATATGAATTAATCTCAAGAATCTACTAGTTATAGACCACCGTAACTTAAACTACGTGATCCTCACTCCCGCTTACTTAGTCGGTAACCGCCATGTTGGGCATCGAAACGGCTACTTCCCTAACCTATCTACAACCTACGTTGTTGGGCAATCAATAGATTTAACAGCTAGACAACTTTATCGAACTAAGGGAGCCTAGTATAGGAGCCTACTCGTATGTTGGACATCTAATAGTCTCCTATCGGTTTAATCCAATTACTCTTACGAATAATTTCGCTACTTACCTAGCCTTGTTCCACGAGAAACGATGGAAGTACTAAGTTAGCTACAGACTGCATAACCTAGGGTGACCAAACCTAAATTACTAGCTAGATTAATTAATTCGAATTATCCCGAAACCCTTTTGATTAATTATGAGCACCTAAGCCTCATATCTTGTTCACGTGTGCATTCACATTCTGCCGGACCCTAAAAAGTTTAGCTACTCATGTTGACGCTTCGGTCAAGGGCCGGGACGCTTTACGAACATAAACATAAACACGAATAACCATAGATCTAGCATGAACGAAATTTAAATTAACTAAGGCACGAAATAACAGAATATTAAAACCTACGAAATTAAACTAGAACTTGAATTAAATAGCAAATGATGTTCGAAAGTAAATATTAAGTTCCTAGAAAACGATTAACTACGAAACAGAATTCAAACTAGAATTCAAACTTTGGAATTAAGAACCTAAAAAGACGGTAATGAAAGATATGTTTTCTTCTTCAACTAATCTACGAAATCGGTGAATGGTTCGGTGGCGGTGTTTGTCGGCGGTCTTCGGTAGGATACGGCGGTGATGGTTCGGCGGCGGTCGGTGGCGATTGGATCGGAAAGGAGTCTCGGCGGTGATCAAGGGCTTCGAATAGTGTCAAGGTCCGTCTTGATTCTCGCCCCCTTCAAGTCTTTATATACTCCTTTTCTTCCTCTCCAAGTTAGGTCAAATCTTTGATAAGGGAAAATATTTGGATAAATAAGGAAACAAGATCTTCCCTTAACTACCACAAAATATCTTCTTGATTCTTTCCTTCTCCACAAATCCGCGCCCACATCATCAATTCCGTGCCTTTTCTTCATCAAAATTCGCCAAATAATATCCTCGTCATCATGCCACGTCAGCACCTAAAACCTGCATTTTTCGCCACTGCGACTGCACCGGTTGACTAATTGACTCACTTTTCGGCCTGAAATTACTAAGTACGAAAACAACTCATCAGTGCACTATCCATTTCTAATTTGGATAGTCTTGTAATAATATCTACTATGAACATGAATTTCTTTAATCTTTTTTTTCCTTCATCCATGAATTAGGGGTCACTGGTGCTTGCTAATTCTATGCAACTTTAATGAAGAACTTGCAAGGGGATCACAATGCATGATACTATTTGATTCTCTGAAGACTGCTTCAAATCCAATACAACCAATAATAAAGAAGGAAGTTCAAATATTAAGTTATTTCGGAAGAGTGTTTTGGTAATTGTTTTCATTTAATTTCATGGTAGATCTCTTAAAAGAAGAGGGGAAGTTAGTGGATCGGGCTGAGATTTCTAAAATACCCTTGCTCATGCCAAAGGCAAGTTTTAATTTAATGGAAAGTATTTGACTTATCTAAATTTTATCTGTTGCTATGTATTCTACTTCATGTATTTGACTTAAATTTTTTTTTTCTTAATAGGTTCCCCAACAAAATAATGACGAAGATTGTGGGCCGTTTGCATTATACTATGCTTACAAGTTCATAAATGATGCACCCATAATTTTTAGCCACGATAGATATCCTTACTTTGTAAGTCTAAAACAAATGTATTCCCTTCTTCAATTACTATTAATTATTTGTGCAACCACTAACTAAATCGTGATCAATTTTGTAGATGACTAAAGACTGATTCTCATACGACGGCCTAACAACATTTAGGCATTGGTTGGACTTGTTGAGTGAAGGTGGGAAGGATAGGGCTAAAACAATAGACAAGGTCATAGAGGATGTGACAGAAGGAAGTCAGATAGAGGATGTTATAGATCCAAGTTAGACAAAGAACTAATTATTGGAGCAACATGAAGATGAGGTTATGGAAGCAAGTCAGACAGAGGATGTTATTGAAGCAAGTCAGACAGAAAGCCAAACATGGGAGCAACATGAAGATGAGGTTATGGAAGCAAGTTAGACAGAGGATGTTATTGAAGCAAGTCATACACAGGAGCATGTTGGTGATGATCAATTTGTTGAGGAAGATCATGAGATTCATGATATTACTACATTTTACGAAGACGAAGATTACACAAATAGCCACTAGGAAGACCTCTATGAAGTTCTAGTTGAGCCACAATTAGAATATTTTGATGATCTCGTGGTTAATATAGCAAGTCAGGGGAGTGTTTTGGAGATAAATAAAGAAGTGTCAGGACCATCGAGGGAGGCCAACCGTTATAAGAAATGGCAGATTATGGATCTTCCTCCTGTTAATGAAGATCTGTTTGGAGAAGAGCAATCCAACATTGAGAGAAAGACAGATGTTGAGATGAATTCTGATGATGAATTCAACTGTATACAAGAGGTTGAGGATGAATCAAGAAACACAGAGTCCATAGAAGTGAAAATCTTCAATCTGGAAAGGGATGGACATGACCCTGTCTTCGAGGTAAGGCAGTTGTTTGCAACTAAAGATGTTCTGAAAAAAGCTATTCTTAACCATGGGATCAAACATGGGCGACCCGTAAAGCTGAAAAAAAATGACAAGGTTCGAGTTGTTGCTAAATGTGTTGGGCAGAACTGTAACTGGATGTTATATGCCAGGGTGTTGGACAAGTCAAAGACATTTCAGATTAGGACGCTTCAACCTGTACATACCTGTTCAAGAGACATGGATCACAATCTTGCAACAGTTGAATACTTGGCCACAAAATATGTTGACACATTTAGGTCGGATAACCCAGTTATTATGCGAGAATTTCAGCAAACTATCCGACAAGAGCTTAAAGTTAATGTGAAGAAGTGGAAAGGATATAAGATTAAAGCAAAGGCAATGGAGAATATTGAGGGTAATTTCAGATCTCAGTACAAGCTACTCCATAATTATGTGATGGAAATTGAAAAAACAAATCCAGGGAGTAATATTCAAATTCAGAGTGTTATCTGTTCAGATGAAGGGGATGCCAGATTTCGGCGAATATATGTATGTTTGGAGGCCTTGAAAAGGGGATTCAAGGATGGGTGCCGGAAGGTAATTGGGCTAGATGGGACATTTTTAAAAGGCCCACATCAAGGTGTTCGTCTTACAGCGGTTGGGGTAGATGCGAATAATGGCATGTACCCCGTTGTCTATGCTATAGCTGAGAATGAAAACTATAATTCATGGCTTTGGTTCATAAACTATTTGCAGCACGATTTAGAAATTGTAAACCCTGTTGAATGGGTCATCATGAGTGATAGACAAAAGGTTAGAAAATAGTCGTACCTTCATTAGCTGATTCCATTAGTTGATTCTTATTAAATAAATTAATGATCTTGACTTTGTTTAACATATGACAGGGGCTAATTGAAGCTGTCAGCACCATTCTGCCCGGTACTGAACATATGTTTTGTTGCCGACACTTGCACAACAATATGAGGAAAGAACACTCAGGAGAGGAAATCAAGGAGCTTTTTTGGAAATGTGCAAAGGCAACTTACATAAACCAATATACGACGCGAGATGAGCAAGTTGGGGGCGATTGACATGGGAGCTGTGGATTGGTTGCGCAATAATACAGAGCTCATTCACTAGTCAAGGTCGCATTTTAGGGTCACAAGTAAGTGTGATATGTTACTGAACAATCACACCGAAGCTTTCAACAAGTAACTACTGATTGCGAGAACGAAACCAATCTTGGGGGTCCTAGAAAGAATAAGAGTATACCTTATAGTTATGGTTAGAGTGCAAGAAAAAAGAGAATGGATGACAAAGTTGAGAGGAGATATCTGCCCTTCTATTATGAGAATTGTGGAGAAAATCAAGGAAGATTCAGTTTCGTGCAGTCCGACTTACTGTGGTAACTCCAAGTTTGAGGTCCTTGAGGCAAATATGGATAAATTTGCAGTTGATACTAAGAAGAGGACCTGTACCTACAGGAAATGGGACATCTCAGGCATCCCTTGTACTCATGGTGTTGCGGCTTTGGGCTTGCTAGGTTTGAAAGCTGAAGATTTGTGAATGAATGTTACACCGTCGCAGCCTATAAAAGAGCTTATACCCCAGTTATTAATCCTGCTAGTGGACCAAATAACTGGCGTACTTCCCCCAAAAAGCCATTGCTACCACAAACAAAAGTGAAGATGCCTGGCAGGCCAAGAAGAAAAAGAAAATTTGAGGAGGGCGAGCAGGGTTATAAGACGATGGGAGATGAAACGATGAAAATGAGTAGAGCTGGATTGAGAAAGAGCAAGTGTGGAAAAGGTCACAATGTAAGGAAGTGTCCAATGATGAGTCAGTCAACTAAGCATGATGAATCAGTCAACCAAGACCAGCCACATACTTTGGAAGAAACTCTGCTCAAAGATAAGGGAAAAGAACCCGCACAAGTTGAGGGCAAGTTATCATTTTTGCACTTGTTCAATATTATGTTCTGTTACATTCAATCATTCGACTGATCAATTTTTTCTTATTTTCAGGAGCTGTATGAGCAAACAATAGATATATAGGAGGGAGTAACTGAGCCATCTCCTTAAGTAATAGACGCAGGAGTGATCAATTTTTTCTTATTATGTACTGTTACATTAAATTTGTTTTTCTATGTAAATGATACTTACAGGTGTCTTTGACGTCTATTGTAGGAAAAGGTCCCTGGAAAAATTAAGAAGAAAAGGAGAGCAGTACGATGCGGTTGGTGTCGAAAAGAAGGTCACAATAGGTCAAGTTGTACAGAAGCAGGAGCCGTGTTAAATAGACACATAACTAAGGAGGCCACATTCAGAAAATTGGATTAGGATGAATAGACCATTCATTAGGTTAGTTTCCTGTATTCCTGAACTCTATGATGTTCTAATATTAGTTTGTGCTAGCAGTTAATGGAATTATGTGGAATATTAGTGTTGTGCATTTGGTATGTTTGATGCTTTTCTTCTCTTTCTTCTGATTGAAAGGAAAAACCTCTTGTTATTGCAGCTCCAATATCAGAGAAGTTTCATGGAACATTGACAGTTTTTTGAGCGGCTGGGGTGTAGTTTCTATTGATGTGTCTATTGTTGTTCTTTTGGTAAATGTGTTGTAGAATGTGTAAATATGTTAGCTAATGATGTTGGTGGATGATGGATTATGAATTTTTTGGTATGAATTATGAATATTTTGGTTAAAATTATGAATATAATGGATATTTTGGTATGGATTTTGGTTTCCATAATAATTTGATTTTCGAATTAAATATTTGAAGGTAGGGTATTCGTGGGCACAAAGGACCTACTGTCTTGCTGTCAAATTTTTTCTCAAATTCATTATTAAATTTAATTTTAATTTAATTACATTAAATAAATCTCAAAATTGGATAAGAACACCATGGATCAGCCAATATGCAAAGACGATTTTTCACCTTTAATCACGTTACGGTGAGTGGTGAAAATTCAAGAAACGATTAATCCAATTTTTCCCTTGGGTAAGAAACAATAGATGTTGGCCAAATTGATCCTCAATGTTCGACAATTTGGCCAATTTGGTCCTCGTAAAAAGTATTCCGAAAATACCCTTTTTATTTTATTTAATTAAAAAAAAGTTCACGGTTAATGTTGGGTTATGAGTCAGTAGAAGATACTTAGCATCTATTGGGTAAAATAATATTGGGGGAAATCATAGTGTTCATGCTATGGAATTGAAGATCCCAAAACTCAGCTGGTATCAGTAGTGTAGTGTCAATAGGACTAGATGGTGTAATAGGCTAGACTGTTTTTGATTTCTTTATCTCTTGTGTCTAAGTCCTGTACGGGGTAAAATGTTGGACTGATCTTCACTAGGAAGTTTACTTTCCAGAACCCCACGTCATCAGTGTAAGAGCTTGTGTTCTTAAGTCATCAGCTGATCTTCGCTCGGTATAAGACATCTCATCGGCCGACGACATCGCAGAAGAACCTTCTATACAAAGCTCAGTACCTTCGCAGTCATCAGCTGACTACACTCAGTAGAACATCTCTATCAGCCGACTCAGACGAAGAAGACAGACACTGCATCAAGTCTACTGTATCCGACAGGAAACGACCCAGCTTTTAACTTTATTCGAAAGTCAGCAGTAGAACATACGAGGATGAGTGAGAGTCAACTCCGATGAAGACCAATGTCTGACATATCTCACCTACCACAAACCTCGACCAATGAGTAGCCGTTAACGCACTACCTGCTCTGACCAACTAAAGCTGCTCTCGTGAACAGTTATCAACAACTCTGCTGCAACAATTCGAACATATGACCATTTTCTTTGGAAGCTTGTGACACGTGGCATCGTCCTCTCCAACGAGCAAATGCATGGGTCACGACTATAAATAGAGAAGCAAATCCGAGCCCCACGCACGGGATATCAAAAGGACAAAATGCTCAAGCTTTCGAAACAACTCTAGCACATTCAAGATATATCCAGCGAAGAACTTTCTTAATGGAATACCTTTAGTTCTTCTCTCTAGAGTTCTTTAAATCCCTCTTCTCTAGCTAAGCTCAACGTTCATATCTATAGCTTAGAATCTCGAAGGGGTTCTCTTTTAGTGATTGTTCTTATTGTAAGAACTCCTTCCTAGTTGGAGAAAATCCCCTCCCCTTCAAACTTAGGTTTGATTTGTAAAAGTCGCTAAGGACTATAACTTAGAAGGGTCTGTCCAATGTAGAGATACCTTGCTGAGGCTTGCTCAGATTAATCAACAAGACCTCCTATTCAGCAGGACCGTGGACGTAGGATCTTGCATATCCGAACCACGTTAAAATTTCTTGTGTCGTTTACTATTTTATTGCTCTGCATACAAACGTTTTACAAACTCATATCTTGCATAAAACGTATTCGAAAAAGTGCACTAGCCAAAACTATTTTAACTTGTGAAAATCACATTTTCAACTGAGACGAATCTCCGGGCCCTATACACTTATCCACACTAAGTCTTCGACTGAGAATCAAGCACTGACAAAAGTCAGTAGGAGAGACTCAGTAGTTGACACACTCTGACCCGCGATCGAAGGTTACTATTTGGCACTGTTCATCAGTAGCAACCAACAGCTTAGCTGTCCTTCGCGTTTGAGAAAAAGAAACAGTACTCAGGTGTATTCACCCCCCCCCCCTCTACACCTGACTCTCGTCTCCGGACCAACAATTTGTATCAGAGGGACGTTGTTCTTCTGATCATCGGTTCTGAAACTACTGGTCTTCTCGAACAGATCCTGAAAACATTTTTTACTGCACAAGCATCTCTTCATACATCCTTATACTCTTACCCATAATGTCTGATATGTCAGGTATTCGGATGGTGCCGATGTTCTCCGTAGAGAACTATACGGTATGGCGCGTGAGAATGGAAGCGCACCTAACATCGCTGCATGACAGCATGACGGATGTCCTTGAGACATGACCCATCATTCCCATTATCGACAGCGTACAATTTACAGCTGCAGGAGGTGTAGGAGCACGGACCGGTGCCGAAGTTGCAAAAGTCAAATCCGCCTTCACGCCGGGAAGAGAAAAAGCTGCACAACCTCGACCGAGTTGTGCGGAATGCAATCCTGACTACGCTCAGTGATTCACATCTCGGGAGGGTGCAAGATGACAAAGGAACTTTGGGATGCCCTGGCTGTACTGAGCCAAGGAACCCCGCAGATCAAGGAAAATAAGCTTGAGCTAGAGCTACAAAAGTTCGATACTTTTGCCATGGAGCCCAACGAGACCATTAACGAGCTCAGCGTCAGATTTACCAACCAGATCAAAGTGATCAACGGGCTGGGGAGGACGTTCACCAACAAAGAGATGAACACGAAGATCTTGAGAGTGCTACCTCGACTGACGTGACTTCCTTTTGCTACTTATCTACGTCGCTCAGATCTTAATGCTCTAACTCTTGATGTTATATTTTCAGAATTAAAGACAGAGGAATTTGAGCACAGCCTACCCCAACGATGTTCCAGCGTTCCAGCTGACACACAGATAGATCATGCTTTCAAAGTAACAGTTAGCAAACCTGGAGCCAAACCCATTTCTTCCAACAAAGCAGTAGCTACGACAGATGCTAAATCCTCTGAGACATCTGCTACTGACCAACTTGCACTCATGGCTCTCAAATATCAAAGAGAAAAGGAAAGAGTCAGGAAGCTGAAGAAATATCACAGAGATTCTCCCTCAGATAAGAAAGAATATCGAAAAAGGGAAGAATCTAAACCTTCTACTGATTGCAGGAACACAGAACCTGCTGCTAGTCCATCCAACGACTTAGCTGTAAAAGGCAGCAGATCGTCTGTATGCTATAACTACAAGAAGGAGGGGCACTATCAGTACGATTGTCCCAAACTCTCAGCTGCTCAAAGAGCAGAACGGCAGGCCAGACGCGAGAAATTTGCCCGAAGGAGGCAGGCCTACATCGTCAGAGAGATATCCGATGACTCAATCGAGGAAGATATATTCATGTATTCTTCTGAAGACGAAGCTGCATTTGTCGCCATTGAGATCGGAGAGACAGATCCTGAATCATCTGCAGAATGCTGTCTGATGGTCGGAGAAGAGGCTGAGGTGCATAAGGACCCTTAGATTGTGGACAGCGGGTGCTCGAGACACATGACTTATCAAAAGAGCCTGTTGACCAACTACGTACAAGAAGATGGTCCCAGAATTGAGTTTGGTGACAACTCTAAAGGCTATACAAGGGGATACAGAACACTGAACATTGGGACTACATCAGTTCCAAGAGTAACATATGTTGAAGGACTTCAACATAATCTCCTTTCTATCAGTCAATTCTGTGATAATCTGAATAGAGTTATCTTTGACGCTGGTTTCTGTGATGTTGTTGACAAATCTACAGGGAAAACAGTGTTATCAGGTTCACGGAGAAAGAATATCTATGTTGCAAACTGGACAACCGCCGAACCTAAGGCTTGCTTACTTGCTCAGACAAAATCTAGTGACAAGGCAGGATGGCTGTGGCACAAGAGACTCAGTCACCTGAACTTCAAGACTATGAACAAGCTAGCCAAGAACTCTAAAGTCAGAGGACTGCCCAATGAATCGTTTATCAAAGACAGAAACGGTGAAGCATGCTTGAAGGGAAAGCAAATAAAGAACAGCAATCCACCAATTCCGTCACCTTCCACTGATGGAATCCTTCAACTGCTACACATGGGCTTATTCGGGCCAGTCTCTCCAGTGACTATAAAAGGCAAGAAGTATGCCCTCATCGTTATTGACGACTATTTAAGATATACGTAGGTCATCTTCATAGCCAACGAATCGATGTCATGAGGCGAGTTACCAAAACCTTGAAGAAGCTCGGTGTTGAAAAGGACATCAAGATACAAAGAATTCGCTCGCACGCAGGAACTGAATTTCTCAACTCAGTAGTAAAAGCGTACTGCGAAAATGAGGGAATCAAGCATGAGACATCAGCAGCTCGCACCCCTCAGTAGAACGAACTTGCTGAACGTAAGAACAAAACACTTAAAGAAGCAGCAAGAACGCTCCAAGCAGACTCTGGACTACCCTCAAAGTTGTGAGCTGATGCTACTGACACCGCCTGCTACACTCAGAATCGCTCACTGCTTAGATACCAACACATGAAGACACCTTACGAACTATGGAAAGGGAGAATTCCTTCTATCTCTCATTTTCATATCTGTGGTTGTCCTTACTTTATTCACAATAATGGGAAAGATCAGTTGAAGGTCTTTGACAACAAATCTGATTAAGGAGTATTCTTAGGATACTCTCGAGTCAGTAAAGCTTTCAGAGTCTTTAACTATCGGACTCTTTGTGTGGAGGAAAGCCCTCATGTTGTCTTTGATGAGTTTGTTACTGAGGACAGGAAATCTAAGAAGACAAATACTGAAGATGTAAGCAGCAAGCTACAGGATCTCGCACTAAACGACAAATCAGAAAAGATCCAGCATTGTTGGGATGATGAGTCAGACGATGAGGAAATTTAGACCCATCCCACAGGCAATGTAGCTGACCTGGTTGATTCTACAGAACAGAATCAACATCAGGTAACAACGGTCGATGAGGAAGCCCCAGTGGTAACTGAGACCTCTACTAAGAATATAAACTCAGGGGGAACAACTAATGTTCCTGAGCTAAATGCCCACGAACTACGGAAACTCGGTAGATCCTAACCTTCTTACGACTGTGCCGATCACGAGCGATCAGTACTATCGAAATACCTAACACTCCTGTTGACTGTGCAGAAATAGTCTCAGAAGAAGAAGCCAGACTCAGACGTTCATGGCTCGACGCTCATTGTTCTGATCTTATTATAGGAGATCCATCAGCAACAATGAAGACGAGATCTAGATTAAGTCAAGGAGAAACCTCACTCTATTCTTGTTTCTTGTCCACGTAAGAACCTCGGGACAATAGAGGATGCACTCAACGATCTCGACCGGATCATTGCCATGCAAGATGAATTTGAACCGGTTCGTTCGAAATGAAGTTTGGAAGCTTGTTGACAGACCTAGACATCAGCACGTGATCGGTAGTAAGTGGGTCTTCAAGAACAAGCGAGATAAAAACAACGTCATTGTCAAAAACAAAGCTCGACTTGTTGCCAAGGGATACTGTCAAGCAGAAGGAATAGACTTTGATGGAACGTTCGCTCCAGTCGCCAGATTGGAAGCTATTCGTCAGTTCCTAGTCTATGCAACGCATCGGAGATTCAAAGTATATCAAATGGATGTTAAGTCAGCATTTACGAATGGCGCATCGAAAGGAAGAAGTCTATGTAGAACAACCACCCGGCTTTCAACGGGGACATCGAGTGTACGGACTTGTCGTAAAGCACCGTATGGGTTAAAACAAGCACTCGGGGCTTGGTAGATACCCTATCGGACTTTACGCTTCGTAAAGGTTTTCAGAAGGGGACAGTAGATTGCACCTTGTTCAACATAAAGTTAGGAGATGACATCCTACTGGTGCAAATCTACGTGGACGACATCATTTTCGGTTGTAGAAACGTGACTATATGTCAACAATTCAAGAAAATGATGAAGGTGAAGTTTGAGATGTTTATGATGGGAGAGATGAACTACTTCCTTGGATTTCAAGTAAACCAATCACCTGAAGGAATATTCATCAATCAAGCCAAATATACTCGAGACCTCCGGAAAAGATTCGGCTGCGACTCAAGCAAGCCAGTCAAGATCCCCATGAATACAAATTTCAAAATCGATCTAGACAAAGAGGGAGCTTCTGTTAACTCTACTGATTATAGAGCTATTATTGGTTCTTTATTATATTTAACAGCAAGCAAACCTGATATAACTTATGCTATAGGTGTATCCGTGTATGTGCCAGATTTCAAGCGAATCCCAAGCGAAGTCATATGGACTCGGCAAAGAAGATTCTGCGATATCTGAAGGGAACACCTGACGCAAGGTTATGGTATCCTGCTGATGATAATCTTATACTGACAGGTTAATCTGATGCTGATTATGCAGGATGCATGATAGATCGAAAGTTAACTTCCGGAACATGTCAGTTCCTAGGCAGCAAGCTTATATCATGGTTTTCAAAGAAACAGCGTTCAGTGGCGACGTCCACTACTGAAGCTGGGTACATGGCTGCTGGAAGTTGCTGTGCCCAGATCCTCTGGCTTCGACAACAACTGCGAGATTATGGTATATCTCAGGATGAGGTGCCCATCTACTGCGACTCCACTAGTGCGATTGCTATAACTCAGAACCCAGTTCTGCATACGAGATGCAAGCACGTGGATATCTGACACCACTTCATCAGAGACCATGTCGAGAAGAAGGATATCAGGATGGAGAAGATCCATACTGACAAGCAAAGGGCAGACATACTGACCAAACCACTAGTTGAGAACAGATTCAGAGAATTATCAGTTGAGCTAGGTCTACTGGATCCTACTGAGTCGAGTCAGTAGAAGGGAACAATACAATAGGTCAGAAGACTCAGTCACTTGATTCAGTCGGGTGAATCAGACGGTACATAGTAAGGGGGAACGTAGTCATCAACACATCAAATGTACTCCTGAGTCTTAACGGTAACCAATGATCGTAAAAGTTCAACTGAAGGGTTTGCGTAGTTTTTATACTTAACTTTCTCAGAATCATGCTCGCATTTATTATATCAGTCGTTTGCACTCAATAGATTAATGAACATTTATTTTCCGCTATTAATTTTTAAGGTTTAAGTCAGTAGGAAACCATTTTCATTTAAAAGACTTAGAATTTAATGCTGTCTGCAACGCATTTAATGCATGTCTTCTCACCTTACCTTAACTACGCATATCTTACGTGTGTCTAGATTAGAGGCGGCCTTAGAAATCATTCCATTTATAACATCAAATCACAGCCGTCATTATAAAACGTGTTTTCATCCCAGCCGTTCGATCAAAACCGATTGATATTCAAATCTTATAAAATCTCTCGTTTCTCACTCTAATCTATCTTTTTCTCCATTTTTATCCTTAAGAGCTCTCTGCATTCAGTTTTCATCCTCTCTAAACTACTTTTGCATCTCATTCAAGCTCTTTGTATACTGTAATTTTCCTTGTTCTCTGCTTAAAACTTTGCAAACTTACTCTACTTTCAAGTGCTAACAAGTCTTTTGCAGATATTCATGGCGACGGTTATGACCCCACCAAACATCAAAGAGATCATCAAGTCGAAGGTTCAGTTTGAGCCGACGATGGTCCTTCACCAAGCGGACCTTCCACACCTCGAGCCTATTTTCTCGGCTCTAGAGGCGTCCGGCCTCGACCTTCTCGTCACGAAGCACCCCAGAGCGTATCTCCCCCACTAAGTGACTGAAGTTTTCTACAACTGGAGGACGGTGGAAGATACAGACGGCGAGGTATCCCAGTTCGGATACATGAGGGAGGTGACCCCTCAGAAATGGGAGTCTGATCACTCAGACATCAACATTAGGGCAGCATTGAAGGCGTCGTTCGACCTTCCTGCCTACGGGATCCCCCCTGCTGGATACAAGGAAAAGGAGCTCAACTCCTATGTCCACCGGTTCTGCGGCAGAGATAGCATATCCTTCAAATCTGCCTTGCCGAAGAACTAACTTTTGCCAGAGTACCGCGGGATCGCATACATCGTCACTCATATTCTGACGAGCATCGCCGGCTCCTTTTCTGATTTTTTCCCCTCTGTGTCTCTTTCTCTTTCTATCTCTATCTCTCACAGTTTCGCCTTCTCTCTTTAATTTTCTCGTTTCACATTTCTCATTTCACATTCTCTCTCTCTCTCTCTCTCTCTCTCTCTCTCTCTCTCTCTCTCTCTCTCTCTCTCTCTCTCACACACACACACACACATGTATTGTTTCACCTTCTCTCTTTCCTTTTCAGAATTTTTCCCCTTTGTCTCTCTTTCTCTTTCTATCTCTATCTCTCACAGTTTTGCCTTCTCTCTTTAATTTTCTCGTTTCTCATTTCACATCTCTCTCTCTCTCTCTCTCTCTCTCTCTCTCTCTCTCTCTCTCTCTCTCACGTATTGTTTCACCTTCTCTCTTTCCTTTTTTGATTTTTTCCCCTCTGTCTTTCTTTCTCTTTCTATCTCTATCTCTCACAGTTTCGCCTTCTCTCTTTAATTTTCTCGTTTCACATTTCTCATTTCTCATCTCTCTCTCTCTCTCTCTCTCTCTCTCTCTCTCTCTCTCTCTCTCTCTCTCTCTCTCTCTCTCTCGCACGCGCGCTCTCTCTCTCTCTCTCTCTCTCTCTCTCTCTCTCTCTCTCTCTCTCTCTCTCTCTCTCTCTCTCTCTGTTTCGCTTTCTCTCTTTCCTTTTCTGATTTTTCCTCTCTCTCTCTCTCTCTCTCTCTCTCTCTCTCTCTCTCTCTCTCTCTCTCTCTCATTCTCTCTCACGTATTGTTTCACCTTCTCTCTTTCCTTTTCGATTTTTTCCCCTCTTGTCTCTCTTTCTCTTTCTATCTCTATCTCTCACAGTTTCGCCTTCTCTCTTTAATTTTCTCATTTCACATTTCTGACTAATTAGTGTGGGCAAGCTTCTATACGAGACGAAGATGTCCGTACTTATCGAAGACTCAGTATCGAATCACACATCATTTGCTGATTCTCGATACTTCGACAGCAAGCTCATTAAGTTCAAAACAAGAGCCGCTGCTGAGAAGTCGGTTGGCCGTGGACCTACTGAGTTGAAGAGGTCTACTACTGATTTACCTCCACACGCCGACCCACCGAAGATAAAGAGGCTCATTAAGACTGGAACGTCTGAGGTTCCAGCGAAGCCTGCTTCTCCTCCACCACCTCAGGAAGAGAACATACTTGACACTGATACAGGCATTGAGGGAGCCACCCTGAAAGATAAAGTTCAGCGTATCAGTTCTGAGGAGACTCAGTCGGAAGAAGTTGAACCGACTGTGAAAACATCTCCTAAGTGGACGACACTGCAGTCGGCTCGTCTCCGAGCCACAGGAGAAGTGATTGCATAGATCCTAGAGATTGCCGAACACATGGATCTGGTCGACATTGCGATCAGGGCGAGGACGCAGAGGCTACTGAGGTTCCTGAGTTGGGATATCGTCGAAGAGCTGATCATTAATCAGACAGCATTGTCCTTGCTGACAGAGGAGCATAGCTTACTGGCAGCAATCGGGTTTGGGGAACCCGCTAACCTAGCTTCGTTTGAGGATCTGAGAGCAGTCATGCTATATCTTCTCAGTTTAAGATCCTCCGAACAACATGTCAGCATCCCATCGCAGTCTTCCCATCACGATGATAATGACGACAACAATGACGATAATGTGGATCATGCACCACCCAAGGAAGCAGACCAGGGAGGATCTGTTGAGGGTAAAACTCCCAACGAGAAGGGCAAATCACCACCTCCACCGTCTACATCGGGTGAAGCCCCACATTGCCTCGAAACCCAGTCGAGAGCAACTACTCGCAGCGTTTGAGCAGAGGCTCGGAACCAGCTCCTATCAGATCAAACCAATTGGTTCCGTGTCCTCCAAGTCTATCAACAGAGCTATCAGGAAGCAGGGAGACAAGAATCGTCTCCTCGCTAAAGATGTCCACCTGAAGTGGGCACAATATACCAAGTCTCAAATAGAGACAGTTGACAAACTTGCAAGCGAAGTGAAGAAGGTCTCTGAAGCTCCTACTTCTTCTATCAATATCCACGAGATAGTTGAGACCGCACTCGCAACTCAGAAGGCGGACTTAGCCGCTCAGAGTCAGCAGCTCCTTCAGGCTCAGCATAAGATGTTCTCTGAGCAGCTGACTCAGAGCCTCGCCACAGTCCAAACCACGATGGATGAGCGAAATAAAATGGCCACCTCCAGCGTACAGAAAGCCATACAAATTCAGGCGGAGGCCCTTAAGCTCATCCAAGCTGAGATGATCGCTTCTCTTGATGCATCACTCCTGAAGCAACGACAGGAGATAGGAGCCCAGATTCAGCAGATACGTGCTGACCAAGAGACTAACTGGGAGCACTATTGTGATGCCGTCAAGGACTTCGACACCACCACTGCCTCCATCAAAACAATGATCTTCAACTTAGAGAAGGAAGTGGTTGCTATCCGCACTCGTCTCTCCCTGGCTGATGATGCCAAAAAGGGGGAAGATAAGGGTGAGGCGGAGACGGCTCAGGTGGGCTCAGGTGAAGAAGTTGAGGCAAGAACAATTGCCAAGGGGGAAGGTTCAGCTGATCCAGCTGGAACCAGCTCTGTACCCCCTCCCGAAATCGTCCAACTCCCAACTGTCCAAACAACTGAAGTGCATGAGCCAGCTGCAGGATCACGAGAAGGATCCTCGGCTCAGCACATAGAGGAGGTCGCTCAATTTGTCAACCAAGAGGACGAGTCACTGCCACCGCAAAGGCCGGGGAAGGAGAAAGCTACTGAACTAACTCCTCTGCCTTCCCCGACGCCCAAATTCAAAACCAAAGCGGAGCAGGAGGCGTATGACATGCAAATCGCTCAGAAGCTCCAAGATGAGCTCGATCAGGAGCGACAGCGTGAAGAACAGGCTCAGAAGGCTAAGAAGCTAAAATAGGCAAACATCAGAGCGTCCAAAAGCCAGGCCAGAAAACTCTTGGATGAACAGAAGAAGACAAAGGCTTAGGATGAGCAAGCAGCTTCTGACACTGATCTTCAACCCCTGGCTCAGAGAATGAAAAATCTGACTAAGCTTACTCCTAAGCAGGAGGCAGAAGATAGAGCCACCGGGGAGGCAACGCAGCAAGGACTGAATCTCCGGAGAGGAGACACTAGAGCTGCGGCCCTCAGAGAAAAGAAGAGACTGGAGGATTTGGCCAAGATCATAGAGATGACTGATAAGATGGCCAATGAACCAGTTATCGACTGGAGAAAGCAGATACCCAGGTCATCCAAGTACTACAGGCGAGGCGCTCCCAGAGCTACTTATCAGAAGAAAACTCCCCACCGCCACATAGACAAATGGATACCGTGGAATCTGAATGAGGAGTGGGAGGAACTGAAGATCGAGTTCATTAAAGGATATTACGTGTGGCAATGCTATCCATTTGAGATTCCGACAAATCAACTCTTCGATGAATTCCTTTATCAATCAAATGTCAGACTCAGAGCGCAAATCCATCTTATCCTAGCTAAGGAGAAGCTGCCACTCGTTGCTCTTACTTTCAGGAGAGTACCTTCTCCCATGACCACTCGCGGTGTTCTATGCACCAAGGAGATTGAAGGCGAGGTCGACGCAGCAGCACGCCATCATGATCTTAGCTCTCAGCTGCCCAGCGATCTCGAGGAAATCCAAACACTCCGTGCCAGAATTTACAAATACTACGGTTTGGATCCTCCTGCTGACTAGTCTGTTGATTTCAAGAGCAAGACCAAGAAGTTCAAACATTAGCAGTAGTCCTCATATCTTGTATAGAAGTGAGGAACCGTGTAACTCATTTCACATATACAACAATTCCTTCTTCTGGCCAGACAATCACTCATTGTCTTACGGCTTTATTTTGTTTTATCTTTATCACAACTGATCACTGAAGTGATCTGACACACTTAGTTTGATTTGTAAAAGTCGCTAAGGACTATAACTTATTGTAAGAACTCCTTCCTAGTTGGAGAAAATCCCCTCCCCTTCAAACTTAGGTTTGATTTGTAAAAGTCGCTAAGGACTATAACTTAGAAGGGTCTGTCCAGTGCAGAGATACCTTGCTGAGGCTTGCTCAGATTAATCAACAAGACCTCCTGTTCAGCAGGACCGTGGACGTAGGATCTTGCGTATTTGAACCACATTAAAATTGCTTATGTCGTTTACTGTTTTATTGCTCTGCATACAAACCTTTTACAAACTCATATCTTGCATAAAAACGTATTCGAAAAAGTGCACTAGCCAAAACTATTTTAACTTGTGAAAATCACGTTTTCAACTGAGACGAATCTCTGGGCCCTATACACTTATCCGCACTAGGTCGTCGACTGAGAATCAAGCACTGACAAAAGTCAGTAGGAGAGACTCAGTAGTTGACACACTCGACCCGCGATCGAAGGTTACTATTTGGCACTTTGTTCACCGGTAGCAACCAACGGCTCATCCGTCCTTCGTGTTTGAGAAAAAGAAAGCGATACTGAGTGTATTCACCCCCCCTCTACACCCGACTCTCGTCTCCGGACCAATAGTTAACTAACGGAAAATTAAACGGAAGGACCAAATTGGCCAAAATTTCATAGTTTAGGGACCAAATAACTAAAAAAAATAAGGGACCAAATTGTCCAAAAGGCCATAATTTGGGGACTAAAAAATCCAATTTGCCAATATTAAATAATAAAGGCAAGTTCGTTTCCAATATTCAAAACGCTTATCTCGCCAATAATTGCCTACATCTCGTGGGATGTAGACTACCTACGTGCTACTTCCTATCTCTCGCTTTCTCGCGCGATATCTCACTCTAATTTACCCTTCCGTTTGATCTCTCTGGATGTCAAAATAGCTATTTTTTCCCTTTAACCACGTCTGCCGTATGGGTCACATCACTCTTATCTCTCTCTATACCACTCCATTCTCGCCGCCAAAGATGTGATTCCCTCCATTCTCCTCATTATCAGACCTCGGATAAACATTAGGCTGCATCTCCGATCGCGAAGGGTATGGACATGGGTGCAAAACGGTTCGATAATGGTTAACCATTATCATTTTTCGGTTAACCGTTACCGAAAAAGACCAAATTCCCGTAACCGTTGTCGTTACCGTTTGCACTCGGTTAATTGATTAACCGTTCGATTATAACCATTCGGTTAATCAGTTAACCCAAATTAATCGAGTTCCCGTAACCACAATGAACTAGGCTGCGATCTTCTTGCCGCCAAAATAGCAGAGTTACTGATCGTTGGGTTATGAGTCGGTGGTCGTTTAAATCATTGCTAAGGGGGTATTTTGAACTGTCATCAGTTTTTTATATACTTAGGACTTATTGTTGAATTTCGGTAAGGGGGAAATTGTAGTGATTTTATCGCTATAGAATTGAAGATCCCAAAACCTGTCCTGTACCCATAATGTGTTTTCAGACTTGATGATGTAATAGGCTAGACATGTTCTTATATTCCTTATCTGCTTAGTCTAAGTCCTGTAAGGGGTATTTGTTGGTTTGAACTTCAGTAGGAAGTTAAATTCCAGAACCCCATGTCATCAGTTTGTAAGAGCTCGTGTCCTCAGGTCTCCAGCTGACTGTTTTCAGTAGAAGATTCCCATCAGCTGACCTCCGTTGAAGACACAGTTTGAAGAGCTCAATAACCTTCACAATCACCAGCTGACCGTCATCAGTAGAAGATTTCCATCAGCCGACTCAGATGAAGAAGTCAGTATGATCGATCCAGATCTACCGAATCCGATAGGAAATGACTGCCCGACTATTACTGTCATTTGAAAGTCCGTAGAGTATTCATACGAGGATTAGTGAGGGTCAACTCAGATGAAGACTGATGTCTGACAAGTCTCACCTACCACAAACCTCGACCAATGAGAAGTAACCAAAGCCTTACCTGCTCTGACACTAAAGCTGCTCTCATGTACAGAAGCCAACCACTCTGCGGCACTACTTCGAAAACTTATGGCTGTTTTCCTTGGAAGTTTGTGACACGTGGTATCGTCTTCTCCAACGGACACATGCCTGGGTCATGAGTATAAATAGAGAAGCATTTCCGAGCTCAACACACGGGACATCAAAGGGAATACACGCTCACAGCATTCAAACTCTCTAGCGCATTCAAGTCGATCCAGCGAAGAACTTGCTTAGTTGAATATCTGTAGTTCTTCTCTCTAGAGATTCTTTAGTTCCCTCTTCTCTATCTAAGCTCAACTGTTATATCCATAGCTTAGAACCTTCGAAGGAGTTCACTTTCTGTGAATCGTTCTTATTGTAAGAACTCCTTCACTGTTGGAGAAAATCCCCTCCCCTTCAAACTTCGGTTTGATTTGTAAAGTCGCTAAGGACTATAACTTAGAAGTGGTCCCGCCGCACGAGATTCCCTTTGCCGAGGCTTGCTCAGATTAATCAACAAGAACTCATATTCTGCAGGACCGTGGACGTAGGATCTTGCGTATCCGAACCACGTTAAAAATTGTTTGTGTTATTTACTATTTTATTGCATCGTTCTCAAACCGTTTTACAAACTCGTACTTTGCATAAAATGTATTTAAAATTGCACCAGCCAAAATAAATTTGATTTGCGAAAACACGTTTTCCGAAAGAGACGAAGTCTATCGGGCCCCACACTTATCCGCACTAAACTCTTCGACTGAGGTCTTAATACTGACAAAAGTCAGTCGGACAAACTCACTAGCTGTGACACTCTCGCGATCAGAAGGTTACTATTTGGCACTGTTCATCAGCCGCACTCTACAGCTCAGTTGTCCTTCGCGTTTGCGAAAGAGAAACTTGTACTCAGGTGTATTCACCCCCTAACACCTGACACTCGTCTCCGGACCAACAAATACCGACTGGGAAAGGTCCGGATGCATGAAGAAGTGGAGGCTCGAAATAGTTTGGCGCGCTGTCGCCGGTGGATCCAGTCACGCTCGCAGGACGCAGAATGGTAGAGAGTCGAGAGAGAGCGAGAACGAGAAGGAAGGAAGGAGTTAGAGTGGAGATAGAGAGTTCACGAGAGTGACGAGACCAACTTTACTCTTTCACTCTCAATCTTTCTTTTTAGTTTGAGTTTCGAATTGAAAAATAAATAAGTAAATTGAAATATTAAATTTAATTGAATAATTGTTTTATTAAATATTGATATATTAAATTTGGCAGTTATTCGGTTATAACTGTTAACGGTTAACCATTCGGATAACCTGATAACCGTCGATGCACCCAATTCGTTAACCGTTAACTGAACTTCGGTTATTCGGTTAACCATAATCGGCGGTAACGTTTCAATAAGGTTATAACCGAATAACTGCAACTGAATTTGCACTCCTAGGTATGGAGACTCACCCACCGCCATGCCGAGTGCGATGCTTTGCGAAGACGGCGTATTTTCAATAGAAAGGGCACTTATCTCTCGAGGATTGCGATTGTCGTTGCTAGGAGTGCAAATTCGATTGCGGTTATTCGGTTATAATCGTTATCGAACCGTTACCGCCGGTTATGGTTAACCGACTAATCGAAGTTCGGTTAACAATAACGGCAACGGTTAACGAATTGGGTGCATCGACGGTTATCGGGTTATCCGAACGGTTAAAAGTTATAACCGAATAACCACCCAATTTAATATATTAACATTTAATAAATTAATTATTCAATTAAATTTAATATTTTAATTAACCTATTTATTATTCAATTCGAAACTCAGCAGGACGAGGATACAACTACTCAACCAGACCTACCACTGCGTATCCTTGCTCCTGTGAAGTCGGCGGATGGTACTTTGTCCTTAGCAGAGCCTGCTCAGCTCTTGCTGGAGTCGACCTACGAAGTAGCTCCCAGCCCTAGAGGCCGACGCTCAAAGTCAGTGGCAGAGGCTCTCCGAAGCCAAGGCACTCAGAATCGTGCCCTTCCCAAGGCTGTCCACGAGACATGTAAGCACACTGCTCAGGCCACTAGTGCAGAGCTTCAGGGGCTGAAGAAATCATTGTCAAAATCAGTCGCGCCTGATGTCTCCTCCATCGTATCAAATGCACTGGCCCAGCAGAAAGCTGACTTTGAAGAACAACTCAGACTATTCCAGGAGGGACAGACTAAACTACTTGCTGAATTCAAGGCCTCTCAGTCCCTTCATACGGAGTCAGTCTCCACCTTATCTCAGGCCAATGAGCTCCGTCTCACATCTATTCAGAAGGCTCTGGAGAATTCGGTCGATCGGCCCGAAGCTGAATGAGTTCAAGGTCGCAAGCAGATACTTCTCACTAGAAATACAAAGATTAACTCATTAATGAGAAGAATGAGCTGCACGAGGAGCTGAACAAGATCCACACTCGACTTGATGAGTTGTCTGCATCCTACAAAAGCCTAAACACTAAAGTAACTGTTCCTAACCCGGCTCAATTTGCTGATGCCAAAAAAGGGGGGAAAAGAATAAGAAGCCTCGAAAATGAAAAGACACACGAAAAGCAACCATCAAGCAAGGGGGAAGAGAAAACCCCGGAAGGCTCGAGAACAGCACCAAAGTCTTCAAGGAAGACAAGGTCGGTGGGCTGGAGCAAGCACCGAACCGACCGGTGAGGCCCGTGGTGTCTCTGTTGGAATCCCGAGCAGGGAGCGGCCCAAGTGGCTCAGGAACCAGAACACAAGCAACTCAGGAAACTTAGACCCCGTTGGATATGGTCAAAGAAATTGCTGAGTATGCTGAGGAGGATGAGTCTGAAGAGGAAGAGGCACCTCTCCCACCTCCAGTAGAAGGCAAAGGCAAGAAAGCCTTGAAACTCCCGACCCCTCCCTCCAAGAAACTGAAGAGATATATAAGTAAGGAGGAGGCGGCTCAGATCGCAGCTAATGAAAAGCTAGCCAGGGAGAAAGCGGGTAAGCCGGCGAATAAGCCTAAGGCCAAAACCACAACTGCCAAACCTAAGGCTCCTGCTCGTGGAGGAAAGAAGAAAGCTCCTGCTAGGCTGCCTCCCAGAAAAATGGTACTTCAGGATGATGAAGACAGGGAGCAGCAACAACAGAAAAGTACTGAGAAGCAGGGTACTTCTAAAGACAAATCTAGTACCCCTGCTGACTCAGAAGAACAGTCGTCTCAGAAGCTCTCATACACAAGATCAAAAGAACAAGATGCTTAGATCGAGGCCATCTTTGCTCAGATGGATCGGTATCTTTACAGAGGAGAAGAGGCGAGACAGATAGACGCTGCCAGACATAGGATTCATATGGCAGACTTAGAGGCACTCAGAATCCGCACTGAACAAGAGGCCAGGCTGAGAGTACCTTCCAAAGCTGATATTCCATACAAATACAGAAGGTTCAGGAAGCCAACGGACATGAAGATTCAGAGATGGCCTAGGACGGATGAGTGGATTCCTGCTCAGTTCACTCAGAGATGGGAATCACAGAAAATAGAATTCATCAAGAGGAATTATTTTTGGAATTTCTGGTCAGATAAGACAAAGGTTGATGCCTACGTGGAATGGATGATGATCACTGAACCGAACTTATATCCCTACATGGAAAATGCTATAAGAGCAAACATTGAAGTCAAGGTTCCTGAACCCCAGAATTCTGCCACCACCAAGAAGACTTGATGATTCTATTCTCTTTGGAGTGATAGAGAAGGAAGTGAAGGATCTTTGCTTGCACACAAAGGACTTGAAGAAGATGAGCCGGCAGACTTCGCCGAGTATCGAAGGCGAGGAAGTACACCTACGGGAATGTATGGTTGCCCCTTCCCGAGACTCAATCGCAAAATTTCATGGACGGGATCAAGCAAGTACAAGCGTTCATAGTTCTTAGACTTTTCTTGTACTTTCCTAGCTTAGCAAGAGATGTATTTGTACTGAACTTTCTTTATCTGATATACATATCTCTTTCTTTGGCTTTGACAATACCTTATTGTCTCTATAAGCCATGTTCTGTTTTTATGCTTAACACTCAGAATCACTGAAGTGATTACTAACACACACTCACTTGTTGATCTTTTGTCGGTAGGCCGCTCGAGATTACGTTAGACTAGCCGATATGTTATAGAGGGAAATTGTTTCCTTGTAATAAGGGAAATTGTTAAGACAGGGTTATGCTTAATCTTTTTATTCTGACTCCCTGCTCTGCTCCCTTCAATAGTCTAGAACTTGCAGAACAACTCCACTGATTCTTCTTGTAATATTGTAAGGAGCTCTGTTTCTGTATAAGTTTAGTGCTTTGATAGCATAGATAGTGTTAGATTTTTTTTGATAGTGTTAGGTCTTGGCATCATCAAATAGGGGGAAATTGTTGGGTGATGATTCAGTCCTCAACACGGTTTTACATAGTGGGAAATGATTTTATCTTCCGTACTGAAATGCACTCAGTAGGCTTATACCTTGAGTGATCCTATGAAGATTTGAAGATCCCAAAACCCTATCTGATTGGTGAACCATTCCTTTGTAATTGTTTTTATCTCTGAGGATTCAGACTCAGTAGACACTCTGCACTTTGGTTCAAGGGCGGTAAGAGATTATCGGCCCCTAGCACCGGATGTAGAAGACTCGGTATGATCTGGACACAGCAGAGGAACGATATGCGAAAGACTCGGTGGAACCGAACTCGGCGAGAGTAGTTCATCGAACTAAGAGCCGACCTTCAGTAGAGTAAATTCAGTACTCTCTACAGGATCAGACTCAGTAACGGCAGACAGTCTTCTGAACTGTCAGATCTTTTGAACAACAATTAGCATAGTCAAATACAAGGAAGAGAGAAGTCAGCTTCATTATGTCTCGAAGTCTGTTCTGTCTCAACTACTCTACAAAACCTCGGCAAATGACAAGCCAACACCTGTCCTTACCTGCTAAAGCTGCAAGTCAACAACTTTCCGGAAAAGGAGGGAAAAGACATTGTCACCTTTTTCAAAAGAGCCGTTAGCTACCAAAAGAGTGAGATAAAGGGATCATCATCTCCAACGGATCTTTCCTAATCTCTTCTCTATAAATAGAGGGATGATTCAAGTTTTTTCAAGCACGCAGAGAGCCAAAAAGCAACGAACGAGCCAACACACTCTCGAGCAAGAAAACGGAAAAAACGAGCAAAAACAGAATATCGCATAAGTCTTCCGCAAGAACTTAAAGAACATTCTCCGGCGAAAGACTACCTTCTAGCTCTTAGGGAACCAAGCTAAACAGATATAAAAGCCTCTAGTATCCAAATCGATGATACACGAACTCAAAGTTACAACTCAGCTGTTCGTCAATCTAGAAGCCACTTTCTCGTTCCCTATCCCTCTAACCCTAAGCTCAACTGAATTTATCCATAGCTCCTTTGAACCTTATCCTTATTGTAAAAGGACCCCTTCATAGTTGGAGAAGTTTGTCAAACACTTTAGTTTGATACCCGTTGTAAACTGAGACTTGCTCAGTATAAATTCCAAGACGCGGCTTTCTCCTGTGTACAAGCTGACTGAGACTAACTTAGTATAATAAATAGCCTCCTGACCTTTCGGAACAGTGGACGTAGGATCCTGTGCATCCGAACCACTTTAAAAATCTCTGTGTCTCTTATTTACTGTTGCATTGATTTTAACTGTTCATACTGAATATCATATCTTTAAAATCATTCAACTAAGTTTCAGCCTACTTATCTGATTCACTCTTCTGAACTGAAACTGTTTTTAAGAAAATGTTTTTCCACTCAACTGATTTGGGCCTACACATTTCCGCACCACTGAACTCCATCTGAAGATACTGAATTCTGACTTAGTCAGCTAGCAGATCTCAAAAGAGTCAGTACCTCTTTGCCTTAACATGATTAAGAACAGCTACTTGGTCTGCTGAACTCTTTCAGTACGGCATACTCCTGAACGGGACTGTTCGTGTTACAAGTTGAGAAATAGGTTTTAGGTGTATTCACCCCCCCCTCTACACCTAAACGTGCTCTCGGGACCAACAACGCTCAAGATCTCGAAACACTATAGCGTCTTTCACGAAGATCCAGCGAAGAATTTGCTTCATTAGAATATTCCTAGTTCTTCTCTCTAGAGTTTTCTTCTTTAGATCCTCTTCTCTATCTAAGCTCAATCATTTATATCTATAGCTTAGAACCTTCGAAGGAGTTCACATTTCCTGACTGTTCTTATTGTAAGAACTCCTTCATAGTTGGAGAACATCCCCTCCCTTTCAAACTTTTGTTTGATTAGTAAAGTCACTAAGGACTATAACTTAGAAGGGTTTGTCCAGTACATAGATACCTTGCTGAGGCTTGCTCAGATTAATCAACAAGATCTCCTATTCAGCAGGACCGTGGACGTAGGATCTTGCGTATCCGAACCACGTTAAAAATCGCTTGTGTCATTTACTGTTTTATTGCACTGCATTCAAAATCATTTTACTAACTCATACTTTGCATAAAAAGTATTTGAAAGTGCACTAGCTAAAATTATTTGGTTTGCGATAAACACATTTTCAAATTGAGACGAAGTCAATCGGGCCCTACACACTTATCCGCACTAAGTCTCCGACTGAGAATAAAATACTAACAAAAGTCAGTAGGAGAAACTCAGTAGTTGACTCACTCTGACATACGATCAGAAGGTTACTATTTGGCACTGTTCATCACTTGCAATTAGGGGTGTAACGGTTCGGTTCGGTTCGACTTTTTATGTACTTTAGGAACCGAACCAAACACATAGAAATTGTTCGGTTCGGTTCGGTTTGATGGATTTTTCAATATCGGAACCGAACCGAACCGAACCGCTTATAAATGGTTCGGTTCACTTCGGTTCATTATCATTCAAAAGATCTGATAGTTCAGAAGATGTACGGCCATTCTTGAGTCCGATCTCGATTCGGCGAGAATATTCTTCTAAGATGGCTCTCCGAAGATCGGCTACGAGTACAGTGAACTACTCTGCTCGAGTTCGGTTCTACCGACTCCTTTCGCATATCTTTGCTCCTGCGAGTCCCGGTATTGCTGAATCTTCTACTTTGGGTGCTGAGGCAGATAAGATACTGAACGCCTGAACGAGAGCAGAGTGTCTGCTGAGTCTGAATCCTCAGAGACAAACAAATTACAAAGTAATGGTTCACCAATCAATATAGGGTTTTGGGATCTTCAATTCTTGGGATTACTTGAGCACAAGGCTCCGAGTATGTGTCAGTTCAGAAGACTGAATCATTTCCCACAATATGCAACACTGCTGAGGATAGAATCATCACCCAACAATATTCACAAAATCTCTCTCTCTCTCTCTCTCTCTCTCTATTTTTATTTTATGACATGATATCCACATTACATGTAATTTTATGCATATAAATGTTCTTAGTTATGCATAAACCAATGCCATATTATGAATAAAAAAAATTGAATTGCCATCCGTTGAGATGAAGGAACAAAGTGTAGGTGTTTGGATTAATTTCAAAACATAAAGTGTAAAAAGACATACTTACCCTTAATAAACTTTATTTTCTCTTTTTTTGAATTAAGAAAAATAGAAAACAACTAATTACATGGACCATTGATTACATAGATTGAGGGCCAAAATCAATTCTTATTTCTTATGTGGGATCAAGGTTCTTAAAATATATATTCCCTATATATAAATATATATTTGTCAATTAAAGTAATTACAGTAGCTAGAACAAGATATGTTGAAGGTGTACTACAACTATTTAGAATATTATTAAGGCTAATGATTTCTATTTTCTATAGCTAGATAAGAAAATATTGTTGTTTGATAACAAATAAATTTTGGCGACAAATTAATGAACTTGACTGAGTTATAAGGATTTAAACCAATGCCATATTATGAATAAAAAAATTTGAATCGCCATCCGTTGAGATGAAGGAAGAAAGCATAGGTGTTTGGATAAATTTCAAAACATAAAGTGTAAAAAGACATACTTACCCTTAATAAACTTTATTTTCTCTTTTTTTTGAATTAAAAAAAACTGAAAGCAACTAATTTCTTGGACCATTCTCAAACGCGAAGTCAGCTCTAGCTGAGTTTTCTACTGAACTGAGTCAAACTGAGAAATATGCTTCAGATCGTGTGGGCAAGAGATTCTTCAACTGAGTTCAGCTCTACTAACTTGAGTCAGTCGAACAGTCGTTCACTATCAGAGTGTTTGCGGAAGTGTAGGCCCTATTAAACATCTCGGTTAGAAAATCGGTTTTATGCTGAGTTTGATGAAATACAATTTTAATGTAATATGAAAAGTTAGGGGAAAACAGTAAATCAACACGCAGATTCTTAAAGTGGTTTGGACACCTTTGGGTCCTACGTCCACTATCCCGACCAAAGCGAGGATACGTGTTATATTTATACGAGCAAGTCTCGGTGATGCGTTCTCAAGACATATACAACTTGAAGCTTATACTTAGCAAGTTCTCGGTGATACGTGTATTGGATGATTCTCTACTTATAGTCGTAGTGACTTTTACAAGGGTTTCAAACTTAAAGAGTTTGAGTCTTCTCCAACTAAGAAGAAGTTCTTACAATAAGAAGCTGTTTCACAAGGATGTGAACTTCCTCGAGGTTTCTAAGCTAGGTATATTACAATGAGGCTTGCTTATATAAGAGAAGGGGAACAAATATAACTCTAAATGATGAACTAAAAGGGTTCTTCTATGAATGCTAGTTCTTCACTAGATTATTTGTTTGAGAGTGTTAAGAGTTTGTGCGTAGATAGCTTGGGTTCCCGGTGGTGTCCCCTGCATGAAGACTTCTCTTATATAGTCGTCGATGGTGAATAGATCCGTTGGAGGGAGGTCTAACCAGTGTCGAAAGCGACAAGGAAAACGGCTCCTTAATTTTGAACATTGGTGAGTAGGTGCACTTTAGAGATTCTCCTCTTTTTTAGTCTGGGAGTAGCTTTTGTCACAAAAGATAAGTTGATGTCGGCTCCTTATTGGTCGAGGTAGATTGGTAGGTGAGACTTGTCAAACATCAATGTTGACTTCCTTTGAATCCTCGGACCTTCAATTGAAGTGACGTCCTACGACGTTCTTCGAGCATTCGGTGCATGGTAAGAATTCCCGTGCGGATTCGGTTGGTGGTCGTCGACCAACCGACATCTTTGATTACGAGTCCATCACTGAATGCAAGGTCCGCTACTAAACTCTGCGGCCTACGAACTCTAGCCTATTGAGTTCCTAACAACCGAACTCGAAACTAAGCTATTACGGATACGAAGGTACAATATTCGGCTAGGGGTTTTGGGATCTTCAAATCTATCAATTTATGTGCGAATCCTTATCCCAACAATTTCCCCCTATTTGATGATATCAAAACCTATTACATCTTCGATCAAGAAATATGCTAAGGTTAAGAGCTATAGCTCCTGAATAAGAGATCTATTACAAAGGAATGGTCCAATCAACATATCAAAGGCGACTAAGATAATGAAAAGAAAGAATCGGAGCAATCACAAGTAAAAGAATATCGGAGATGTCTTATGATATTAGGTAATCTATCGAGTCAAGCCAAGAATCACAACGAGTTATGGAATGCTTGAATGTATAAGAATTTATGGAAATTAATACAATTAACATAGTTATAACATGTTGAGGTTATCGGGAATTCTACCGACGGTATCGAGCTATCGAGCTAAAGGGCAAGTTCAACGATTCACACAATATCGGGGCCGATACAAACATAAATAATCAAAGCTCAGAATAGATCATATTTCATATTAGCTAATCATCAAAGGTAAATTAAGCAGTTATAATGTCCCTATGAAGCAAGTTTCCCCTAAGAAACATTTTCCCTCTATATGCATGTATGAGAGCCGTTCCTCTATAGGAAATAATTCTAAGGCAGATAAGCACATAAGTCACATAGGGTCAGTTAGAGAAATATCTAATCAGTTAGGTGATCAGTTGTGCTGAAACGTAAATAAAGCCGTAAAGACAATGAGTAATTGTCGGGGCCAAAAAGTTGATATCTGTCATATATGAATGAGAAATCACAGTACATGACTTTCTATCACTATGAAGCTAGACTAAGGAGACAGAGGTGAGTCAGCTGGGCTTCTTCTTAAACTGCTGCATGCGGGCACGGAAGTCAGCAAACTTCTTCTCCGGAAGCTCAAGGTCGTATCCTGCGTAGACTCTGCTTCCCAAGGCCTTGATCTCCGCCAAGTCTTCTTCATCGTCTTTCCTCAGATCTCTACTGACAATGGCATCCTTAATTTCTTCTTCGATCTCCTTTTTGCACAGATTGTCTGAATGAGTCATCGGAGGAGGAAGAGTTCTGAAAGGAGGAGCCTTCAACACTTGACCAAGTTGGTCTAGCAGAGTCTGAATTTCAGCTAGGAGAGATGGATTCACTGCTGTCCGGAAGTCCTTAAAGTATGCATCAGAAGAGTCTTCATTTCCGACTTTCCATATGTAGAATCTCTTAATGAAATCCACCTTCAGCTTCTCCCACTACTAATTGAGCTTCAGCGGTACCCACATCACTGACTAGTTCCCTACTCCTGAAGTATCGGGAAGAGGTAGGAATGCTTCTATCTTTCACAGACACCCTCTACAGATAAGTGGCCACCTCAGCTACGGCTGAGTCAGTAGCTCTTTCAGCTGGCACTTCCCCCTGTGCTGCTGAGCTAGGTTCCCCCTGTTGATCTTCTGCCTTAAGGAGGGATCGGAGAATAGCCGATCTGGACTTTTCCCCCTTTTTGGCATCATCAATGAGTATTGCCAGGGCGGTAACCTTCTTTGTCAGTGCATTCACTGAGTCTTTGACCGTAGTCATCCTAGTGGCAATGTCAGTCGCTGCGTCAGTATAAGACTCCCACCATTGCTCATGCTCTTTATTGATAGCTTTGAGTAGAGCCTCTTTGGAATTATCGAACCGGGTGAGGTAGTCTTCAACACCTACTGATGCACTTCTCTCAATCTCTTGGCAGGATTTATGTTGCTGAGTCAGTGCTTTGGAGACACTGTCAACTGTGAACGTATATCTGTCCTCCACTGCCTTTTGGACTCGACCTGCTACAACCACCACTTCTTCTGAGAAAATTTTGGCGTGCGACTGTAATAAGTTCTGGAACTGTGCAGTCATGTTAGTCTTCTGAGCTGCAAGTGCCTTGGCGAGAATCTCTTCAGCATTGATAACAGATGGTGTGTTGATCCTCTACACTTCAGTGGTAAGGCTTTTCAGCGTCTTTGTATGTGCCTCAGTGAACTTGCTCCACTTCGTGTTCACATCATCGGCAAGGTTCTGATTCTTATGCGCCTGACGCTTGATCACCTTATTAATCGACTCCGTAGAGAATTCCTTGATTTCAGCAGCCTGGTATCGACGTTTCGGCTTAGGCTCAGTCAAGGAGGGAGTCTGAATGATTTGACCAGATGTAGGAGGTGGGGGTGGCTGATCGTTCTTGGGAGTTTTTCCTTCAGCACCTCCCTGGTCTGCATACTTATACATTCCATCATGAGGGGAGATGGAGGGGGAGAAGGAGGAGGCCGTGTGGAGGAAAGCTCAGCTCCTTGCATTCTGTCACTGAGCAGCATGAACATCAGATCCTCCATAGACGTTATGTCTGACGGCTCCTCATAGCCAATCTCCTTTTAAGCTTACGCTCTTCCTCCGGCCAGAGTGGACGAGAGACTCGAGACGAATGGTCTCTTCTAGCAGATCCCACTCCATAAATCGTAGACGCATCTGGACGCGAGCGTGGATCGCTCTGTCCACGAGATCAGCATGGGAGTAGATATCTGGGATCTCAGCTGCGACTTCATGAGCTGCCTTCAGTTGTGCATTAAGCACTGAAGTCGAGAGGGAGGAAATCTCAGCTGCCTGAGTTTAAGCGAGGATCTCCGACTGAGTTTCCTCCGACAATACTCTCTTCACCTTCTCTCTCAGGGTCACATCATACTGTCCTGACCCTGATTCCTCAACTGAAATTGGTAAGGGAGGTGAGACGACTGAAGTTGTCTTCTTTAGTGTCTTTTGTTTCTTCGCCTGAGTAGGGAGGGGATCCTCAGTGATTTCCAGGGGGCGCTTAGCCGACAGTCCCTTCCCTATAGATTTCTGAGCTGAGGCTGAGTTCACAAACTTCATCATCCTCTGATCGAAGTAATATGTATTGGCAAATGAGACTTTGTTTGGAGGTCATCCTCTATCATGATCGACACCTTCGTCCCATACAGAAGCTTTCCCTTCGGAATGAGCTTCATCCCTTCTTCAGAGTCGACAAACTTTTACGACTGAGCCTTGAACTCGACTCTAAAGAATGCATTCCAGTTAATGGGCGTTGCATCTACAATGGCCATCATGATTTGAATGCGAATACGGGACAATTGATCATATGATCCCGCGAAGCTTGTCAAAATGTGGTTGACAACGTATGCCAAGCCCCTGTATTCCGGTAGCAGCTGACTCTTGGGAAAAGTTGCCTTGAATACAATGTTCTGCTGACCACTGAATCGGCACAGGCACTTGTATATTTCAGACTGCTTGTACCCGATGACTGTTGCGCCTTCGTCTTCCAACTCGAAGCTGACACGTAGATTTTAGGAGACGTCCATCTGCGTGGCCATGTCCTCCCACTAACTGGGATGGACCTCACGCTTGGAAATGACAGATGAAATGTCATTCGAGTCATCGTCCTGGCGGAAGTTCAGGAAGAACTCCGTGACCTATCGAGAAAGCTGAGGACGTAGAGAGCGGGAGAGGATCGTTAGGAGCCCCGATCTCTCAAGAGCATCAAACACCAGCATCATGCATTCCACTCCGCACGTTCTGACCGAAAGAACGGGATCAAAGAGCACCCATTTTCCAGATATAATATCCTCCATGTCCTCAGGGATGGTTACGACACTGATCAAAACAAATTGTGCCATCTTTAAATAATTCAAATCTGCAAAACAAGAATTAGCACTCGAAAATAGAATAAATTAGTAGTAGATTCAGTAAAAGAAATTCTTACAAAAATATGCAAATGATGCAGTAGATGTCTAGTGCAATTTTGAAAGTAAATGCACAACAAAAATCTTCGTTAATGGCGGATAAAGTGAGGCGGTTTAGAGATGACAGTGTATATATATTCAGATTTGAATATAAGGCGGTTTTTAAGCATGCTGTTAAGATTAATCATATTTTAATAAGTGAACGGCTCAGATTGAATGCATAATCCAACGTCAGGTGTTCCCTTCAGGTAACGAAGAATTCTCTTCGCTGAATCGATATGACTCTTCTTGGGATTCGCCTAAAATCTCGCGCATACACCTACAACATAAGTTATGTCAGGTCTGCTTGCTGTAAGATATAATAAAGAACCAATAATAACACGATAGTCAGTTGAGTTAACAAATAAATACTCCCTCTTTATCAAGATCAATCTTGAGATTGGTGTTCGTGGGTATCTTTACTGACTTGCTGGATTCGCAGCCGAACTTCTTGATGAGATCTCTTGTACATTTGGATTGATTAATGAATATTCCTGTTGGTCCCGAGTGTACGGTCAGGTGTAGAGTGTGAATACACCTAATTCGATTTCACAATTTTGAACTCGAACAGTCCTATTCAGGATGGTGTCGGCCGAAATAGTTGAGCGGAACCAGGACAACCGTTACAGAATCGTGGTAAAAGGCTAAAAGTCCTGACTCGAGTGAGATCTCGCTAGCCGACTAGGTCGAATTCGGTATCTATAGTAAGAGTTCGGTGCGCGGAATAGTGTAGGCCCCAAATCGGTTTTTTGTGAGAAAACGTTTTAAGTCTCGGATTCAGTAGATTAAGAGTTCGGTATCTTTGAGACGGTTGATTGATTTTAAATATGATGTTCGGTATGAATAGTAAAATCAATGCAACGATTAAGAAAGCGATAAGAGACACGGGATTTTTAAAGTGGTTCGGATATCGCTCAAATCCTACGTCCACTGTCCCGAATGATCGGGAGGCTATTTATTATCCTGAGTTAGTCTCGGTCGGCTTGCACACGAGGGCAAAGCCGCGTCTTGGTTTTTATGCGATCCAAGTCTCGGTTTACAACACTATCAAACTTAAAGTGTTTGAAAAACTTCTCCAACGGTGAAGGAGTCCTTATACTGATAAGGATTGGGTTCAAATGTGAACTCCTTCGTCTAAGCTATGGATATAACAAGTGAGCTTAGGGTTAGAGGGATAAGGAACGAGAATGTAGCTATCTAGAGTGACGAACAGTGAGGGTTTAGCTATAGGTTCGTGTCGGTCGCTTGGATACTAGAAGCTTATATCGGTTCGGCTTGGTTCCTTTTGAGTTGGATGTAGTCTTTCCCAGGAGATAACTCGGTTGTTTCTTGCGGAAGACTTAGTCGTTAATTTCGCTCGTTTGAATGCTCTCTCGTGTTCTAGGTGCGCGCATTCTCTCTCGTTTCTTGAATGATCCCTCTATTTATAGAGCGAGGATTGAAAATAGATCCGTTGGAGACGATCTTCTTCTCTCTCTCTCTTTTTGGTGGCAAACGGCTCTTTTGGTGTAGGTAACGGTGTACTTTCCCACCTTTTTAGGTATAAGGTTGGACTGCGGCTTTAGCGGGTGAGAAGACACGTGTATGCTTGTCATTCGTTGAGGTGGATGGAGTGGTTGAGACAAAGACAAACTTCGAGACAGGCCCGAGCCGACTTCTCTCTTCCTCGTACATGATAATGCGATTGTCTTTCAAAAGATTCGACGAGTCCCGAAGACTATCTGCCGTTCTTGAGTCGACCTTGTATTCGGTAGATAGACTGGCCGAGATAAGTCTACCGATGATCGGCTACGAGTCCAGGTGAACTACTCTGGCGAGTTCGGTTCAACCGACTCTCTCGATATCTTGCTCCTACGAGTCCGGTATTCACTCGAGTCTTCTACACCGGTGCCGAGGGCGATGAGCTGCGAGTGCCTTGACCGGAGCGAGTGTCTCACGAGTCCGAAACCTCGGAGACAAATACGAATACAAAGGAATGGTTCACCAATCGGATAGGGTTTTGGGATCTTCAAATCTTCTCAACGAGTTCGGAGCACGAGGCTGCGGCGTGATTCGATATAGAAGATAGAGTCATTTGCCACAAGTATGATCATGCTTGAGGATTGAATTATCGACCAACAATTTCCCCCTATTTGATGATGTCAAAACCTATCATCTATGTCATATCAACTATGCTAAACACTAACTTACTCGGAAACGAGCTCCTTACAAATATTACACGTAGGATCGGTGGAGTTGTGCGGTAAGTGCTAGACTGCGAGGGAGACAGGGGCGAGAACAATTTCCCCCCTTTACAATGATTTCCCCCATGCAACAATTTCCCCTTTAAGGAAAAAAGATAACACTTCGAAAGTCTAGTCTATCAGAGATCTAACCGAGCAAAAACTGACAAGTAAATAAACAAAGTGTGTGTGTCAGTAAACACTTCAGTGACTCTGAGTGTTAAAGCATAAAGCAAACACGGCTATTTAGACAACAAGTAGTTGTCAGAGCCAAAAGAAGATTTGTATATATGTGATAAACAGATCAGTACATTACAAATCTTGCTAAGCTAAAGGAGAACTAAGAAGGAGAACCCTTAAACTGCTGAATCCTATTCATGAAACCTTGCGATTTATCTTCAGGCAGTGGGACTCCATACATTCTGAACGTGTTCTTCCTCAGCTTCAGGTATTCGGCGAAGTCTGCTGGATCATCTTGTTCTAGACCTGCCGTTCAACGCAGCATTCTTCACTTCTTGTTCAATCATTCCAAGATGTACTGAGTCGTCTTGTCTTCTGGGTGGAGGAATGATCCTTGCTTCAGGAACGCTGACTACTACCCCTTCAGTTACTGCTCGGTGCATATATGGGTAAAGATCAGGTTCAGTAATGGTCATCCACTCGACATAGGCATCAGCCTTAGACATTTCAGGCCAGAATCGCCAGAAATAATTTCTCTTGATAAACTCTATCTTGGCCGATTCCCATCTCTGATTGAACTGAATAGGCATCCATTCATCACGATCTCGGCCATCTATGTGTTTTCGGATCGTTTGGCTTCCCGAACCATACGTATCGATAAGGAATGTCGGCTTTCGAAGGAACTCTCGGCCTGGCCTCTTGTTCGATGCACGCTTCCGAGTGCCCCAAGGTCCGCCAAATGTATCCTCCGTGCAGCGGCCTCTATCTGTCTAGCTTCCTCTCCTCTGTAGAGATATCTATCCATATGAGCAAAGATTTCTTCAATATCTGCATCTTGCTCTTGAGGCTTCTGAGGAGCTTGTTCTGATTCAGCAGGGGTACTAGATCTAGATTTGGATGTACCCTGCCTTTCAGTACTCTTCTGCTCTTGCTCCTTTTCTTTTTCTCTGTCCTCTTCATACGTTATGATGAGCTTTCTCGGAGGCGGTCCTAGCAGTTCTCTTTCCTCCTCTGGATGGAGCTTTAGTCTTTCCTTTGGCAGGCTTAGACTTTGGCTTGTTAGCTGCTTCGGCCTCTGCAATTTCTCTGGCCAGCTTCTCATCCGCAGCTATTTGGGCTTCCTCCTCGGCGAGATATGTATCGTAATCTCTTTCTTTGGAGGGGTTGGAATTTTAAGCTTCGTTTGCCCTTGCCTTCTTGAGCTGGTGGTGGAATAGGAGCCTCTTCTTCTTACGAGTCCTCCACCGCCTGTTCGGCGTACTCGGCAACCTCCTTAATAATGTCTTTGGGAGTGCGGGTTGCACTGAGTAGTCGCTGGGGTCTGAGCCACTTGGGCCGGTTTCGACTGTTCTCGCGGCCGAAACACCACGGGCCTCACCCTTACGAGGCGAGTTTGAGTGCGGGATGACTTCGGTGTAGCTTCCCCCTTAGCTTTTGGACTTTTGGTGGGAGTCGGCTTCTCGGTACTCTTCTTTCCTTCCCTTTTTCCTTCACTTTCCCCCTTTTTGGCATCATCAAGGAGCACCGGGGTAGGGACTAGGGACCGACTTTTTCGGACTTTTGTAGGAGGTTGACGGCTCATCAAGACGATCGTGGAGCTTAGTCGGAGCCTCATGCAACTCGTTCCTCTCCATGGTAAGGTTTTCCTTATGCTTGCTTGTGAGAGAGGTCATTTGCTTCCATGAAGTCTTTCAGCTTCTCAGTGATCTTGTCTTCCAAGGCCAGTTGGATATTCTCAAGTCTTTGTTCAGTGGCCTCGGATTGTTCAGTGATAGCGTCAGTATGAGCCAGTTTAGAAGCCAAAAATTCATCAAGTAGCTTGGCTTGGCTCTCCGAAAGATCTTGAGCTGAGCTTCAAATTTGACTTCTCTCTGAGCCAACGCTTACGAAATAAGCGCGGAAACATCAGGGGCGGCTGATGAAGAGACAGAAGACTTCAGCCCCTGAAGTTCTTTAGTCGTGGCTTGAGCAGTTTGCTTCCATGTCCTATGGATAGCCTTCGCAAGATCTCGATTTTTGATCCCTTGGGCAGTTAAGGCTTTTGCCACTGATCGAGATCTCTTTGCGGTCCTGGTTGCGCCGCTCGAAAGTCGGCTGCAAGAAGAGGCGAGCGGGCTCGCGCGAGGACGAAGCACCGGCCTTGGACTTCTCGGGACCAAGGATGCGAGTGGAGGTCTTTGCTTCAGTATGGGTATCCTTGTCCTGTGGATGTCCCTCATCGGGCTTTCCGGGGCACGAATCACTGGGTGGGTCGTCATGGTCGACCCATCGAGGGTCTTTGGGCCGGAGGCGTCTTGTCGATCATGAATCATGGCTAGCATTGCAGCCCTCGGATTGTCCCATTGAGCTGAGGTCTTCGGGCTCACGAATAGCCTATCTCCTCTCGCAGTCTCAATTCCTCTTCATGCGGCTGGCGACGGGGAGTAGTGGAGGACAAGGCGGCGCCAGAGCGAGGCCACTCCCGATGTCGCGGCAACATGTGGAGCCTTCTTTGTCTTGGCGATGAGCAACAAGTACGAGTAGTCGGCAAGCTCGGGAACTAGTTGAAGAATTTCTCGGGATGCTCTGGATATAATCACGAAGCTTCCATCCCGATTGATTCACCTTCGGATGCGGTCTCGGACTCCAAGTCCATGTGTGAAGTCTGCTCTTCGGTTGGAGGGAGGCGAGGCGAGTGGAGGGACGAGAAGGGGGCTGTCTAGGCGCCGAATATCTGCGCTTTGAGCTTGAAGCATCCCCTTGGTCCCTTTCGGTGGAAACGATCTTCTCCATCGGCCCGAGTCTTCTCGGAAGACTCGGACTCATCAACCATTGCATGGGCCGAGTAGTCTTCTCAGGAGCCTGTTCAGCAGGCACTTGTGGAACCTCCTCAGTAGCTGGCACCTCAACGACTTTCTTCAGTTTCTTTGCCGGTGCCTTAGGAGTTTTAGCGGGAGGGGTTCTTTTCTTTGTAGGCGTAGCATCTTTGAGACTTTGATTTCGGAGGAGGCTGGCGAGGGTCCCGACCCTATCTGTTTGAAGCGCTCTTGTCTTGTTGTGAAATCGACTTTCTTCACATTGAAGTACTCCTTGTCACTTGTAGGTGATAGGCTCGGATCCACATAAATCTTCGATCATGATGGACGGTTTGAGTCCATCCGGCAATTTGCCCTTTGCGCTCAGCATGTTCGATACCTTGTCGAACTTAGCGGCTGAGCCATGAATTCTCGGAGAAAGAACTCCATCCAATTTATCTGGGCTCGGTCATATATGGCCATCATCATCTGAATCTTAGGCCTCGACACTGGTCAAACGACCACCTTGGCTTGTTAGTAGGCTGCGTCACTATATAAGCAAGTTCCACGAGGCGAGGCAACATCTTGTTCTTGGAAAAGCGGCTACGAAAGTAGTGGGCTTTCCACAAAAGACGGTAAGATATTCATCAACTTGGTCGTCTACGTACCCGATCAGCTTGGTCCCTTCGGAGGGCGAGATCAAAGCTCCGCTTCGGGCATCCTTGATGGACATTCGCTTCGGCTCCATAGTGGCGTTTTGGATAAAATGGGCAACAAATCTTGCCACTATATCTCCAGACACTGCGTCTGAATTCAAGTACAGCTCTGCAACCAGTCTCGGGAGGAAGAATGAAGGCCTCCTAGACAGAAATTTCTCCAGACCTGACTCGCGCAGGTGAGAAGATCTCATCCATATACTCCGGATCGCATGAATAGAAATCCATGGTGGGTTCAAACCACACGCGATCCTTCTCCGAATATTCTGCATATCCGCTGGAGATATCATAGAGATATTGGTTTCCGCCATTGTACCTGTTACATGAAGTTGTTATCAGTATCGATTTTTAAATAAACTTTTAATATATGATACTAATCAATAATGATCAACACATAAGTAACTGCATGTAGGCATACCGAGAATTTGATCGAAAGTAAGCAAATGAGGGTTTTTGCACAAGAATATTCTCGAAATTTTCGGAGGTAAGATATGATCGAAATGTTAAGTGCGAATATGGCGGTTCTTAAGATTTGATCGAAATATGTACATATCTAGAAGATGAACGAGTTATCGATCTAAAAGGTTGAGTTTAAACCTACTTTATGAGATGGACGGTTAAGATTTAATATTATAAAAGGTAATGATCACAAAAGCCGTCTAAGTCAATGCAACTTGTAAACATGCCTAAAGAGTAACTATGATAAGACATGCATTTAATGCCCACAGAGTTCAGCAAAGTTGTGCATAGAATGTCGTGTATTAAATGTAATCTGTTATCAATAAATGACAAACTAAGAGATATTTAAATCATGCTGAATCTCCATAATAAATGCTTATCATTTAGATACTATAGAGTAGAGATACGCAAAACCACGTCGTTGAACATAGTAGTCGGTGATACCTCGTGTAGATGGTTATACGAATCTCTACGTGCGATTGTATCGATGCGAGAGTGATCATTCCCCTCACCTGGAATGTCTCTCTCCACGAAACCTCTCTCTTGGCCCGGGGTCGGTAGGGTCCAACAGAGACCTAACTCTGCGAAAGTTCTCTCGAATACGGATTCGGCTAGAGGCTTGGTCAAGTATATCGGCCCTTTGTTTGTCGGTATGGATCTTTTCCATTCGATATCCTTCTTTTCGACATGGTCACGAATGAAGTGATGTCGATGTCCACGTGCTTGCATCTTGTGTGAAGAACGAGGATTCGAGTGATTGCAATAGCACCGGTAGCATCGCGAAGATCGGCACTTCATTACGAATGACGTCATAGTCTCTCATTGCTTGTCTCGGCCAAAGGATTTGGGCGCACCAACTTCCAGCAGCCATGTATTCAGCTTCAGTAGTCGACGTGGCCACTGAGTGCTGTTTCTTTGAAAACCATGAGATCAGCTTGCTGCCAAGGAACTGACATGTTCCTGAGGTTGATTTTCGGTCTATTCTACATCCTGCATAGTCAGCATCAGAATAACCAGTTAGTTCAATATTATCATCAGCTGGATACCACAAACCCATGTCAGGTGTTCCTCGTAGATAGCGGAGAATCTTCTTTCTTTGAGTCCATATGACTACGCTTGGGATTCGCACGAAATCGAGCACGGACACCTACGGCATAAGTTATGTCGGGACGAGTAGCCGTTAGATATAATAAAGAACCAATTATAGCACGGTATTCAGTTTGGTCTACTGATACTCCCTCTTTATCAAGATCTATCTTCATATTCGTGTTCATCGGGATCTTGATTGATTTGCCGGATGTGCAGCCGAATCTTTTGATGAGGTCTCGAGTGTATTTGCCTTGGTTGATGAACGTTCCCTTTCCAGATTGCTTGACTTGAAAACCAAGGAAGTAGTTCATTTCACCCATCATCGACATCTCGAACTTATCCTTCATCATCTTTTCAAATTGCTGACACATGATGACATTCTTTGATCCAAATATAATGTCATCCACATAGATCTGCACAAGTAATAGGTCATCTTCCGGTCGAATGTTGAACAACGTGTGATCTCTTGTGCCCTTTTGAAAACCTTTCGAAGAAGAAACTTCGGCGGGGTATCGTACCAAGCCACGGGTGCTTGTTTTTAACCCGTCTGAGCCTTTACGAGTCTATATACTTGATGTCCCTCTTGAAAGCCGGGCGGTTGTTCCACATAGACTTCTTCTTTTCAGCACGCCGTTCGGGAAAGCGAGACTTCACATCCATTTGATAAACTCCGAATCTTTGATGTGTTGCGTAGGCCGGGAATAGTCGATTGCCTCCAATCTTGCAGCTGGTGCGAACGTTTCATCGAAATCTATCCCTTCGGCTTGACGGTAGCCTTTAGCCATGAGCACTTGCTTTGTTCACGACTATAACGTTGTTTTCATCTCGCTTGTTTTTGAAGACCCATTTGGTTCCAATGACATGTTGATGCCGGGGTGCGTCTACAAGCTCCCATACTTCGTTTCTCGTGAACCGATTCAGCTCTTTCCGCATAGCAATAATCCGGTCGGCATCTTTAAGTGCATCCTCAATATTACGAGGCTCTTGGTAGACAAGAAGCGGGGAAAATAATGCGCTTTCTCCTTGACGGATCTTGTCTTAACATGTGTTGAAGGATCTCCGATTATAAGATCGGCGGTGTGAGCATCTAGCCACGATCTACGATGTTTTAACTCTTCATCGAAATTTGTTCAACACGAGATAGTAGGTGAGTTAGGCATTTCGGTTGTACTATTCGAGATTGAAGAATTTCGGTGATAAGAGTATGATCTGCTTGAGTCACCGGGTTCGGGGGCATTCGGCTCGGGGAACATTACTAGATGTTCCCCCCGAGTTGTTATTCTCGGTAGTGTTGGTCTCGGTTACCTCTACGGTTTCCTCATCGACTGAGTTACACGGGATTGATTACGTTCGGGAGAATCAATGCGCTCGCCTACTTGCTCGTTGGTTGAGATTCGATAGATTTGTCTTGGTTTCTTCATCGAATCATCATCCCAACATAGGCTGGATCTTTTTCGGATTTATCTTTTAAGCTTAGATCCTGTAGCCGCTTCCCGATGTCCTCGGATTCGAGAATTTGAGTTATTGCTCCTGTCTTGGTAGCAAACTCGTTAAAAACAACATGAGGGCTTTCCTCCACGCGCAAAGAGTTCGATAGTTGAATACTACGAAAGCTTTGCTTGACCCGAGAGTATCCTAAGAATACTCCCCGATCCGACTTGCTATCAAAAGTCTTGGTGATCTTTCCCATTATTGTGGATAAAGCATGAACAACCAAAAATATGGAAATAAGATAGAGAAGGCTTCCTGCCGTTCCATAGTTCATATGGTGTCCGCTTATCTTGCTTTGTCGGTAAAGATCGGTTACGAGTGTAGCATGCGTATCGGTAGCTTCCGCCCAGAATTTGGTTGGGAGTCCTGAGTTGCGAGTAGAGTCCTAGTTGCCTCTTTTAGAGTTACGTTCTTTCGTTCAAGCAACTCCCATTAGGCGAGGTGTGCGTGCGGTGAAGTCTCATGCTCTATTCCTTACGCTGCGAGAACTCCTTTACCATGGAATTAAGGAACTCGGTTCCTGCATGCGAACGTATTTTTCGATCTTGGTGTTCTTCTCGACACTGAGCTTTTTCAGAAGCGTTGGTGACTCCGTTTTGACGTCAGACTTGTTGGCAATGAATATGACCCATGTGTAGCGCGAGTAGTCATCTATGACCACTAATGCATATTTTACGCCTCCGATCGTCACTTGGGGAGACTGGACCGAACAAATCCCATATGTAGCGGTGAAGGATTCCATCCGTGGAAGGCGATGGGAGCCGGAGGATTTTGATTCCTTGTTTGCTTTCCCTTCAGACATGCTTCACACTGAGTGTCTTTGCTGAATACTTCATTCGGCAGTCCCCTTGCTAGAGTGTTTCTTGCAAGCTTGTTGAGCGTCTTAAAGTTGAGATGACTGAGCCTTCAATGTCATAGCCACCCCGTTCTGTTTTCATTCTTCGCCCGATAAGCAAGCTTCGAGGTTGGTGAGTTCCGATCGGCCAGCATATATGTTCTTTCTGCGCGAACACGATAACACTTGTTTTCCACGTGGATTTATCAATAACATCACGAAACCGGCGTAAAAAATCACTCTATTTGAGTTATCACAAAATTGACTAACAGAGAGAAGATTATGCTGAAGTCCTTCAACATATGATACTCTTGGAACTTTGGCAGTTCCTATGTAGAGTGTGCCGTATCCTCTCGTGTAGCCTTTGGCATTATCTCCAAACTCAATTCTGGGTCCTTCTTCAGTGATATAATTCTTCAGTAGACTCCTTTGGTATGTCATGTGTCTTGAGCATCCGTTGTCCACATACCATGGGTCTTTATGCACCTGCAAAACGGAATTTTATTCGGGTACCCTTCATTTTTGATTTTGGGTCCTTAGATGTTAGTTTTCATAACCCCAAATCTATCTAACAACCACGGTGGTTTCGGACATTTTCTTTCCATTAGAGTCAACATATCGACCACTTGGCGGTCAAAGGTGACTTCGAGGCTTCGAGGTTCGGGAGTCCCGATCTTACGAGTTGGTGGACTCGCGACCTTAGCCTTACGTGTGGCTTTCTTTTTCTTCGACCTTTGGAGCCTCTTCGACTATAGGTTCATAATAGTATGACCCATGCGAGGTGGATGTGTCGGCTTTGGAGGTCCATCTTGATGCGCCAATTTTAATTTCTTTGGTTCCCCCTTGACGCCCGGGGTTTCTTGGCACCGATCCTCTTGTCGGGAATGCGATGTGTGAGATGAGGTGCTTTCATCTTCGTTTGTTCTTTGCTAGGGGGTTCGGTATATGCTGCGTTGATAGTCTCCCTTCGAACAAATCTATCGGCAAGCCGTACTTACGAGAGTCTTGGGGCGGATGTGGAAGCTCCTAGGCCGAATCCAAGTCCTTCCTTGCAGTGCTTTGGCTTATTGCTTGCTAGCATAGCTTCTAATTTCTTCTCGGCACCCATGTACCTCTCGGTCATCGAGGCTCCTCCGGACATCATCACTCTTCTTCGATGTGTCGTGCTCGGTCCGAAGTCCGACATTTCTTGCTTCGGCGAGACTCGGTTCGATATCTTTCGAGTCAAGTCATTGGTAAAACCGAAATCCGATCTTCTTGATGCTTGAGACTTGGCCATCGAGAGAGTTTATCTCCTCCCCGAGTCTCAACACAAGTCCTTCGGCCTCGGTAGCAACCGACTCTCCTGAGAAAGTCTACGATTCTCTACTTTCGGGGTATCCAACTCCCGAAGAGTCTTGCCGAGCTGCAGACTCATTCGAATTTGTTCGTCGAGCGGTTCTTCGTATGCGGTCGCGACGTCCAAATTCTCATCGCACTTGAAATAGTGTCGTGTGTGCGGTGTGAAGAGGAGTTAAGTGGTTCATGAGAATTTACCTCATCCTCTTCGCCTGCCATCATGCACTTTTCGGTGATTCTTCGACTTCAAGCTCTAAGTCCATGAAAGGCCGCATCATCATCCGATGAATCCATAAAGGAGTCGACCTCTTCTAAGTCGTCCGAGATTTCGCCCGGCTATGTAGGATTGTCTTTTACGAGCGAATTTCTCTCTCCTTGCCTTACGTCTTTGCGCGTTCAGCACTACTGAGCTCGGGACAATCATGCGATAATGTCCGGCTTCTTGCGGTTGTAACAAGCGATGACTCTTTCTTCTTTGCTTTCGCTATTCTTTGATGGTTACGAGTCATCTTTCTTTACGCATTCGGAAGATTGTGAGTCGGGAGTGTGTTTCGATATATAATTTGACTTACCTTTCGTTTCCCGATAGGCTTTAGTCACTTTTACGTATCGCTCCTTCTCCTCCCGATACTTTACAACGAGCGAGTGCATACTTCGAGCGAGACTTCCTTCTTGTAGATCATTGAGTGAAGGTTCGGTCTTACTCGTCGTTTTGCTCGTTCTCGGAGATCTTTGTCGTCCGATGCTTTGAAAGCATGGTCCATTTTTGTGTCGGCTTGCACTCTGCTTTCTTTGAGGTGCGTCGAACTCAAACTCCCTGCCTGTAATTACGAAAAGATATGGTCGGGAGACACGACATCTAAGTCGGGAATGTCGCAATAGAGTGGCAAAAGGTGTCCGGTGTCCATCCGGCGGTGCCCTCGGAATCTTGATTCATCTCTCGGTTCTTGAATGTCTTTCCCGGCCCATTGATAGAGTTCATCGATTGGTAAATCGACGTTTAGATCTTCGATTTTGTCACCGGGCATGAGAGACAAGCTTTCCCGGCTTTTGGAGTTCCAGCACTAATTTGTTGGTTTTAATCTTCGAGTCCCTCGACTCGGTAGCGCAAGAGCATCCCGAGTTCTTTAGCGGTCTTGCATTCCCGAACCCCGCCAAGATAAGAATCACTAAGGGTGGTCGGTATAGCGTTTACGGCAACACGGTCTAAGTTGTGAAGCTTCTTCTCCTCGGGATTGAAGAGACTTGTCTTTGGGAATCTTCTTCCCGGTGCCACCATTCCTCCTCCTTGAGCTTGGTCACGAGTTATGACACTATCGATCATGGGAACGATAGGTCCATCTTCAAGTACTTCGATCATACTGTCATGGAGGGATGTCGGATGAGCTTCCATTTCGACTCGCCATACTCCATAATTCTCCACCGAGAACATGGGTACCATCCTTATACCTGACATATCAGCCATGAAGAATATAGATATGAATGTAGAGTGATATGCAGTGAAAAATGTTTTCCCTCGGATCCGTTCGAATAGACCAGTCTCAAAGATAACAAGAGTCAAGGAACTCCTGCTCTGATACCAATTGTTGGTCCCGAGTGTACGGTCAGGTGTAGAGGGGGCGGGGGGGTGAATACACCTGATTCGATTTCACAATTTCGAACTCGAACAGTCCTATTCAGGATGGTGTCTGACTGAAATGGTTCAGCAGACCAGACAACTGTTCTGAATCGTGGTAAAAGCTAAGAGTTCTGACTCAGCTGAAATCTGCTAACTGACTAGGTCAGAATTCAGTATCTACAGTAAGAGTTCAGTGCGCGGAATAGTGTAGGCCCAAATCAGTTTTTGTGAGAAAACGTTTTAAGTCTCGGTTCGAGTAGATTAAGAGTTCGAGTATCTTTGAGACGGTTGATTGATTTTAAATATGATGTTCGAGTATGAATAGTAAAATCAATGCAACGGTTAAGAAAGCGATAAGAGACACGGGATTTTTAAAGTGGTTCGGATATCGCTCAAATCCTACGTCCATTTGTCCCGAATGATCGGGAGGTTATTTATTATCCTGAGTTAGTCTCGGTCGGCTTGCACACGAGGCAAAGCCGCGTCTTGGTTTTTATGCGATCCGAGTCTCGGTTTACAACACTATCAAACTTAAAGTGTTTGAAAAACTTCTCCAACGATGAAGGAGTCCTTATACAATAAGGATTGGGTTCAAATGTGAACTCCTTCGTCTAAGCTATGGATATAACAAGTGAGCTTAGGGTTAGAGGGATAAGGAACGAGAATGTAGCTATCTAGAGCGACGAACAGCTGAGGGTTTAGCTATAGGTTCGTGTCAGTCGCTTGGATACTAGAAGCTTATGTTGGTTCAGCTTGGTTCCTTTTGAGCTGGATGTAGTCTTTCGACGGAGATAACTCGGTTGTTTCTTGCGGAAGACTTAGTCGTTAATTTCGCTCGTTTGAATGCTCTCTCATGTTCTAGGTGGCGCATTCTCTCTCGTTTCTTGAATGATCCCTCTATTTATAGAGCAGAGATTGAAAATAGATCCGTTGGAGACGATCTTCTTCTCTCTCTCTTTTTGGTGGCAAACGGCTCTTTTGGTGTAGGTAACAGTGTACTTTCCCACCTTTTTTAGGTGAAAGGTTGGACTGCGGCTTTAGCGGGTGAGAAGACACGTGTATGCTTGTCATTCGTTGAGGTGGATGGAGTGGTTGAGGCAAGCCAAACTTCGAGACAGCCGGAGGCGACTTCTCTCTTCCTGCGTACATGACAATGCGATTGTCTTTCAAAAGATTCCCGGCAATCCCGAAGACTATCCGCCGTTCTTGAGTCGACCTTGTATTCGGTAGATAGGCTGCTTCGAGATAAGTCTACCGATGATCAGCTACGAGTCCGGTGAACTACTCCTGGCTGAGTTCGGTTCACCGACTCTCTCGGTATCTTTGCTCTCTACGAGTCCAGTATTCACCGAGTCTTCTACACTTGGTGCCGAGGGCGATGAGCTGCGAGTGCCTTGACCGGGAGCGAGTGTCTGCGAGTGCGAAACCTTAGAGACAAATACGAATACAAAGGAATGGTTCACCAATCGAGATAGGGTTTTGGGATCTTCAAATCTTCTCAACGGTTCGGAGCACGAGGCTGCGGCGTGATTCAAGTATAGAAGATAGAGTCATTTCCCACAAGTATGATCATGCTCGAGGATTGAATCATCACCCAACAATTCCGTCTTTGATTGTTTGACTTGAAGTCCAAGGAAATAATTCATCTCTCCCATCATCAACATTTCAAACTTTTCTTTCATCATCCGCTCGAATTTCGACGCATAGTTAGATTACTTGATTGAAAGATGATATCGTCCACGTAGATCCGCACCCGGTAAAATGTCTTCTCGACTTGATCTCGAATAGGGTGTGATCCACTATTCCTTTACGAAAACCTTTTTGAAGTAGAAAATGCGAGAGGGTATCGTACCAAAGCTTGGGTGCTTGTTTTAACCCGTACAAAGCTTTCTTAAGTACGTAAAACCTGATGTCCCTTCGAAAGCCGGGCGATTGTTCAACATAGAATTCTTCCTTGATGACGCCGTTCGGGAAAGGCGACTTCACATCCATTTGATAGGCTGTGAATTGCTAATGTGTTGCATAAGCTAGGAATAGAAGAATAGCTTCTAATCTTGCGACTAGGGCGAATGTTTCATCAAAATCTATCCCTTCCGATGGACAATATCCTTTGGCAACAAGTCGAGCTTTTTTCTTGACAATGAAGTTGTTTTTATCGCGGTTGTTCTTGAAGACCCACTTCGTTCCTATCACGTGTTGGTGTCTAGGCCTTTCAACATGCTCCCATACGTCGTTTTACGTGAACTGATTCAACTCTTCGTGCATGGCGGTGATCCAATCAACATCATTCACTGCATGCACTATTGTCTGAGGTTCTTCAGTCGACAAGAAGCATGAATATAACGCACTTTTTGCTTGAAAGAATCTGGATCTTGTCTTGGCACTAGCTGAAGGATCTCCAATGATAAGATCTGAAGAGTGAGCATCTAACCACGAGCGACGTCGTCTGGTTACTTCATCTGGAATTTATTCACTACAAACAGTAGGAGTATTAGGAATCTTAGTTGTACTGTTCTGTGTTTGAAGTAATTCAGTAACAAGGGTTGTGTCTTCTGAGTCACCAAGTTCAGGGGCATTTAGCTCAGGAACATTAATAGTTCCCCCTGAGTTGTTATTCTCAGTAGAGGTTCTCAGTTACCATATCGGTTTCCTCATCGACCTGAATTACCTAGGATTGATTCTGTTTGGTAGAATCAATCTCCCCAGCTACATTGCTTGTTGTTGGATTCTGAGTTTCATCATTTGAATTATTATCCCAACAATGCTGGATCTTCTCAGTGTTGTCTTTTAAGCTTAGATCCTTAGTCTTGCCCGACCTCTTCGGCCTATAAAGTGAGAATTTGATTTCTGAACTTATTATAATTTTTTTTTTTTATTTTTTTTAAAATAAGGGGCTTCACCACCTTCCCTAGGTTGCTTCCCCCCCTCCAAGAGGGGTTTGTCCGGTTGGTGTTTAAAGACCCCACAAACCTTTCTTGACCCCCCGGGTTTCCTAAGAAGCTCCTTGGTCGACTTACTTTCAAAGACATTTAAGGTGGTTCTTTTCTTATTGTTGGATAAAGTTGGAAGTACTGGACAAAAGGAACAATCAAGTGTTAAATTTTTTATAGAAGGAATTCTCCTTTCCATATCCAAGGTATTTTCATGTAGGCTCTATCCATTTGTGACACAGATCGGATAGCGTAAGTGTAGTAGAAAGAAGCCAGAATAATCAAAAAAAAAAAAAAAAAAAAAAAAAAAAAAAAAAAAAAAAAAAAAAAAAAAAAAAAAAAAAAAAAAAAAAAAAAGGGCGGTGTTTGGAGCTTACGCCCCCCGGGGAACTCCAATGGAAGACCCCTCGAATATGCAAGCAACGTCCTTGATGCTTCTTTCGGCGTTACTTTCTTTCTTTCAAAGCCCGTTTACCGAGGCGTACGTGCCGGCGAGGTTTCGTGTTTAATGCCTTCGACCTCACGAAGTCTCCTATCATCGAGTTTGGAAACTTCGGTTCCATGATACGAGCGTATCTTTTGAATCTTGATGTCTTTCTCGGCGCTCATTTGCTTTAGTAGTTTCGGCGGCTCAAGTTTGACGTCGGATTTGTTGCCGATGATCGGAAAGTTCGTTTCACTAGTCCGGTATTCGAAAACGATGATCAATAAGAGCACCGCTCTAATACCATTGTTGGTCTGAGACATGCTTCGGGTGTAGGGGGGGGGGGGGGTGAATACACTGAATACAGATTCTTTTTCTCAAACATGAAAGTCGGCTTTAGGTTGAATGTGCTCTTGACCGAGTCGAGATAGCCGTATATGCTTTCGAATCGCGTGGGCGGAGATTTCTTCTGCGAGCTCGGCTCTACGACTTATGTCGGTTGAACGGTTGTTTAGTATTAGAGTGTGTGAGGAAGTGTAGGCCCCATGAAATGTCTTGGTTGGAAAAGCTGGTTTTATCTTTGAGTTTGATTAAATACGGTTTTATGCGATATGATCGAGTTAAGTAAAGCAACGATGAAATCAACACAATAGATTTTTAATGTGGTTCGGACATCTCGGGTCCTACGTCCATTGTCCCGACCAAAGCATGATACTTGTATTATTTATCTCGAGCAAGTCTTAGTGATGCGTTCACGGGACAAATTCTCTACTTATAGTCGTAGTGACTTTACGGGGGTTTCAAACTTTAAGAGTTTGAGCTTCTCAAAAAATATTCTTTAGAGAGAAGAACTAAAAATATTCTAATCTAAGTTCAAGCTTTTCATTTGGATATGCGGTGAGTTTGCTAGAGATCGTTTGTGCGTTGAAGGCTTTTGGTTCCCGATGTCTTTTTTGCATGAACACTCTCCTCTATATATAGTATTAGATTTGTGAATAGATGCCGTTGGAGAGGGGTCTAGCCACGTGTCGAAACTACAAGGAAAACGGCTACTTAAATTTGAACGTTGATGAGTAGGTGCATTATAGAGATACGCCTCTTTTTCAGCCTCGGAGCAGCTTTTTTCAGAGCAGGTAAAGCGTTGTCAGCTCCTTATTTGTCGAGGTAGATTGGTAGGTGAGGCTTGTCAAACATCAATGTTGACTACCTCCGAATCCTCGGACCTTCAACCGAGTGACTTTCTGCGACGTTCTTAGAGGCATTCGGTGTGTGGGCACGAATTGCTTTGTAGATTCGGTTGGTGGTCGGTGGCCATTTGACTTCTTTGATCCACGAGTCCATCGGTGAGTGCAAGGTCTTCTTCTCGAACTTCACGGCCTGCGAACTCTAGCCTCGCGAGTTCCTAACATGCTTCGAACTTAAACTAAGCTATTACATAATCGAAGATTTATCATTTAGCTAGGGGTTTTGGGATCTTCAAATCTATAAAATATTATTCTCCCGAATCTCATCCCAACAAAGCCGCAATCTTTACCCAAAAGCGGGGCGGATACAAGGGGGGTGGGTGGGTGCGACCCCCCCCCCCCGCACCCGAACTTTCTGTATTACTACGATTAGCTCTCTATTTTTTATAATTTATATATATATTCCATTTTGATTTTCGAGTTTGCCTCCCGAAATTTTAGAATTTGTCATTCTATCCTTAAGTTAAAACTAAAATTAGTGTGAATGTGACAACTAGATATGAAAAATATTAAAAATTATATATTAAGTACACCAACTTTAGTGGAGGTTTAAAACTTGGAGTTCGAGATATCTATATATTTAACATATGGTATAACTTTATGCAATTGATATATTATGTTTGTGTTTTTTTTCAATACTTATTGATCAATTGAATAAATTTTTGAATCTCCCCGATCACATGTAGACCTATCAAAATAAGATGTTGTAATATAAATTTCAAGGGATAGTTAGATGAATATCCCTAAATATCGCTAAATAGTAAGTATAGTTAGGACCTAAATAGAAACAAACGCCCCAAAAAAATTATCGGGGGCTCCGCCCCGAACCCTCGTACAACACCTTTCGTACCCTTATAAATTCTCCCCCTAACTCGAAATCACGGATCCGCCCCGCCCAAAAGATAAGTCCTACATTAGCACTCACACACGCCTCAATTTTCAGAAATGTGCACTCTTGAACCAAACATACAAATGGAAAATCAAATCAGCTAACATACGTGAGATTAAAAGTACAAAATGAAGCATAATCAATAATTAACATGTGGAACTACAAGACATGTAAAACATGGTAAACCCACAAAAATCGAAATCTTTAATTAACATAAAAACACCCAAATTTCTGAACTCCATACTTAAAGAAATGATCTTTTACTAGAATTTAAATTAAAAAATAAGAAATTGACACGTACCTAACTGGAACTGGAAAGAGCTGGAGCAGCCAATGAAAAAAAGCTAATTCTGACAACCCAGATAAGATAAAATCGCCTAAAGGAAATACTACGGAAAATAAAGAGTGGGAATTTAGTCGTTCTCTGCGAGCGGGTTCAATAAAGCAAGAAAGGAGAGAAATCATAGATGGCGATCTCCCTCTGCTGCTGCGATTGGTGTAATCAGCCAGACAAGAGTTTGGCGTATTTGGTTGGAAAAGGAAAGCAGTAAAGGAGTTTTTAACGTGAAGTAGTATTTGGAATGGTGACATTAGGGACTGGTAATTATAATTGGGGCATGTCTTTTCCATTCTTCCAATTTTACTCTTTCCAATTTTTATTTTTTAATCAAAATTGAATAACGGTTTATTTCACTAAAATTTAACAAGGGACCGAAAAAGAAAATTCTAATATTTAGGACAATAAAACCAAAAAAAAAAAGATGAGATAAATTTCGCAAAATGTGAAAGTTTGAAGATGAGATTTGTCGTTTATTTGATTTGATTCATATAACTTTAAGATTTTATATAGAATGTACAATGACAACACTTCAAATAAGAGTACAATTTAACAGATTTTGAAAAGGTCCGATAGAAATTTTCTAATCTACTATAGTTTATCGTGATTCTATTTCGAAGGGTCATAATAGTATTATACTATTATAAAAAATGAAGAGTTAAGATATTTAGATAGAACACATGTATTTATGTGGGTGGTGTGAATAAAAAGGAGGATAAGATGGATTTATTGTGTAAGAATAACAAAGGAACCGTACATTCACAGAATTAGCAAATCCAGTGTATTTAATCTATCAACATATTCTCCCCTCCATGATAAGGAACTCCTGAAATCGCCAAATCTCCAGTGTCTATTCATTGGTCAGGCCGTGTCTCTCAAATTGTATTGTTTAATCCTAGTAAGTATTAAAATAGTTTCCACCCTGGCCGTCATGGTCCATTAACGCGTATCTCCCATTATATAATACTCTCTTCTTCATCCTTTCGCTTTAGCAGGTGCACTAATTTTTTCCTCTGCATCTGTTTCTCCATTTCCCAATTCCCTCCCTCCCCCCTCTCTCTCAATCATTACCTTGACATTTTCCATTTCAGAGAGAGTTGAGGACTACGATCGCTTGATCGATAAAATTAATAACACTATGCCTTCTGTCGCCGAGGAAGAATTGTTCCTCCCGTCAACTCCGGGGAAATTCAAGGATAAATCAAACTCGATGCACCGCCAATTCCACCGGTATTTCGCCTCCACGAGCACGATGTTCTTGTGGGCCCTATTCTTGGTTGCCCTAATGGCGGCGTATCTCAGTTTCCAATCCTTCGTGGATTCCGGCAGCAATCATTTATTTCTCCACCGCGTGGGGCGGCATCCACTAGGAGAAACAGGTCCGCGCATCCGCCAAGATCCACCGCACCAACGGATTCTCCGTCCTAGTCACTGGCGCTGCCGGCTTCGTCGGCAGCCACGTATCCCTCGCCCTCAAGAAGCGCGGGGATGGTGTGGTGGGGCTCGACAACTTCAACAACTACTACGATCCCTCTTTGAAGAAGGATCGCAAAAGCCTCCTCGATTCGGAGGGCATCTTCATCGTGGAGGGCGACGTCAATAACGCTTGCATGTTAGCGAAGCTCTTCGAGATCAGGCAGTTCACTCATGTGATGCACCTCGCCGCTCAAGCCTGCGTACGTTACGCCATGGAGAACCCCCATTCCTGCGTGCAAAGCAACATCGCCGGCCGGCCTCGTCACACTTCTGGAAGCATGCAAGAACGCCCAGTGGGGGATCCATGGGGGAGCGCCCAGCGGCGGCCGCCCCCGAACTCGTGTCGAAACATGATTTTATATATGTAATTTTTAAGATATTTCGTGTTTCACCACCCCGAACGTACAATTCACCCTCTTCTCTATCGAATTTTTTAGTTTCGCCCCCCTTCCCTCGTAATCCTGGATCCGCCCCTGAGAACGCCGACCCCCAACCCTCAATCTTGTGGGCCAGCTCTAGCTCCGTTTACGGGTTGAACAAGAAGGTACCATTTTCCGAATCGGATCGGACTGATCAACCCGCTTCGCTTTACGCCGCCACGAAGAAGGCCGGGGAGGAAATAACACACACATATAACCACATCTACGGGTTGTCCGTAACCGGACTGAGATTCTTCACGGTTTACGGGCCCTGGGCAGACCCGACATGGCGTATTTCTCCTTCACCCGCAATATTTTGCAAGGGAAACCGATCGCGATATACCGGGGCGAGAATCGGGTCGAGTTGGCCCGTGATTTCACCTACATCGATGATATCGTGAAAGGCTGCGTCAGGTCGTTGGATACGGCCAAAAAGAGCACGGGTTCAGGTGCAAAGAAACGCGGCCCGGCCAGCTCAGTTCCGGATCTTCAATTTGGGTAATACTTCACCCGTGACAGTGCCGATGATGGTGGGGATGTTGGAGAAGCATTTGAAGCTGAAGGCGAAGAAGAATGTGGTGGAGATGCCCGGAAACGGCGACGTCCCATTCACGCACGCGAATATAAGCTACGCTCGGAACGAATTCGGGTACCGACCCACAACCGATTTGCAAACCTGGTTGAAGAAGTTCGTCAAATGGTATTTATCCTATTATGGTTACAATCATGGCAAGTCTGTAAAGTGAATTAATTTTTTTAAAAGTTTTTGGGGGAAGGTTTTGTTTTTCCGTATTTTATACAAAAAGGAAATGAAGGAGGAAAAAAAAAAGGGAAATGAAAAAGGTGAATACATCCTTTTCTTGAGGGTAGGATCGGGAGAAGAGCGTTGGGCTCTTTCCTTATCTTCATTTATTCAGAGAATTTTATTGTTTTTTTTTCATGTAAATTAATCATAAGGTTTGTCGTAATTACATTTATCTCCCTGCCTTCCCTTTTTTGTTGGTAGTAGTTTAAGTTTAAACTAAATTAAGAATGAATTTGAATTACTGTTACTTATGATTTAAGATTGTAAGGATTTGTAAATGTATCAATTATTTTTAATGGATTCATATCTTTTACTCCTTTTGTCTTTGGGAAGTGTAGCCAGTACAGTACTTTTGAATATAGTAATTATCGGTTCAGGATATTGTAGATTCATCCTATGAACTTGATCAAGTATAAATGTTTATTTAAAAATTAACTCTAAAAGGGAGATTCTTATATTCTAATATTAGTTGGGTAAATTAAGGGGTAAAATGGGACAGCAGAGTAGTGGGTGGGAAGTAGCGAGGCTGATCGCATAAACGAGGTGGGGACATGGTGAGACGGGGATGTGCGTGAAATACGGCTAAAGAAGTTGATCTGGCCCACCACCAAGTGAAATACACCTACAAACATGAGTTATGTGAGGTTTGCCGGCAATGAGATATAATAATGAATCAATAATAGGTTATAATCAGTAGAGTTCACGGATACACCCTTTTTTGTCGGGATCGATTTTCAGATTTGTTCTTCGGAATATTAATTGGTTTGCTAGAGTTGCAACAAAATTTCTTGATGAGATGTCGATTGTATCGACTTGATTAATGAAAATTCCATTTTTACGATTGTTTGACACGAAGTCGGGGAAAATTCATTTCTCCAATCATGAACATCTCGAAATTATTCTTCATCGTCTTCTCAAACGGTTGATGCATAGTGGCGTTTACGGATCCTAAGATTATGTCGTTCATGTATATACGTACCCGGTAGGATGTTATCTCTTGACTTGATACAAAATATAGTGTGATCCATTGTTCCTTTCTAAAAACCTTTCTGAAGGAGTAACTCTGAATGGGTATGGTACCAAGCTCTAGGTGCTTGTTTTAACCTATACAGAGCTTTCTTAAGTATGTACACCTGATGTCCCTGCTGAAAGCTGGACGGTTATTCCACGTAGACTTCTTCCCTCAGTAACTCCATTAAAAAAAGCTTACTTCACATCCATTTGATATACTTTGAAGCACTGATGTGCTGTATAGGCCAGGAATAGGCGAATAGCTTCCAATCTGGCGATTGGGCCGAATGTCTCATCAAAGTCTATTCCTTCAGCTTGACAATATCATTTGGCAACAAGTCGAGCTTTGTTCTTTATGATGATATTATTTTCATCTCGTGTGTTCTTGAAGACCCATTTACTTCCAATCAGATGTTCATGATTTTGTCCATCAACAAGCTCTCAAACATCATTTCTGACGAACTGGTTCAGCTCCTCTTGCATAACCGTGATTCAGTCAGCATCATTCAGTATGTCCTAAATAGTCTGAGGCTCTTCAATACACAAGAAACAGGAATATAAATCGCTTTCTGCTTGATAGAATCTGGATCTTATCTTTTCAATTGTTGATGGATCTCCAATAATAAGATCAGATGAGTGTGCATCTTGCCACAAATGTGTTTTTCCTTGTCTCTTCTTCTGAAGTTTCTTCTGCACAGACAGTAGGATGATCAGGTATTTCAGTAGTACTATTCTGTAATTGAAGCAATTCTGTAAGAAGGTTGGGATCTACTAAGTCACCAGGTTCAGGGGCATTAAGCTAAGGAACATCATTTGTTCCCCCTCTGACGTTATTCTCAGTAGATGTCTCAGTTACCACTCTTGTTTCTTCATCAATCTGCGTTACCTAAGATTGATTATAGTCATTAAAATCAATCGTTTCTGCTTGGTTTCTTGTAGGATGTATCATCATCCAAATCATCATCCCAACATTGCTAGATCTTCTCAACGTCATCATCTAAGTTTAGTTCCTGTAGCTAGCTGTTGACACCATTAGTATCTTGTTTACTTTTCCTTCAGACATGCTTCATAGTTGCTATGTCGTCTTAATACATCATTGGACAATCCTCTGACTCTTGAGTCTTTTGCCAACTTGTTCATTGCTTTCATGATCAAGTGACTAAGCATTACGTGCCACAACCGAACCGATTTCTCATTGGATTTAGTATGTGAAAGCATGCATGCTTCGAGGTTGGCGGTATTCCAATACGCAACATAAATGTTCTTCTTTCGCGATCCCGACAAACCTTGTATTCCCTGTAATTTATCAAGAATATCACAAAAACTAGCATCAAAAGATCCCGATTTGAAGTTATCAAATAATTGGTCGACTGAAAGGAGATGATGTTTAAGTCATTAAACATAAGTTACTCTTGGAGGCGTGGTTTTTCCAATGTTCGGTGTTCCATATCCCCTTGTGTAGCCTTTGCAATTGTCACCAAACTCAATTTTGAGTATTTTTTGTTGTACATAGTTGGTCGAGTGGATTCTTTTAGTATGTCATGTGCCTCGATCATCCATTTTCACAATCCAAGGATTCTTATGCACTTACAAAAACGAAATAAATTCATGCACCATTTGTTTTTATGTTGGGTAGATGTTAGTCATTTTGGAACCCAAATTTGTCGACAACCACGGTGGTTTTAGGAATTTTCTTTCCATTCTTGTCCACGTATCTCATTCTTGAACTTATAGATCCCGACTTCTTAGCTGGTTGAGCTTCGGGGAGTTCTATTCTTATGAATCCTGGAACTTCTCCGACCTTGGGTTGATATTAGTGTGATCCATAGTGTGTTGGATGAGTCCATTACGGTTGGCCGGATCGCTCGGCCCTAACCTTATTTGTTCCCCCCTTGGTTGGACTCGGGAGTTCTAGGGCTTGAACTCCGGGTCTTCTCTTCGGCTGAAGTGCCTTTCATTTTTATTTGTTCTTTTCCTAGTGATTGATAGGTTAAGCATATTGAGTTCCCCCTTGGACAAACCTGTTGGAATTTTGAATACTGGAAGCAGTTTTTAAGCTTGTATACAATGTGTTTTGTCATTACCACTATTTTATTCTCCTATCTGATAAATATATATTTGCACATGTAATCATTTATCTTGTATAAAAGTTTGATTTGTGTAGTGTGTTGGGTATCATAGAAGACTACACAAATTGGTTGAACTGACACGTTAACAGTAATCACAGTTGAGACAATTTAAGGATAAATTGTTGTTTTAAGCTGCAATTTATATAAGAAGTGGTTTATCTTGGGTGCTTGTCTTTACTGGTACACTTAAGGTGGTGTATTGATGAATCACACTGAGATGTGTTCGCCTAGCCGACCATAGTGGAGAACCCGATATCTCGGTGAGTTAAGCTGGTCTTAAGCTTGGTAAGACTTCAGCTGAGTGTATTTGACTATCTATCAATTTGACCTACTATGGTGAACGTCATCGAGATCGGATCTACGTATCTTGGTTGCTAGTAGTCATTTGTTGGTCAGGCTGGTTGTCTGTATCTTGCAACCGTATCCCCGTTAATTAGGTTGATAATATCACATGAGGAACTCGTAAGGATTAGCACACTAAACCTGACCGGTTGATTTAGTTCAGGTGTGTCAATAAGCGAGTGGTACTACAAAGGAATGTAATAGGATGCTTATTAATTTAAGCTATCAGATTGCTTAATTAATTAACGGATATTTATTTCTTAAATAAGGATATCTATTAAGTCTAAAATACAAGCCCTTGCTCAATTTGGGATAAAGGGGTATGTCAGCACGGATTCTCTAGTGGAATGAATCTATGTTTATTAATTAATTTTGCTCTGGGCTGAGCATAGATGATTAATTAATTTGAGGCCCAACTTTATTTCTTGTATTGGATCCCCTGATCTAGCCCAATTAGTTGTGTAGTTATTTATTGTCTCTCATAAATATTATTAATAGATTAATGCATTTTGTGTTATTTAATAATGTTAATTATCTGGAATTAATTGGCTGGGCCAATTAATTGATAAATAAAAGTAGCCGAAAAGGTTAATTTATTGTATTACCGTCTAATTGATGTAAAAGCTCAATAGAAGTTTAATTAAATTAATGGGGTACAAATATTTAATATATTTTTTTCTTTTGAAGCACACACACACACACACACACACACACACACACACACACACACACACATATATATATATATATATATATATATATATATATATATATATATATATATATATATATAGGGGCCTTATATCAAGAACACCCACTCAGTGGGAGAATAGAGAACATCTTATAATCATTGATCTAGTTAAATGGATGGGTAGGATTGAAGGAAATTTCTCTAATTTTAACATTCTTTTTAATAACAAAATAGGAAGAAAGGGTAAATTGGGAATGTGATAAAAATTAATAAAAAGCTTTTTACTTTCATTCAAAATTTTTGAAATAGCATTTCATCCCTTCCCTCCCCCAAAACGGATCGTTTCTCACGTTCCTTCGATTACGTAAAAAATCGGCGAATTGTTCGACCCTTCCGTTCATAATCGACGCAATACTTCGATTCGGAGGTACTCTCTCAACAACTTCTTCGACGAAGCGTCGTATCTTCGCGGGTTTAGGAATTGAAAATTTGCGTATAAAATTGGGCGAAACGCGATTGGGTGAAGACATCTTGGCGGAGGACTTCTGTTGGAGGATTTCTGAGTAATTATTGTGTTGAGAATACGAATTTCCCGAAGGTAATTTGCTATATTTGGTGTTACAATCTGTAATCGAACATTATAGGGTTTATAGTTAGGGTTGATTTTCAGTATGTTGTTGATTTTTAGTTTCGAGCGATGGGTTGGAACAAGTTAGGGTTGGTAAAAATTTCTAAGCAATTGAATGTATGTGAGAAAAATTAGGGTTCATACGAAATTAGGGTTTGGAATTGGGGGTTGATTCGAAATGATAGTAAGCAATTGAATGTATGTGTGAAAAATTAGGGTTCATACGAATTTAGGGTTTCGAAATTGGGGGTTGACGACTCTATTTTTTCCATGGGTATTTCATATGCAGAATCATGTGTTTTTATATGCACATTATCAATATTTCATATGCACAAAAACTTGTATTTGTAATATTCTATTTCGGTAGAGTTCGTATTTCATATGCACATAATTTGTATTTCTTCTGCACATTATATATATTTCATATGCACACTAAGGAGTATTGTGACAACGTGTTAATTTCGTATATAACAGTCTATTTGCACACCATGTGTATTTCATATGCACATTCATTAATCATTTTATGCACATCTTTGAACAGATGACTGGGAAGAGAAAGGCAGCGGGTTCAGTCGGTGGTTCGAAAGGTGAAATCAGTTAAAAGATAAGAAAACGCGGAAAGATAGATGTGAAAGGGGGGAATGTGGATAGGAAAATGAAGGGCAAGTTACATAGCACACCGCCGAAAGTAGAGGAATCTATAGGTATAGTTGAAGAGTACTCTTATTTACTATGTCGTGCAAGCCCGATGTGTCTTTATATATCTGTTGCAAGAATGAACACAAATCAGATACGTGTTGTGAAAGAATTAGGATTTGGTTTCTTGTTGAGATTAAACATTACTGAAGTTCCTTTGAAGATGGCACATTGGTTGGTAAGGATGTTTGATGCAAGAAAATGTTTAATAATATTATTAGACGGTGGACAACTATATAGTTGATGAGGATGTGCGTCGGGTGTTTGGTTTCCCTATGGGTCGAAGGAGTATAGTTTCATTATCGAGATCAGAAGGTAAAGATTTGTTGGATGAGTGGAGAGGATTCTTTGATAATTACAAGAAGATTTTACCAGCCACATTGATGGAGGTGATGTTGGATCAAAGTGAAGGGGGTACTTGGTTTAAGAGGCACTTCCTAACATTGGTAGAAGCTTGCCTTATTGAGAATACACAAAATGGATATGTGTATCCATCTATAATGGGTTGTTTGAAAGATCAAGATGATGTTAGAGAATGGAACTGGTGTGAATATTTTATGACATGCCTAGTTAGGACAACGCTAAAATTGGAAGCAGAGAAGCCGTTCGGGGGGCCATCGTTGTTTCTAACAGTAAGTATTTTGCTACTGCTTTATTTTCAATATGTAATGTATTATCTAATATATGTTGATGAGTACGTTTTATTTGCAGCTGGTATATGTTGATAGGTTAAAGGTGTTTAATGAGTCATATCCTAGAGGCTTCCCAGTGATGCTTAATTGGGATGATGAAGCATTGAAGAAGAGGCAAAAAAAAAGGAAATAAAGGGAGGAGGCTTTGGGGGTGGGTATATATTAGATCCGATTGAAGTAACGAGAGGAGAAAAGCGGGTGTGGATAATAACATGAAAATGGAAAAACTGATAGCAAAAGCAAACTTGGTTGCAAAACACATGCTTGATTTGTTTGAGGAAATTGAGAACACGACTATGGAGAGTAGTACCGTCCCTGAATTTCAGAGGGCAATCAAAGCAACAAGCAGACTTATTGGTTGTGATGTTGAAAGTGATGAAACTTCAGAAGAAAGGCTAGAGAATGTAAATGATTTTGAAGATGAAAGGTTGTGGGCAAACGAATCATTTATTAATGCAATCTCACTAATAGAGGAAGTAAGTATAAAGAGAGATGAATTAGTCAAGAGCATGTTGGATATGCCGTCCTTTAGTCTTAGCCTATCACAAATGAGTCGCCAACAACGAAGAATAGAAAGGTAATTTATTCATAAACTTAAAAGGTGTATTTTGTTGAAGCTATACTTTATGGACATTTTTCCTATGTATTTTACCTAGGTTCGGACTTGATCAATACAAATTGTCTTTGAAGAAGGGAATTGTCAACATAATGCGAGAAAAAGATGCGAGGTAAATATTTGTAAGATTAGGAAATGTACATTTTAAATGATTCATAGCATTTTAACCTCAATCCGTTATTAGGGCAACACGGAGTGGACAAATGGCGTGATGATGAGCTATATAATGAATTAATAGACAATTTCGAGGTATGTATGTTACGTTACGCTCTTTCATCACATGTTACGTTATGTTCTATTTTGTTTTTCGGATCTGTTCTCTCATCACTTATTATGCGGGAATTAGTAGTTTTTATATGCACATTAATGTCCTTTTATACGCACAACATGTAGTCTGGGCCGAATGAAGCTGAAAACTTGGTGGTGGAGAATGAAGGGGGTGTTGGTACAGAAAACTTGGTGGTGGAGAATGTAGCTGAAAAGGGTCTTTGTTAATGAAGGGAATATAGCAAGTACAAACAAATTTATTCATAAAGTAAGTCCTTTGTTATGCACACTGATGAGCTTTGATATGCACGTAACTTATTCTGGTACATGCACATTTAATAGTTTTTATATGCATATTGATGTAATTTTGTACGCACATCCTGTAGCCTGGTGCAAATGAAGAACATGGTGTGGATCCAGTTGAGGGGGGTGTTTGTACAGAAGACTTGGTTGTTCAGGATGTGGCTGAAGAAGGTGATATTAATGAAGGGAATAAAGAAAATAATTATATTGAAGACATCCCAGTAAGTACAAGAAACTAATTCTACCCAGTGGTGCATGCAAATTTATTATTATTTATCTGCACATTTATGTATTTTTATACGCACATTATGTAGGCTACCCGCAAATGAGGGGGATTACGTTGAAAGGGGTGTGGGTGCAGATGACATGAAGGTAGAGCATGAAGGAAATACCAAAGATGATATTATTGAGGACATCCCAGTGAGTCCAAAGAATATTTGACATAAAAAGAGTAATTAAAAGTATAACATCTAAAATGGGTATTTGTTTTACAGGAAACTTCTCGAGCTGGTGCCCATCGAAATCAATGAACAAACAAAAGAAAACAACAACCCTTTTGTCACCATACGTGAAAAGGAGCGTGGACTTGAAAAAAGATTGATAAGATGTGAAAAGGTGGTAGGGATGTATCAATTCTACAAAAAGGGCACACCGTAAGTATCATTTCTTGCGATACATAACATCTTCGATAAAAGTAACTAAATTTATTTAATGAAGTTGTTACCAATTTGTGCGGGAATGAAATTGTCTTCTATGATGGTGTTGAAGTGGATGTAAAGACACATTTCTCGGTTTAAAACCGGGGAAGACATGTAAGGCTAAAGGTGGTGGATCTCGTGGTCTCGATGGTTGAATGGGAAGGAAGGTGCGAAATCAACTTCCACACAAAGGCCTTTTTTTGCGAGGCACAAACATCACGGTTTGTTTTTTATGCACATTATTCATACACTTTATGCACTCAAACTGTTTTTATATAATGAATTCATTATTATGTAGAGCTTAGCAATGCAAAACAATCCCATCAAATTTTACGAGCGGTTGCTAGGTGAGATAATTTGTTATCAAGAAGCAGGAATGGAGTGCCTCGATCAGGTAAACATACCATTTACTACCATAACAAAATACAACTTGCTATATTCACTATTTTATTATTTCGGACTTTGTAGTTTGTGTTCCCCTTTATGCTTGGAGATCGGTACTACATGATGAAGGTGGAAATGCATAGGGCCGCAATCCATGTCATAGATAGCTTAAATGATGAAGAATCGAGATGTTCGGAAGAGAAATACTTGGAATTCGGCATCTAAGCGGTAACTTCTAACACTATTTTATGTTGCTTGATCCGAAGAGTTAATATCTGCTGCTAACATCATCCTAAAAATGTGTGGCAGCAAAAATTCTAGGCTGATTTTCTGGATACTCACGAGTTAGAAGAAAAGGCAGCAAATGTTAGGGCCTCAAAGCTTCGTGTCATGCATATTAAATGGGGACAACAAAAAAACGTGATGGATAGCGCAATATTTACAATGCGGCATATGAAAACATTCACGGGAGAAGACAACGGGTCATGGAAATGTGGATTGACTACAAAATCAAAGAAGCAACTCGAGTGTACTAAGGGTGAGATACACGGCGGCGCTTATCACATGGAGTGTGAACCAAATGAATGATGAAACAGTACAAAAGGCCAAGGAATACTATGAAAAGACTGTCCTTGGGAAAATTTTGAATGTGGAAAAGACTTTGTTAGATTGAGTTGTATTGATGAATTTGGATTTCTAGTTTTTGACAAGAACTGATGAATGTTCAATGTGTTGTTTTGGATTGTACCCTAAAACCATACATTCGGTGTTTTGATGAAAGTAACACATCATGCTTTATTGTTTATCTATGCACATTGGTTACTACTGTATATGCATATTTAATTAAAAATGTACGCACACATTAGGTTGTTACAAGAAACGCCGGTATCAACAATTTATATCATACGCACATATCATTCAAATCTTATGCACATAGTTCATAAATGTTACGCACATATACTTAGTGTGCATATAATGATCACTTAATGTTCAAGTATATTCAGTGTTTTGAATAAAGTAGAACATGAAGATTTATTGTATGCACATTTATGCATATGTATATGCACATTTGATTAAAAATGTATGCACATTTGATTAGAATCGATGGTCTCAACGATTACTATGATGCGCACATGTCATCGAAAACGTATGCACATAATGCATAAATCTTCTGCACATTAAAACAGTGTAATCCAAATTATAACATTAACATAACATAAATACATACAGTGAATCCTTTAAATCCATACAATCAATCCACAGTTCAACTCAAGATTAGGGGATAAAAGAGATGCGTTCATTCATCTTCAAGGTGCGGTTGGTCGCAATTACGAGCGTCATGGTTGGTCAATTGCTTGCATTTGCTTGCATCTCCTTTTAGGTTTATTAGCTTTACGCACGACATCTTCCTTTCTACTACGTATTCGACTTCCACTACCTTTTGTCTTAAGCGATTTGGGTGATAAGACGGACACCGAATCGGGAACGCAGAACATCGATAAAAGTCTTGACCCGGTTTCTTCTTCTTTGCTACCATCGTGCAAAAAATAGAGAGATGCATCAATATCATATCTATAAGTTTAATTCGCCCATGTAGAACACATAATTTCATAATAGACACTTACTTATTTATCTTCGAACCTAAGGTAAGATTCGAATATTTTTCAGTCAAAAGCTTCAAATCAACCAACAAGTCAGCTCGCAAATCATCACTAGAATCAACCAATCCAATACATCTATAGCTCTCGTATAGTAGTTCCCTATTATCCTTTCGAGTTGATCCATCACCAAAGCTCGCATAATGGTCCTCAATACAAACACTCTTGGACCAACGAGATAGAAGATACTTATCCGGAATACGTTCTACTCTCTTATTCTTAAGAAAAAGAATATATGCCTACACAAATACCCTTTCTGGAAAATAAGTTGCATCCGCATACAGCATTGATTTCATTGACTTCATTAACTGAAACTTTTTGCCCTCGGACAGCCTTCTGCATTGAACCTTCCGCCAACTCTTTGAAAATATTATTCATCTCCTCGGCTGTCTTGTTTCCAATAAAACCACCAGCACTTAGATCCACAAGTTGTTGAGTGATCTCAGTTAGCCCATCATAGAAATATCGCACAAGTAATGCGTCCGAGAATTGAGAGACTCAGGAACCATCTACACGAGGTATCGGTGACTACGATGTTCGATGACAAGGCTTGCGTATCTCTACTCAGTAGTAACCAATAAAATAGTAATATGCATTTATTGTTCAGATTCCAGCATCGTATTAAATATCTTATGAATTGTCATTTAATATTAACGGCTTACATTTAATGCACGACATTCCATACATAAGTTTTCTTGAACTGCGCCACGCATTTAATGCATGTCGTATCATAGTTACTACTTAGGCATATTACAACTGGCTTTTAACTTAGGCGGCTATTTGATCATTACCTATAAATTCAACCATAGATCGATAACTGTCCATCTTCTTCTTAGATATAAATATTCGATTGTATCTTTGAAACCGCCATTAGCATACTTAAATCTTTTCAACTTCGAAAAATCCGAGATCTCTCTAGCAACCCTACTTGCAAATCCTTTTATAAACACTCAGATTTTTCATTGGTATGATTGTATATCTGTTATAGTTTTATTCTATTATTTGTTCAGCATCGTCGTAATAACTACTTTATCAAACTCGATCTCGACAACGTTTCTTATAACAGATATAATGGCGGATACAGGCCTCTCTGTAATCGTCCCTAAAGACATACAAGAGATCCTTGACAAAGACCGTGTCTGGTGCGAACCAGTCATGGAATTTGATGCATGCGAGCTGGAGTATATGGAAGAGATATTCGCGGCCCCTCGAGAATCTGGATTGGAGGCGTTTCTCTCCAAGAAGCCCACCTTTTTCCTCCCAAGGCAAGTCGCTAAACTTTACCTCAACTCTGACTCAGTAGCGGGCGATATCATCGGAACATTCACCGTTCACACAATCGGTGAAGCTGCCATGAGGATTAAGAAGATGTTAGTGAGGGAAGCACTGAAGAGGAGCTTCAACCTACCCTCGAAAGGAGTCAGCACCGTCGGGTATCTGGACGATCGGGTGAATGACTACCTTTCGGTCTTTCGCGGGAAGCCCACGGCCTTCCCAAAGAACGCCATCTCTTGCCTCGATCGGGGCACTAGCTTACATAGTCACTCAACTGCTGACGAGCCAAGCCGGCTCTTTCGATCAGGTATCTAGTCCAAAGATTCAGTTGATGATGGCGATACATGATCGTGCCCATATTAACTGGACTGAATTCTTCCTCCGAGAATTCATGATCCAGGCTGCCAAGTTTGACAAAGCCTCATTCATACCGGCGCTAAAGGAAAATTACTCGTATGGGCTCAAGCTCTCGAACAATTGAAGATTTCTGCGGCGATGACCAGATCACCTTCCACGACTAGACTTATTTCAATGTGAAAAAGGTCAGCTTGCAGAACCGCACCGCAGCACTTCAGCAAATAGGGTCAGGACCCTCAGCTCAGCAGACACCGCCTCAGAAGGCCGCGCCCATGAAGAAGCGGTCTCCTCAAGCAAAATCTCCTAAGGCACCGACCAAACGTCTGAAGAAAACATTCACTGACGTGCCTACTGAATCAGAGGCGACTGCTGAAGTTCCTGAGATCCCTACTGAAAAGACACAACCACTGCAGCTGGTTGATGAATCTGAGTCCTCTGAAAAGACTCACTCAGTGGAGAAGGCCATCTCCACTGAACAAGCACAAGAAGTGGACCAAGGGGTTCAGACTGAAGAGGTCCAGAGTGGTGATTTGGAGACTCTGGACAGTCCCCTTGACATCCCTCCACTCAGCGGTTGCCATCTGGTGAGAAAACAGACGTCCGCCATAGACATTGAAGATTTAGAAACGGTGTACGAACGAGGAATCGATCGGAATGGAAGCTTTAGCTCTCCAATCTCAAGCATTCGAGAGATTACCGAACTCATACCGGAGATTACTGGCTATCCTGATCTGGTATCTCTTGCCAAGCAGGCCAGGCTCCACATGCTCCTAAGGTTTCAGGAGTGGCATCCTCAGCTCCGGCTCATCCAACACTATTCCTGCGACTAGCTACATAAGGAGGAGCAGTTCTTAAGGCAGCAAATAGGCTACTCCCAGCCTGCTGACCTTGGAACCTTCGACGATCTGAGGGTTGCAATATTGGCCCTACTGAATGATAGACAGCAGGCAACTGGCTCTGCCCCCTCAGATGGGTCTGACCACGACGGTCAGGACCCACCCCATGATTCAGGCCCTGAGAAGCCTGATAAGGGAACTCACCAGGACGAGGATACAACTACTCAACCAGACCTACCACTGCGTATCCTTGCTCCTGTGAAGTCGGCGGATGGTACGTCGTCCTTAGCAGAGCCTGCTCAGCTCTTGTTGGAGTCGACCTACAAAGTAGCTCCCAGCCCTAGAGGCCGACGCTCAAAGTCAATGGCAAAGGCTCTCCGAAGCCAAGGCACTCAGAATCGTGCCCTTGCCAATGCTGTCCACGAGACATGGAAGCACACTGCTCAGGCCACTAGTGCAGAGCTTCAGGGGCTGAAGAAATCATTGTCAAAATCAGTCGCCCCTGATGTCTCCTCCATCGTATCAAACACACTGGCCGAGCAGAAAGCTGACTTTGAAGAACAGCTCAGACTATTCCAGGAGGGACAGTCTAAACTACTTGCTGAATTCAAGGCCTCTCAGTCCCTTCATACGGAGTCAGTCTCCACCTTATCTTAGGCCAATGAGCTCCGTCTCACATCTATTCAGAAGGCTCACGGAGAATTCGGTCGCTCGAAGCCGAATGAGTTCAAGGCTGCGCAGAGACACTTCTCACCGAAATACAAAGAAGAACCGATTAATGAGAAGAATGAGCGCACGAGGAGCTGAACAAGATCCACACTCGACTTGATGAGTTGTCGGCATCCTACAAAAGCCTAAACACTAAAGTAACTGTTCCTAACCCGGCTCAATTTGCTGATGCCAAAAAGGTGGAAAAGAATAAGAAGCTCGAAAAGGAAAAGACACCTGAAAAGCGGCCATCAAGCAAGGGGGAAGAGAAAACCCCGGAAGGCTCGAGAACGGGCACCAAAGTCTTCAAGGAAGACAAGGTCGATGGGCGGAGCAAGCACTGAACCGACTGGTGAGGCCCAGGGTGTCTCTGTTGGAATCCCAGCAGGGACTGGCCCAAGTGGATCAGGAACCAGAACACAAGCAACTCAGGCAACTTAGACCCCGTTTGATATGGTTAAAGAAATTGGTGAGTATGCTGAGGAGGATGAGTACGAAGAGGAAGAGGCACCTCTCCCACCTCCGAAGTAGAAGGCAAAGGCAAGAAAGCCTTGAAACTCCCGACCCCTCCCTCCAAGAACCGAAGAGATATATAAGTAAGGAGGAGGCGGCTCGGATCGCGGTGATGAAAAGCTAGCCGGGGGAGAAAGCGTAGGCGAAGCAGCGAATAAGCCTAAGGCCAAAACCACAACTGCCAAACCTAAGGCTCCTGCTCGTGGAGGAAAGAAGAAAGCTCCTGCTAGGCTGCCTCCCAGAAAAATGGTACTTCAGGATGATGAAGACAGGGAGCAGTAGCAACAACAGAAAAGTACTGAGAAGCAGGGTACTTCTAAAGACAAATCTAGTACCCCTGCTGACTCAGAAGAACAGTCGTCTCAGAAGCTCTCATACACAAGATCAAAAGAACAAAATGCTTAGATCGAGGCCATCTTTGCTCAGATGGATCGGTATCTTTACAGAGGAGAAGAGGCGAGACAGATAGAAGCTGCCAGACATAGGATTCATATGGCAGACTTAGAGGCACTCAGAATCCGCACCGAACAAGAGGCCGCCGAGAGTACCTTCCAAAGCTGATATTCCATACAAATACAAAAGGTTCAGGAAGCCAACGGACATGAAGATTCAGAGATGGCCTAGGACGGATGAGTGGATTCCTGCTCAGTTCACTCAGAGATGGGAATCACAGAAAATAGAATTCATCAAGAGGAATTATTTTTGGAATTTCTGGTCAGATAAGACAAAGGTTGATGCCTACGTGGAATGGATGATGATCACTGAACCGGACTTATATCCCTACATGGAAAATGCTATAAGAGCAAACATTGAAGTCAAGGTTCCTGAACCCTGAATTCTGCCACCACCAAGAAGACTTGATGATTCTATTCTCTTTGGAGTGATAGAGAAGGAAGTGAAGGATGCCTCTGCACACAAAGGACTTGAAGAAGATGAGCCGGCCGGACTTCGCCGAGTATACGAGGCGAGGAAGTACACCTACGGAATGTATGGACTGCCCCTTCCCGATATTCAATCGCAAAATTTCATGGACAAGATCAAGCGAGTACAAGCGTTCATAGTTCTTAGACTTTTCTTGTACTTTCCTAGCTTAGCAAGAGATGTATATCATGCTTGAACTTTCTTTATCGATATACATATCTCTTTCTTTGGCTTTGACAATACCTTATTGTCTCTATAAGCCATGTTCTGTTTTATGCTTAACACTCGGAATCATCGAAGTGATTACGACACACACTCACTTGTTGATCTTTTGTCGGTAAGCTGCCGAGATTCTCGTTAGACTAGCCGATATGTTATAGAGGGAAATTGTTTCCTTGTAATAAGGGAAATTGTTAAGACAGGGGTTATGCTTAATCTTTTTATTCGACTCCCCGCTCTGCTCCCTTCAATAGTCTAGAACTTGCGAACAACTCCACCGATTCTTCTTGTAATATTGTAAGGAGCTCGTTTACGTATAAGTTTAGTGCTTTGATAGCATAGATAGTGTTAGATTTTTTTGATAGTGTTAGGTTTTGGCATCATCAAATAGGGGGAAATTGTTGGGTGATGATTCGAGTCCTCAACACGGTTTTACATAGTGGGAAATGATTCTATCTTCCGTATCGAAATGCACTCGGTAGGCTTATACCCCGAGTGATCCTATGAAGATTTGAAGATCCCAAAACCCTATCTCGATTGGTGAACCATTCCTTTGTAATTGTTTTTGTCTACGAGGATTCGGACTCGGTAGACACTCTGCACCGGTTCGGGCGGTCGGTAGATTATCGCCCCTAGCACCGGATGTAGAAGACTCGGTATGTCTTGGACTCGGCGGGGAGCAATATAGTGAAAGACTCGGTGGAACCGAACTCGGCGAGAGTAGTTCATCGAACTAAGAGCTGACCTTCGGTAGAGTAAATTCGGTACTCTCTACGGGATCGGACTCGATAACGGAGACGTCTTCGAACCGCCGGATCTTTTGAACAACAATTAGCATAGTCAAATACGAGGAAGAGAGAAGTCAGCTTCATTATGTCTCGAAGTCTGTTCTGTCTCAACTACTCTGCAAAACCTCGGCAAATGACAAGCCAACACATTTTCCTACCCGCTAAAGCTGCAAGTCAACAACTTTCCGGAAAAGGAGGGAAAGGACACTGTCACCTTTTTCAAAAGAGCCGTTAGCTACCAAAAGAGTGAGATAAAGGGATCATCGTCTCCAACGGATCCTTCCTAATCTCTTCTCTATAAATAGAGGGATGATTCAAGTTTTTTCAAGCACGCGAGAGAGCCAAAAAGCAACGAACGAGCCAACACACTCTCGAGCAAGAAAACGGAACAAACGAGCAAAAACAGAATATCGCATAAGTCTTCCGCAAGAACTTAAAGAACATTCTCCGGCGAAAGACTACCTTCTATCTCTTAGGGAACCAAGCTAAACAGATATAAAAGCCTCTAGTATCCAAATCGATGATACACGAACTCAAAGTTACAACTCAGCTGTTCGTCGATCTAGAAGCCACTTTCTCTTTCCCTATCCCTCTAACCCTAAGCTCAACTGAATTTATCCATATCTTAGATGAAGGGGTTCACCTTTGAACCTTATCCTTATTGTAAAAGGACCCCTTCATAGTTGGAGAAGTTTGTCAAACACTTTAGTTTGATACCCGTTGTAAACTGAGACTTGCTCAGTATAAATTCCAAGACGCGGCTTTCTCCTCTGTACAAGCTGACTGAGACTAACTCAGTATAATAAATAGCCTCCTGACCTTTCGGGACAGTGGACGTATGATCCTGTGCATCCGAACCACTTTAAAAATCTCTGTGTCTCTTATTTCTTGTTGCATTGATTTTAAGCTGTTCATACCGAATATCATATCTTTAAAATCATTCAACTAAGTTTCAAAGCAACTTATTCGATTCACTCTTCTGAACTGAAACTGTTTTTAAGAAAACGTTTTTCCACTCAACTGATTTGGGCCTACACATTTCCGCACCACTGAACTCCATCTGAAGATACTGAATTCTGACTTAGTCAGCTAGCAGATCTCAAAAGAGTCAGTGCCTCTTTGCCTTAACATGATTCAGAACAGCTATTTGGTCTGCTGAACTCTTTCAGTACGGCATACTCCTGAACGGGACTGTTCGTGTTACAAGTTGAGAAATAGGTTTTAGGTGTATTCACCCCCCCCCTCTACACCTAAACGTGCTCTCGGGACCAACAACGCTCAAGATCTCGAAACACTATAGCGTCTTTCACGAAGATCCAGCGAAGAATTTACTTCATTAGAATATTCCTAGTTCTTCTCTCTAGAGTTTTCTTCTTTAGATCCTTTTCTCTATCTAAGCTCAATCATTTATATCTATAGCTTAGAACCTTCGAAGGAGTTCACATTTCCTGACTGTTCTTATTGTAAGAACTCCTTCATAGTTGGAGAACATCCCCTCCCTTTCAAACTTTTGTTTGATTAGTAAAGTCGCTAAGGACTATAACTTAGAAGGGTTTGTCCAGTACATAGATACCTTGCTGAGGCTTGCTCAGATTAATCTACATGATCTCCTATTCAGCAGGACCGTGGACGTAGGATCTTGCGTATCCGAACCACGTTAAAAATCGCTTGTGTCATTTACTGTTTTATTGCACTGCATTCAAAATCATTTTACTAACTCATACTTTGCATAAAAAGTATTTGAAAGTGTACTAGCTAAAATTATTTGGTTTGCGATAAACACGTTTTCAAATTGAGACGAAGTCAATCGGGCCCTACACACTTATCCGCACTAAGTCTCCGTCTGAGAATAAAATACTGACAAAAGTCAGTAGGAGAAACTGTGTAGTTGACTCACTCTGACATACGATCAGAAGGTTACTATTTGGCACTGTTCATCACTTGCAATTAGGGGTGTAACGGTTCGGTTCGGTTCGACTTTTTATGTATTTTAGGAACCGAACCAAACACATAGAAATTGTTCGGTTCGGTTCGGTTCGGTTTGATGGATTTTTCAATATCGGAACCGAACCGAACCGAACCGCTTATAAATGGTTCGGTTCACTTCGGTTCATTATCATTCAAAAGATCTGATAGTTCGAAGACCGTCGGCTATTCTCGAGTCGATCTCTGATTCAACAGGAATATTCTGCTGAGATGGCTCTACTGAAGATCAGCTCTGAGTACAGTGAACTACTCCTGCTGAGTTCAGTTCTACTGACTCCTTTCAGTATACTGCTCCTGCTGAGTCCAGTATTGCTGAATCTTCTACTTCTGGTGCTGAGGCAGATAAGATACTGAACGCCTGAACCAGAGCAGAGTGTCTGCTGAGTCTGAATCCTCAGAGACAAACAAATTACAAAGTAATGGTTCACCAATCAATATAGGGTTTTGGGATCTTCAATTCTTCAGATTACTTGAGCACAAGGCTGCGAGTATGTGTCGGTTCAGAAGACTGAATCATTTCCCACAATATGCAACACTGCTGAGGATAGAATCATCACCCAACAATATTCACAAAATCTCTCTCTCTCTCTCTCTCTCTATTTTTATTTTATGACATGATATCCACATTACATGTAATGTTATGCATATAAATGTTCTTAGTTATGCATAAACCAATGCCATATTATGAATAAAAAAAATTGAATTGCCATCCGTTGAGATGAAGGAACAAAGTGTAGGTGTTTGGATTAATTTCAAAACATAAAGTGTAAAAAGACATACTTACCCTTAATAAACTTTATTTTCTCTTTTTTTGAATTAAGAAAAATAGAAAACAACTAATTACATGGACCATTGATTACATAGATTGAGGGCCAAAATCAATTCTTATTTCTTATGTGGGATCAAGGTTCTTAAAATATATATTCCCTATATATAAATATATATTTGTCAATTAAAGTAATTACAGTAGCTAGAACAAGATATGTTGAAGGTGTACTACAACTATTTAGAATATTATTAAGGTTAATGATTTCTATTTTCTATAGCTAGATAAGAAAATATTGTTGTTTGATAACAAATAAATTTTGGCGACAAATTAATGAACTTGACTGAGTTATAAGGATTTAAACCAATGCCATATTATGAATAAAAAAATTTGAATCGCCATCCGCTGAGATGAAGAAAGAAAGCATAGGTGTTTGGATAAATTTCAAAACATAAAGTGTAAAAAGACATACTTACCCTTAATAAACTTTATTTTCTCTTTTTTTTGAATTAAAAAAAACTGAAAGCAACCAATTTCTTGGACCATTGATTACATAGATAGGGAGCCAAAATCGATTCTTATTTTTTATGTGGGATCAAGGTTCTTAAAATATATATTCCCTATATATATAAATATATATTTGTCAATTAAAGTAATTACAGTATCTAGAACCAGATATGTTGAAGGTGTACTACAACTATTTAGAATATTATTAAGGCTAAAGATTTCTATTTTCTGTAGCTAGATAAGAAAATATTGTAATTAGATAAGAAATAAATTTTGGCGACAAATTAATGAACTTGACTGAGTTATAAGGATTTAAACCAATGCAATATTATGAATAAAACAAATTTCAATCGCCATCCGTTGAGATGAAGGAAGAAAGTGTAGGTGTTTGGATTAATTTCAAAACATAAAGTGTAAAAAGACATACTTACCCTTAATATACTTTATTTTCTCTTTTTTTGAATTAAAAAAATAGAAAGCAACTAATTACTTGGACAATTGATTACATAGATAGAGGGCCAAAATAGATTCTTATTTTTATGCGGGATCAAGGTTCTTAAAATATATATTCCCTATATATATAAATATATATTTGTCAATTGAAGTAATTACAGTAGCTAGAACCAGATATGTTGAAGGTGCACTACAACTATTTAGAATATTATTAAGGCTAATGATTTCTATTTTCTATAGCTAGATACGAAAATATTGTAGTTAGATAAAAAATAAATTTTGGCGACAAATTAATGAACTTGACTGAGTTATAAGGATTTTTAGTCCCAACCCACTTTATTATCTCACTTGTTCACCTTTCAGCCTGTTATTCTATTAAATTTTTCATTTGCCGAATGCCTCATTTACATATCCTTGGTGAGCACAATTTTTTGTAGTCATTGTCAAATTTACGAAGACGAAATTATGTAGATATTAAGTTTTATTTAATTGATCACAATGATCCCAAAATAACGAACTTGAGCAAACAAATAGTATTTAACTTCTCTTGTTGGCGGAAAGAAATACGCACTTGTTATAATTTTATGAAGCAATTTTTTTATTGAGACAATAATGAACGTCTTGGAGCCAAATTTCAACTTGAAAACTTCAATAAAAAATAAAGATAATAATGAAGGTTGGACCAAAAATAGACGTAAAAATATTTATTAGCATGCGTCAGTATTTGGTCTTGAAAATAAATTTCTTTATGTAGCATGTGTATTTTGAATATTGATGAACGTAGATAGACCACACTCGTATAACTAGGATATACTTATGTTGCACCAATATCACACAACAATAAATTGCATAGCCTCCTACGCAGGACATTGTGTTTTTTGCATAGTATTTACAAAATTAAGACCCTATAAATAGAGAGAAATCAGAACCAAGAAAGACGTAAAAACCTACGGGATTAACAACCTTTCATAAAAAATGTCTAGCCTTGTCATGCATGTAGGAATCCTTAACAAGCCTGCAGTGAATTATCTCCCCACCTTGAATAGGAAAGCTTCAAAGTTGCACCGTGTTTCTACAACATCCGCCACTCGCCTCCAAACCTCTTGCTCCTTCCAACTAGATAGCAAGCCAGTCAATGAAGTTATTCGACGCTCCGGAAACTACCAGCCATCTGCATGGGATTTCAACTACATTCAATCTCTCAACAATGAGCATAAGGTATCATTGCTCATCTGATAAGGATATACTTCACCGCAAACTAATTTAATGTATTATATGCATATACGTGTAGGAAGAGAAGTACTTGACAAGGCACAGAGAGCTGATTGTGCAAGTGAAGATGTTGTTGGACGAAGATATGGAGGCGGTTAAACAGTTGGATTTGATTGAGGACTTGAAAAATCTTGGATTATCGTATTTATTTGAGGACAAAATCAGACTAATCTTAAACCATATATATAACAAGCACAAATGTTTCCTCAACAATGAAGTGGAAGAAAGTGATTTGTATTTCATTGCTCTTGGATTCCGACTCCTCAGACAACATGGTTTTGAAGTCTCTCAAGGTGATCAAATTTATTGCATGAAACGTATTCAATTAATATCTATCATGACTGAATCTGATATCAAATCTTTATTCTAAATCGCAGAGGTATTTGATTATTTCAAGAACGAGAAGAGTACAGATTTCAAGTCAAGCCTCGCCGATGATACGAAAGCATTGATGCAACTATATGAAGCTTCTTTCCTATTGAGAGAAGGTGAAGATACACTTGAGCTTGCAAGAACATTTTCAACCAAATTGTTACAGAAGAAAGTTGATGAGGGTGATGATTATGAGAATGTATTATCATGGATTCGTCATTCTTTGGAGCTCCCACTACTTTGGAGGGTGCGAAAGAATAGAGTCGAGATGGTTCTTAGATGCTTATGAAGGAAGGCACGATAAGAATCCGGTTGTCTTTGAGCTCGCCAAATGCGAGTTCCGGGATTCGCCAAGCAACAAACCGGGGAAGAACTCGAAAGATGTCTCAAGGTGATCTATAATATATATTAAAGCTCGAATCACACTCCTTGTCAAATTAAATTATAAATTACTAAACTGCCTTTGAAATTGAAATAAGTAAAAACATTACCGAGCTGAAAAACTCTTACAATAGTAGTAATATTTGTCATCTTTTGACATACTGTAGGTGGTGGAATAGTTCATGCCTAGCTGAAAAACTCCCATTTGCGAGGGATCGAATTGTTGAATCCCAATTTTGGGCCATTGCAGTTCTCGATCATCCGAAATATGAATATCAAAGAAAACAGGTTGCAAAGATAATAAGCTTTGTAACAGTTATAGATGATATTTATGATGTTTATGGTACCCTGGAGGAACTTGAAGTATTAACTGATATTATTCGAAGGTACGTTTATTACATGTTCCGTATATAAAGAATTTCTACTAACGAGATAAATTTTCAGATGGGATACTAAATCAATTCACAAACTTCCTTACTACATGCAACTATGTTTTTTGGCTCTGAACAATTTCATTTCCGAGGTGGCTTACGATGTCCTCAAAGACAATGGGTTCAATTGTTTGCCATATTTACAGAGATCGGTAACTTCGATTTTTCTTCTTGGGAATAATTACAACCTTTAACCAAAAAATCTTCTTTTGTTATATTTAATAGCTATACACAAAGCATAGACGTCGCAACTAGTTTTTTGTCTAAGTCTTCCAATTAAATAATGTTCTTTTCTTCCCTTTTTTTGTACTAAAACAAGTAAACGACCATTACATAGATGCAAGCCATATCGAAATATTTAATTTGTGTATCAATGCAGTGGTTAGATTTGGTTGAATCATATTTGAAAGAAGCAAAGTGGTACGACAGTGGATATACACCAAGTCTCGAAGAATATCTTGACAACGGGCAGATTTCAATAACAAGTCCTACAATAGCATCACAAGTTTACTTCACAGTCGAACCATCGTTGGATAAAACAGTCATCGAGAGCATGTATAAATATCACGACATACTTAACCTAGCAGGAATGCTGTTAAGGCTTCCTGATGATCTAGGAACAGCGCCGGTACGTACTAAAATATTACCGCTAATTAGTAAAAAATAGTTTTTAACTAAATTCACACAACCTATATTCATTTTTTTTTACAATTTTTCTTGATTGAACTCATTCTTAATCCTAGTTTGAGTTGAAGAGAGGCGATGTGCCAAAAGCAGTTCAGTGTTACATGAAAGAAACAAACGCTTCTGAATCAGAGGCACGCGAACACATTAAATTTTTTGATCCGGAGTACTTGGAAGAAGATGAACAACGTGATTGCGGCGATTGTCCATTTACGGATGATTTTGTAGTGGGGGCAGCGAATCTTGCAAGCGTAGCTAATTTTATGTATGTCGACGGAGATGGTTACGGGGTGCAACACTCCAAAATACATGAACAGATGGCAGACATAATGTTCGAGCCATATGCCTGAGTTGCTTTACATTTATTATACATATGGAACTATCAGAAATTGTTATGCATCTCTGAGTATTTCTACAACCAGTAATATGAAATAAATTGTAAGTTATTAAATACTGAACTGCTTTTGGCACATCGCCTCTCTTCAACTCAAACTAGGATTAAGAATGAGTTTAATCAAGAAAAATTGTAAAATAAATGAATATAGGTCTGTGTGAATTTAGTTAAAAACTATTTTTAACTAATTAGCGGTAATATTTTAGTATGTACTGGCGCTGTTCCTAGATCATCGGGAAGCCTTAACAGCATTCATGCTACTCAATGACTATTCATCAAAATTCAAAATACACATGCTACATAAAGAAATTTACTGTTGGTCCCGAGAGTAACGTTCAGGTGTAGGGGGGGGGTGAATACACCTGAAAACCGATTTCTCAACTTAAAACGCGAATAGTCCTTTTCAGGAGAGTGCCGTACTGAACGAGTTCAGCAGACCAGATAAGCTGTTCTGAATCGCGTGGCGAAGTGACTGAGTTTACTGAGGCATGCTAGATGACTAGAGTCAGAATTCTGTACCATTCAGATAAAGTTCAGTAGTGCGGAAATGTGTAGGCCCAAATTCAGTTGAGTTAGAAAAACGTTTTTATCAAAACAGTTTCAGTATATTAGTGCAGACGATTAAGCTTGCTGAAACTCAGTTGAATGATTTTAAAGATATTTTCAGTATGCACAGTAAATCAATGCAACAGTAAATAAAGAACACAGAACACAGGCGATTTTTAAAGTGGTTCGGATCCAAAAATCCTACGTCCACTGTCCCGAAAGATCAGGAAGCTATGTATTATACTGAGATAGTCTCAGTCGGTTTGTACACTGGACAAACACTGGTCTTGAAATTTATACTGAGCAAGTCTCAGTTTATAGGGTATCAAACTAAGTGTTTGAAAAACTCTCCAACTATGAAGGAGTACTTTACTATAAGGATCAGTTCGACTATAAGTCTCAGTTTACACGTTTTTCAGCCTCTCGGCCTTCACCTGTGGATTATATAGATAAAAGATCTCCAATAGATAATAAACTAAAAAGGAAACGAAAATATAGATAAACCATAATACGAAATTAGGTCCTCGAAAACACAATGTTTTCGCCCAATTCAAGACATGTGTCTTGCCGATAAAAAACCAATTCAAAAGCATGCATAATACTAGGGTTCTCATCCCTTATATAAGATGGAGACCCACACAATTAGAAATATCATAAAACAAGCCCACAATAGTAATTAACCTAAAATAGAATATAAATAAAGAAATAATTACAAAACCAAATCCGATTCTGATTCCATGCACCATCTTGCCAGTGCCTATTCCATGCAGCCCATGCAATCCCGCTTGTTACTCTCTCTCGTCTTCGTTACGACCCCGAGCTCGTCGCACGTAAAATCGTGTGAATCTTTTATCCATCTCCGTTACTTCATCTCTCTCCTCTATCTCATCCAAACGATTCACATCAACTCCCTCCCTCTCAAAAACAACCTTGTCCTCAAGGTGGAAATCCGGAAACCGATTACGAAATTCTTCGACTTCCACCTACGTCGCTTCTTCCTCCTCGCGATTTTTCCATCACCTTCGATCCTGCGCCCTTTCTAACTTCAGCCGTAACTGTCGAAGTATGTTTCTAAACCACCGTTTCCACATCCTCCCATTTTTATAATATTTTTGTAATGTTTCGAGAGGATGCCAACGAGTTCTGTCTCCCATTAATTTAATAAGTCGCCCATTGAGTTCGAACATGATATATAAACGGTCATAATTTACCGGCAATTCGCCTAATGTCTTGAGCCATGAAATCCCCAATATAAGATCTACGCCGCTAAGCGAAAACACGTGGCAATCCACGGAAATCGAGCCCGACTCTAATTGTTAGATACATCTTGACATAATCCTTCTGAAAAAATGCGGTGTCCATTGCCTAATCGCATCGGAACAACTTTACTTGTATTCGTATACAACCCTAAGTCCGTAGCCAGCTTGTTCGACAAAAAATTATGTGACGCACCGCTGTCCACTAAAATAGTGATCTCTCTCCCCTTTAGTACCCCATTGAGTTTAAGAGTTTCTGAACCCGACAATCCCAGAACGGAGAGGGCATTAAAAATAACTCCGGTTTGTGCCTTGGGTCTGCTTTCCTCGATTGGAATTAACACATCATAATTAGCCCTCTCCGTTAAAACCACTTCCTCCAACTCCAAATGCTCAATATCATCGTCATCCACCATCAAAATCCACAAATTTTTAACAACACAAACATGATTTGTAGGGTGATACGGCCGTTTACACTTAAAACACAAGCCTTTCTGTTGAAGCTCTTCTCTCTCGGTCTTCGTCATGCGACGGAACGGATCCTGAATGATTCTCGATCATTCCCTTGGATCTGTCACGGCCGGCGGCGCCGGCAATGCCAACGGAGCTGGCGTTGGGTTCGAAACAGGTCGTGCATATTGCAGCGGAGCTTTACGCGGAGTCCATTGCTCCGTATACCCGCTCTTTATTCGTGAGCTATTCCGGACTGTAATTTCTGCCTTCCAGGCCAACTTTATAGCCGTCGAAAAATCTGTCGGCTCTACAAACCAGACTTGATCCCGTATAGTTTCCTGTAAGCCCATAATAAACAAGCTCAAAATATTCTCCCTCGGTACCGTTTTGACTTGATTAGCCAAGTGCGTAAATTGATCGATATAGTCGGACACCGAATCAGTTTGCTTTAGCGCTGCGAGTTTCGCGAAAGCACTTCCTTCACAACTCTCATCATATCTCTCCGTGAGTGCTCGGGAAATCGCCGTCCATGTGTATTCTTGCGACTCCGCGATAAACCATCCATACCAGTTGAGCGCCGGTCCTTCCATAGCCACTCCAATTAATTGACGTTTTTGTGTCGCCGAACTCCCGTATAACTCAAAGTGATGGTTAACTCGGGATATCCATCCTAGCGGATTGTCTTCGTTAAAAACTGGTAATGGAGGAGGAAAATTCTATCTACCTTCAAACCCCTCGGGCCGCGGATTATCCCGCGTTAGTAGAGCGTCCAGCTACGCTTGAATTTGCGCAAGCGTCTCTATCGTCTTGGCCGAAGTCACCATCAATGTCTCTATCTTCCCTTCCAACGCCGTCACGCGCCCCTCCATCGTCGTCTGATTGTTACGGCTGGCTCTCGTCTCTACCATACACCGTCAAGATCCGGCAGGTCGGACCAATTGATGAAAACCGAAATCAACACGACCGAACTCAATAGCCTTCCCTTCGCTGCAATCTTAATTCACGCTCACGAGAATGACCAAATTGATGTTCTGCAACTCACGAGAATGACCAAATTGATGAATAAAATTCCCGGTTTTGTTGCAATTGAAAATAATTCCCAGCCTAAGCAATCGGTGCTTATGAACTTCACGTTTTTCTGCCTCTCGGCCTTCACCTGCGGATTATTTAGATGAAAGATCTCCAATAGATTATAAACTAAAAAGGAAACGAAAATATAGATAAACCCTAATACGAAATTAGGTCCTCGAAAACACAATGTTTTCGCCAATTCAAGACATGTGTCTTGCCGAAAAAATTCCATTCAAAAGCATGCATATTACTAGGGTTCTCATCCCTTATATAAGATGGAGACCCACACAATTAGAAATATCATAAAACAAGCCCACAATACTAATTAACCTAAAATAGAATATAAATAAAGAAATAATTACAAAACCAAATCCGATTCTGATTCCATGCGCCATCTTGCCAGCGCCTATTCCATGCAGCCCATGCAATCCCGCTTGTTACTCTCTCTCGTCTTCGTTACGACCCCGAGCTCGTCGCATGTAAAATCGTGTGAATCTTTTATCCATCTACATTGCTTCATCTCTCTCCTCTATCTCATCCAAACGATCCACATCACTATAGATATGAACAACTGAGCTTAGGTTAGAGGGATAGGGAATGAGAATGTGGCTTCTAGAGCGACGAACGGCTAAGTATAAGCTTTCGGTTCGTATTCAATCGCTTGGATACTAGAGGCCGTATAATTCGATTCGGCTTGGTTCCCTATGAGCGAGATATGTAGTCTTTCGACGGAGATTGTTTCTTTGAACCACTTGCGGAAGACTTAGAACATTTATGAGATGCTCTTTGAATGCACTGAGTTCGTTTGTGTGTTCGTTGGTTCACTCGTATTCTCGTGTATGATCGTGCTCTTCATTTTGATTTTATCCCTCTATTTATAGAGCAGAGATTAGGATAGATCCGTTGGAGACGACGATCCTTTGTCTCTCTCTTTTAGGTAGCTAACGGCTCTTTGTAGTGTCCTTTCCCTCCATTTCTGGAAAGTTGTTGACTTGCAGCCTTAACATATATAGGACAGGTGGCTACTTATTATTGGTTGAGGTTCAGGAAAGTAGGTGAGACAGAAGAGACTTCAAGGAGATCTGAAGCTGACTTCTCTCTTCCTCGTATTGACTCTGCTGATTTGCTTTTAGAGAATCCGACAGTCAGAAGACTGTCTAGCCGTTCTTGCGAGTCCGAACTCTATTGATAGCAGCATGCTCTCGCCGAGTCGGCTCTACTAAAGATCAGCTCTGAATTCAGTGAACTACTCCTACTGAGTTCAGTTCCACTGACTCCTTTCAGTATACTACTCCTGCTGAGTCCAGTATCACTGAGTCTTCTACTTCTGGCTTGGGGGCAGGTAATCTACTGAGCGCCTGAACCAGATGCAGAGTGTCTACTGAGTCTGAAACCTCAGAGACAGAACAAAACAGGTTACAACTGAATGGTTCATCAAAAAAGATAGGGTTTTGGGATCTTCAAATATTCAGTAAGTATTCAGTGCACAGGGCAACTGAGTTATGTGTCAACTGATTTTGAGAAGACTGATTCATCTCCCAACATTTTCCCCCTATTTGATGATGTCAAAACCTAACACAATGACTTATCAGAAACAGACCTCCTTACAAATATTACAAGTAGGATCAGTGGAGTTGTTCTTCAAGTCCTAGACTACTGAGGGAATCAGGGAAGAAATATCGAGCCTATACGTAAACTAATCGGCAATTTCCCCCTTTCTAACAACATATTCCCTCAACTAGGCAATCTATCAGAATCTAGCTAAGCAACGACTGACAAAGACATATAAGAACTGTGAGTGTGTGAGTCATTAATCACTTCAGTGATTCTGAGTGTTAAGCATAAAAACAAACAAGGCCATTTAGACAATAAGGAATTGTCAGGGCCAATAACAGAGATGTTTTATAGATTTGAAAAGTTCAGTACAGTTACATCATTTGCTATACTAAAAAGAATAGAAAGAAGATACAAAGAAACACAGAAGCTAATAGTCATTTGAACCGCTTAATCCTGTCTTTGAAGTCCTTTGATTGGGTTTCAGGATGAGGCAGTCCATACATTCTAGTATCCAAATCGACGATACACGAACTCAAAGCTACAACTCAGCTATTCGTCGATCTAGAAGCCACTTTCTCGTTCCCTATCCCTCTAACCCTAAGCTCAACTAAATTTATCAATAGCTTAGACGAAGGGGTTCACCTTTGAACCTTATCCTTATTGTAAAAGGACCCCTTCATAGTTGGAGAAGTTTGTCAAACACTTTAGTTTGATACCCGTTGTAAACTGAGACTTGCTCAGTATAAATTCCAAGACGCGGCTTTGTCCTGTGTACAAGGCCGACCGAGACTAACTCGGTATAATAAATAGCCTCCCGACCTTTCGGGACGGTGGACGTAGGATCCCTGTGCATCCGAACCACTTTAAAAATCTCTGTGTCTCTTATTCTTGTTGCATTGATTTTAAGCTGTTCATACTAAAATCATATCTTTAAAATCATTCAACTAAGTTTCAAGATACTTATCGATTCACTCTTACGAACCGAAACCTGTTTTTAAGAAAATGTTTTTCCACTCAACTTATTTGGGCCTACACATTTCCGCACCACTGAACTCCATCTGAAGGTACTGAATTCTGACTTAGTCAGCTAGCAGATTTCAAAAGAGTCAGTACCTCTTTGCCTTAACACGATTCGGAACAACTATTTGGTCTCGTTGAACTCTTTCGATACGGCACACTCCTGAACAGGACATTCGTGTTACAAGTTGAGAAATAGGTTTTAGGTGTATTCAACCCCCCTCTACACCTAAACGTGCTCTCGGGACCAACAATTGGTATCGGAGCGAGGATTTTAATAAGACTCTTGTTATCTTGAAGCGGTCTACTTGCACGGATACGGAAAATCGTTTTCACCGCATATCACTCTTCATTCATATCATTATTTAACATGTCCGATATTCTCGGTAGAGAACTATGGTGTATGGCGAGTCGGAATGGAGGCTCATCGACTTCCCTCCACGACAAGCATGACCGAAGTACTTGAGGAAGGACCTATCGTTCCTATGATCGATAGTGTCGTGACTCGAGGATCCGGCATTGGAGGAGGAATGGTGGCCAGGGAAGAAGATTCCCAGAGGACGAAGTCTCTTCACTCCCGAGGAGAAGAAACTTCACAATTTAGACCAGAGTTGCGGGAATGCCATACTAACCACTCTTAGTGATTCTTATCTCGACGGGGTTCGGGAATGCAAGACATCGAAAGAGCTCGCGGGATGCTCTTGCGCTACTGAGTCGGGGGACTCAGTAGCGCTGGAACTCCAAAAACTGGAGAGTTTGTCTCTCATGCCTGGTGACAAAATAGAAGATCTAAATGTTAGATTTACGAATCTGATGAACTCCATCAACGGGCTGGGAAAGACATTCTCCAACCGAGAAATGAATCTCAAGATACCGAGGGCCACCGCGATGGACATTGGACTCCTTTTGCCACCTTATTACGCCATTTCGATCTAGATATTGCTACTCCCGACCATATCTTTTGGAACTTCGGGCGAGAGGAATTCGAGTTCGACAGACCTCAACGGAAGCAGCAAGCTCAAGCTGACACCAAAATTGACCATGCTTTCAAAGCATCAGTCAGCACAGCATCTCCCGCGTCAAGCAAAACTGAACCTTCACTAACTAACATACAAGAAGGAAGTTTAGCTCGGAAGTACGCGTAGTCGCCATTGTAAAATATCGAAGGAGAAGGAGAGGGCGCAGAAAAGTGACTAAAGCCTATCGAGAAACAAAAGGTAAGTCCGAATATGCACCAAAACGCGCTCCCGACTCGAACACTTCGAATACGGGAAAAGAGATGACTTAGCACCTTCAAAAGAAAGCGAAAACAAAGAAGAAAGAGTCATCGCTTGCTACAACCGCAAGAAGCCGGGACACTATCGCGGTATGATTGTCCCGAGCTCGATAGTCTTGAACGGGCAAGGCATGCAAAACAAGGAGAGAGAAGTTTGCCAAGAAGAGACAAGCTTACATTCTTTGGCGAACTCTCGGACGACTCGGAAGAAGTCGACTCCTTCATGGATTCATCGAGATGATGAAACCGCTTTCATGGCTTTGGAGCTTGAAGGTGAAGGAAGTGCTGAAAAGTGTCGATGGCGGGGAGAAGAAGATGAGGTAAACTCTCATGCATCTTTTCACTCTCCTTCACACTGCACAAACGACACTATTTCAGGTGCAGATGAGAATCTGGACGTCAGCTCAGCATATGAAGAACTATTAGACGAACAGATTCAGATGAGTCTACAGCTCAGTAAGACTCTTCAGGAATTGGATACCCTGAAAGTGGAGAATCAGAGACTTTCTCAGGAGAGTCAGGTCTCTACTGAGTCTGAAGGACTTGTGTTGAGACTCAGGGAGGAGATAAACTCTCTGTTAGCCAAGTCTCAGCATCAAGAAGATCAGATCTCAGTTCTGACCAAGGACTTAATCAGAAAGATACTGAACTGAGTTTACTGAAGCAACAACTATCAGGACTTCAGACCGAGCACGACACATTGAAGAAAAGTGATGGTGTCTGGAGGAACCTGATGACTGAGAGGTACAAGGGCGCTGAAAAGAAGCTGGAGGCTATGCTAGCAAGCAACAAGCCCAAGCACTGCAAAGAAGGTCTTGGTTTCAGCCAGGGTGCTTCCTCATCTGCCCCCGTACACTCAGAAGTGCGACTTGCTGATAGGTTTGTTCGAGGGGAAACAATCAATGCTGAAATACTGAATCCCCTAGCCAAAAACAAACAAAGGATGAAGGGGGAACTAGCAAAATACCCCAGTTAAGTCAAGGGGGAACTAGCAAATCCAAATGGGCTGATCAGTATGGACCACCCCAGCTGACACATCCTGCTCAGTATGGGTCATATTATTATGATCCTACAGTCAGAAGAGGACCCAAGAGTCAGAAGAAAAAGAAGAAAATCGCACAAAAGGCAAAGGTCAGCAGTCCACCAGCTCAGAAGATCCGGACTCCTGAACCCGAAAAGCCTAAGAAGTCAGCTTCGACCAGTCCAGTGGTCAAGTACGTTGACTCACGTGGAAAGAAGATGTCTGAGACCACCAGGGTCGTAAGACAAATTTGGGTTACCAAAACTAACATCTAAGGACCCAAAATCAAAAATAAAGGGTACCCGAATATAATTCGTTTTGCGGAGTGCACAAAGACCCATGGTACGTGGATAGCGGATGTTCAAGACACATGACGTACGAAAAGAGTCTACTGAAGAATTATATCCCTGAAGAAGGACCCAGAATCGAGTTTGGAGACAACGCTAAAGGCTACACAAGAAGATTTGGAACACTCAGCATTGGAATTGCCACAGTCCCTAGAGTATCATATGTTGAAGGACTTCAGCATAATCTTCTCTCTGTTAGTCAATTTTGTGATAACTCGAATAGAGTGATATTTGACACTGGTTTCTGTGATGTTATTGATAAATCCACAGGGAAAATAGTGTTATCAGGTTCGCGCAAGAAGAACATATATGTAGCTGACTGGAACTCAGCTGAACTTGAAGCTTGTATGTTGGCGAAAAACGACAACGGAACGGGGTGGCTATGGCACAGGAGACTCAGTCATCTTAACTTTAAGACGCTCAACAAACATGCAAGAGACACACTAGCAAGAGGACTGCCGAATGAAGTATTAAGACAAGAGACTCAGTGTGAAGCATGCTTGAAGGGAAAGCAAACAAGGAATCAAAATCCTCCTATTCCATCTCCTTCCACTGATGGAATCCTTCAGCTGCTACAAATGGATTTGTTCGGTCCAGTCTCTCCAGTGATGATCAGAGGCAAGAAATATGCTTTAGTGGTCATCGATGACTACTCGCGCTATACTAGGGTCATATTCATTGCCAACAAGTCTGACATCAAAACAGAGTTACCAAGGCTTCTGAAAAGGCTCAGTGTCGAGAAGAACACCAAGATTATCAAAATCCGTTCTGACAGAGGAACTGAGTTCCTGAATTTTATGGTGGAGGAGTTCTGCAAAACTGAAGGAATAAAGCATGAGACTTCAGCTGCACGCACACCTCAGCAAAATGGAGTTGCTGAACGAAAGAACAGAACTCTAAAAGAGGCAGCCATAACTCTGCTCGCAGACTCAGGACTCCTAACCAAATTCTGGGCAGAAGCTACTGACACTGCATGTTACACTCAGAACCGATCTCTACTGACAAAGCAACAGAAGAAGACACCATATGAACTATGGAACGACAGGAAACCTTCTCTAACCTATTTCCATATTTTTGGTTGTTCGTGCTTTATCCACAATAATGGGAAAGATCAGCTGAAAACCTTTGATGGCAAGTCAGATCTGGGAGTGTTCTTAGGATACTCCCGGGTCAGCGAAGCTTTCAGGGTATTCAACTATCGAACCCTTTGTGTGGAGGAAAGCCCTCATGTTGTTTTTAATGAGTTTGCTACTTAAGACAGGAGCAATAACTCTAATTCTGAATCTGAGGACATCAGTAGACAGCTACAGGATCTAAGCCTAAAAGATAAAGTCGAAAAGATCCAGCTTTGTTGGTATGATGATTCAGATGAGGAAACTGAAGACAAGTTTACTGAATCTCAACCAGCAGAAAACGTAGCTGAACAGATTGACTCTCCTGAACAGAGTCAATCCCAGGTGACTCAGGTCGATGAAGAAGCCCTAGAGGTAACTGAGATCACTACTGAGAATAACGACTCAGGGGGAACATCTATTAATGTTCCTGAGCTGAATGCCCTCGAACACGGTGACTCGGTAGATCATGCTCTCACTCTTGGAATTGCTTCAATTTCGGAATAGTACAACCGAAATGCCTAACTCACCTACTATCTCGTGTTGAACAAATTTCGGATGAAGAGTGAAACATCGTAGATCGTGACTAGACGCTCACACTTCGATCTAATTATTGGAGATCCCTCGGCAAGTGTAAAGACAAGATCCAGTTACGTCAAGGAGAAAGCGCATTATTTTCTTGCTTCTTGTCTACCGACGAACCTCAGACGATTGAGGATGCACTAAAAGATGCTGACTGGATCATAGCCATGCAGGAGGAGCTGAATCAGTTCATGACAAACGAAGTTTGGGAGCTTGTTGATAGCCCCCGTCATCAACATGTTATTGGAACTAAATGGGTCTTCAAGAACAAGCGAGATGAAAACAACGTCATAGTAAGGAACAAAGCAAGACTCGTGGCAAAAGGCTACTGTCAAGCTGAGGGAATAGACTTCTATGAGACTTTCGCTCCAGTTACAAGATTGGAGGCAATTAGACTATTCCTGGCCTACGCAACACATCAAAGATTCGTAGTCTATCAAATGAATGTGAAGTCCGCCTTCTACGAACGGCGTCTTGAAAGAAGAAGTCTATGTGGAACAACCGCCCGGCTTTCGAGCGGGGACATCGAGTTTATAGACTCGAGAAAGGCTCAGTATGGGTTAAAACAAGCACCCAGGGCTTGGTACGATACCCTATCTGAGTTTCTTCTTCAGAAAGGTTTTCATAAAGGCACAGTAGACCGCACTCTGTTCAGCATTCGACTGGAAGATGATCTATTACTTGTGCAGATCTATGTGGATAACATCATCTTTGGATCAAAGAATGTCATCATGTGCCAAAAATTTGAGAAAATGATGAAGGACAAGTTCGAGATGTCAATGATGGGAGAAATGAACTATTTCCTCGGTTTTCAAGTTAAGCAATCTGAAAAGGGAACGTTCATCAACCAAGGAAAATACACTCGAGACCTCATCAAAAGATTCGGTAGCACATCCGGCAAACCTATCAAGATCCCAATGAACACGAACATGAAAATCGATCTTGATAAGGAGGGAGTATCAGTAGACCAAACTGAATTTCGCGCTATAATTGGTTCTTTATTATATCTAACAGCTACTCGCCCTGACATAAATTATGATGTAGGTGTCTACGCTCGATTTCAGGCGAATCCCAAGCAGAGTCATATGGACTCAGCAAAGAAGATTCTCCGCTATCTCAAAGGAACACCTGACATAGGTTTATGGTATCCAGCTGATGATAATATAGAACTAACTGGTTATTCTGATGTTGACTATGCAGGATGTAGAATTGACCGAAAGTCAACTTCAGGAACGTGTCAGTTCCTTGGCAGCAAGCTAATTTCATGGTTCTCAAAGAAACAACACTCAGTAGCTACGTCAACTACTGAAGCTGAATACATGACTGCCGGTAGTTGCTGCGCCCAAATCCTTTGGCTGAGACAGCAGCTACGTGACTATGACGTCATTCAGAATGAAGTGCCGATTTTCTGCGACAGTACCAGTGCCATTGCAATCACTCAGAACCCTGTACTTCACACGAGATGCAAGCACGTGGACATCAGACATCACTTCATTCGGGACCATGTCGAAAAGAAGGACATCAGGATGGAAAGATCCATACTGATCGACAAAGGGCTGACATACTGACCAAGCCTCTAGCTGAAGCAAGATTCAGAGAACTTTCAGTAGAGCTAGGTCTGCTGGACCCTACAGACCCCAATCAGTAAGAGGTTTCAGGAGAGGATCCTTCAGTAAGGGGGAATGTTCGCTCTCAGTACTGAATAGTTTCAGTACATAGAGACTCAGGAACCATCTACACGAGGTATCAGCTGACTATGATGTTCGGTGACAAAGCTTGCGTATCTCTACTCGGTAGTAACCAATAAAACAAGTAATATGCATTTATTGTTCGATTCAAGCATCATATTAAATATCTTATGAATTGTCATTTAATATTAACGGCTTACATTTAATGCACGACATTCCATACATAAGTTTCTTGAACTCGCCACGCATTTAATGCATATCGTATCATAGTTACTACTTAGGCATATTACAAGCGGCTTTTGACTTAGGCGGCTATTTGATCATTACCTATAAATTCAACCATAGATCGATAAGCGTCCATCTTCTTCTTAGATATAAATATTCGATTGTATCTTTGAAACCGCCATTAGCATACTTAAATCTTTTCAACTTCGAAAAATCCGAGATCTCTCTAGCAACCCTACTTGGAAATCCTTTTATAAACACTCGGATTTTTCATTGGTATGATTGTATATACGTTATAGTTTTATTCTATTATTTGTTCAAAGCATCGTCGTAATAACTACTTTATCAAACTCGAATGCGACAACGTTTCTTATAACGGATATAATGGCGGATACGAGCCTCTCTTGTCGTCCCTAAAGACATACAAGAGATCCTTGACAAAGACCGTGTGCAGTGCGAACCGGTCATGGAATTTGATGCATGCGAGCTGGAGTATATGGAAGAGATATTCGCGGCCCTTCGCGAATCTGGATTGGAGGCGTTTCTCTCCAAGAAGCCCACCTTTTTCCTCCCAAGGCAAGTCGCCGAACTTTACCTCAACTCGACTCGGTAGCGGGCGATATCATCGGAACATTCACCGTTCACACAATCGGTGAAGCCGCCATGAGGATTAAGAAGATGTTAGTGAGGGAAGCAGCGAAGAGGAGCTTCAACCTACCCTCGAAAGGAGTCGGCACCGTCGGGTATCCGGACGATCGGGTGAATGACTACCTTTCGGTCTTCACGGGAAGCCCACGGCCTTCGAGCGGCCTTCCCAAAGAACGCCATGCTTTGCCTCGATGCAGGCACCGGCTTACATAGTCACTCAGCTGGCCGACGAGCCAAGCCGGCTCTTTCGATCGAGTATCTAGGCCAAAGATTCGATTGATGATGGCGATACATGATCGTGCCCGGGCATTAACCGGATGAATTCTTCCTCACGAGAATTCATGATCCAGCCGCCAACTTTGACAAAGCCTCATTCATATTGAGTGCTAAAGGAAAATTACTGTATGGGCTCAAGCTCTCAGTAAAAATTGAAGATTTCTGCGGCGATGACCAGATCACCTTCCACGACAAGACTTATTTCAATGTGAAAAAGGTCGGGTTGCGGGAACCGCACCGCAAAGCACTTCGGCAAATAGGGTCGGGACCCTCGGCTCGCCAGACACCACCTCGGAAGGCCGCGCCCATGAAGAAGCGGTCTCCTCAAGCAAAATCTCCTAAGGCACCGACCAAACGTCCCGAAGAAAACATTCACCGACGTGCCTACCGAATCGAGGCGGCCGCCGAAGTTCCCGAGATCCCTACGAAAAGACACAACCCACTGCATTGGTTGATGAATCGAGTCCTCTCGAAAAGACTCACTCGGTGGAGAAGGCTATCTCCACCGAACAAGCACAAGAAGTGGACCAAGGGGTTCGGGACCGAAGAGGTCCAGAGTGGTGATTTGGAGACTCGGGCCGAGTCCCCTTGACATCCCTCCACTCAGCGGTTGCCATCTGCTGAGAAGCAGACGTCCGCCATAGACATTGAAGATTTAGAAACGTCTGAACATCAATCGATCGGAATGGAAGCTTTAGCTCTCCGATCTCAAGCATTCCGAGAGATTACTGAACTCATACCGGAGATTACTGGCTATCCTGATCTGGTATCTCTTGCCAAGCAGGCCAGGCTCCACATGCTCCTAAGGTTTCAGGAGTGGCATCCTCAGCTCTGCCTCATCCTACACTATTCCTGCGACCAGCTACATAAGGAGGAGCAGTTCTTAAGGCAGCAAATAGGCTACTCCCAGCCTGCTGACCCTGGAACCTTCGACGATCTGAGGGCTGCAATGTTGGCCCTGCTGAATGATAGACAGCATGCAACTGGCTCTGCCCCCTCAGATGGGTCTGACCACGACGGTCAGGACCCACCCCATGATTCAGGCCCTGAGAAGCCTGATGAGGGAACTCACCAGGACGAGGATACAACTACTCAACCAGACCTACCACTGCGTATCCTTGCTCCTGTGAAGTCGGCGGATGGTACTTTGTCCTTAGCAGAGCCTGCTCAGCTCTTGCTGGAGTCGACCTACGAAGTAGCTCCCAGCCCTAGAGGCCGACGCTCAAAGTCAGTGGCAGAGGCTCTACAAAGCCAAGGCACTCAGAATCGAGCCCTTCCCAAGGCTGTCCACGAGACATGGAAGCACGCTGCTCAGGCCACTAGTGCAGAGCTTCAGGGGCTGAAGAAATCATTGTCAAAATCAGTCGCCCCTGATGTCTCCTCCATCGTATCAAACGCACTGGCCCAGCAGAAAGCTGACTTTGAAGAACAACTCAGACTATTCCAGGAGGGACAGGCTAAACTACTTGCTGAATTCAAGGCCTCTCAGTCCCTTCATACAGAGTCAGTCTCCACCTTATCTCAGGCCAATGAGCTCCGTCTCACATCTATTCAGAAGGCTCTGGAGAATTCGGTCAGTCTGAAGCTGAATGAGTTCAAGGCTGCAGCAGACACTTCTCACTAGAAATACAAAGATTAACTCATTAATGAGAAGAATGAGCTGCACGAGGAGCTGAACAAGATCCACACTCGACTTGATAAGTTGTCAGCATCCTACAAAAGCCTAAACACTAAAGTAACTGTTCCTAACCCGGCTCAATTTGCTGATGCCAAAAAGGGGGAAAAGAATAAGAAGCCTGAAAAGGAAAAGACACCTGAAAAGCAACCATCAAGCAAGGGGGAAGAGAAAACCCAGAAGGCTCAGGAACAGGCACCAAAGTCTTCAAGGAAGACAAGGTCAGTGGCTGGAGCAAGCACTGAACCGACTGGTGAGGCCCAGGGTGTCTCTGTTGGAATCCCAGCAGGGACTGGCCCAAGTGGCTCAGGAACCAGAACACAAGCAACTCAGGAAACTTAGACCCCGTTGGATATGGTCAAAGAAATTGCTGAGTATGCTGAGGAGGATGAGTCTGAAGAGGAAGAGGCACCTCTCCCACCTCCAGTAGAAGGCAAAGGCAAGAAAGCCTTGAAACTCCCGACCCCTCCCTCCAAGAAACTGAAGAGATATATAAGTAAGGAGGAGGCGGCTCAGATCGCAGCTGATGAAAAGCTAGCCAGGGAGAAAGCAGAAGCTGAAGCAGCGAATAAGCCTAAGGCCAAAACCACAACTGCCAAACCTAAGGCTCCTGCTCGTGGAGGAAAGAAGAAAGCTCCTGCTAGGCTGCCTCCCAGAAAAATGGTACTTCAGGATGATGAAGATAGGGAGCAGCAGCAACAACAGAAAAGTACTGAGAAGCAGGGTACTTCTAAAGACAAATCTAGTACCCCTGCTGACTCAGAAGAACAGTCGTCTCAGAAGCTCTCATACACAAGATCAAAAGAACAAGATGCTTAGATCGAGGCCATCTTTGCTCAGATGGATCGGTATCTTTACAGAGGAGAAGAGGCGAGACAGATAGAAGCTGCCAGACATAGGATTCATATGACAGACTTAGAGGCACTCAGAATCCGTACTGAACAAGAGGCCAGGCTGAGAGTACCTTCCAAAGCTGATATTCCATACAAATACAGAAGGTTCAGGAAGCCAACGGACATGAAGATTCAGAGATGGCCTAGGACGGATGAGTGGATTCCTGCTCAGTTCACTCAGAGATGGGAATCACAGAAAATAGAATTCATCAAGAGGAATTATTTTTGGAATTTCTGGTCAGATAAGACAAAGGTTGATGCCTACGTGGAATAGATGATGATCATTGAACCGGACTTATATCCCTACATGGAAAATGCTATAAGAGCAAACATTGAAGTCAAGGTTCCTGAACCCTGAATTCTGCTACCACCAAGAAGACTTGATGATTCTATTCTCTTTGGAGTGATAGAGAAGGAAGTGAAGGATCTTCTTTGCACACAAAGGACTTGAAGAAGATGAGCCGACGGACTTCGCCGAGTATCCGAAGCTGAGGAAGTACACCTACAGAATGTATGGACTGCCCCTTCCCGAGACTCAATCGCAAAATTTCATGGACAGGATCAAGCAGTACAAGCGTTCATAGTTCTTAGACTTTTCTTGTACTTTCCTAGCTTAGCAAGAGATGTATCATCTTGAACTTTCTTTATCGATATACATATCTCTTTCTTTGGCTTTGACAATACCTTATTGTCTCTATAAGCCATGTTACTTTTTATGCTTAACACTCGGAATCATCGAAGTGATTACCGACACACACTCACTTGTTGATCTTTTGTCGTAGCTGCCGAGATTCCGTTAGACTAGCCGATATGTTATAGAGGGAAATTGTTTCCTTGTAATAAGGGAAATTGTTAAGACGGGGTTATGCTTAATCTTTTTATTCGACTCCCCGCTTTCTGCTCCCTTCAATAGTCTAGAACTTGCGAGAACAACTCCACCGATTCTTCTTGTAATATTGTAAGGAGCTCTGTTTACGTATAAGTTTAGTGCTTTGATAGCATAGATAGTGTTAGATTTTTTTTGATAGTGTTAGGTTTTGGCATCATCAAATAGGGGAAATTGTTGGGTGATGATTCGAGTCCTCAACACGGTTTTACATAGTGGGAAATGATTCTATCTTCCGTCTTGAAATGCACTCGGTAGGCTTATACCCCGAGTGATCCTATGAAGATTTGAAGATCCCAAAACCCTATCTGATTGGTGAACCATTCCTTTGTAATTGTTTTTGTCTCTGAGGATTCAGACTCAGTAGACACTCTGCACTGGTTCAGGCGGTCAGTAGATTATCAGCCCTAGCACCGGATGTAGAAGACTCGATGCATGCTTGGACACGGCGAGAGCAAGATATCTTGAAAGACTCGGTGGAACCGAACTCGGCGAGAGTAGTTCATGAACTAAGAGCTGACCTTCGGTAGAGTAAATTCGGTACTCTCTACGGGATCGGACTCGTAACGGCGATGCTCTTCGAACTGTCAGATCTTTTGAACAACAATTAGCATAGTCAAATACGAGGAAGAGAGAAGTCAGCTTCATTATGTCTCGAAGTCTGTTCTGTCTCAACTACTCTGCAAAACCTCGGCAAATGACAAGCCAACACCTGTCCTTACCTGCTAAAGCTGCAAGTCAACAACTTTCCGGAAAAGGTGGGAAAGGACACTCCGTCACCTTTTTCAAAAGAGCCGTTAGCTACCAAAAGAGTGAGATAAAGGGATCATCGTCTCCAACGGATCTTTCCTAATCTCTTCTCTATAAATAGAGGGATGATTCAAGTTTTTTCAAGCACGCAGAGAGCCAAAAAGCAACGAACGAGCCAACACACTCTCAAGCAAGAAAACGGAAAAAACGAGCAAAAACAGAATATCGCATAAGTCTTCCGCAAGAACTTAAAGAACATTCTCCGGCGAAAGACTACCTTCTAGCTCTTAGGGAACCAAGCTAAACAGATATAAAAGCCTCTAGTATCCAAATCGATGATACACAAACTCAAAGTTACAACTCAGCTGTTCGTCAATCTAGAAGCCACTTTCTCGTTCCCTATCCCTCTAACCCTAAGCTCAACTGAATTTATCCATAGCTTAGATGAAGGGGTTCGCTTTTGAACCTTATCCTTATTGTAAAAGGACCCCTTCATAGTTGGAGAAGTTTGTCAAACACTTTAGTTTGATACCCGTTGTAAACTGAGACTTGCTCAGTATAAATTCCAAGACGCGGCTTTCTCCTGTGTACAAGCTGACTGAGACTAACTTAGTATAATAAATAGCCTCCTGACCTTTCGGGACAGTGGACGTAGGATCCTGTGCATCCGAACCACTTTAAAAATGTCCGTGTCTCTTATTTCTTGTTGCATTGATTTTAAGCTGTTCATATCTTGAATATCATATCTTTAAAATCATTCAACTAAGTTTCAACCTACTTATCTGATTCACTCTTCTGAACTGAAACTGTTTTTAAGAAAACATTTTTCCACTCAACTGATTTGGGCCTACACATTTCCGCACCACTGAACTCCATCTGAAGATACTGAATTCTGACTTAGTCAGCTAGCAGATCTCAAAAGAGTCAGTACCTCTTTGCCTTAACATGATTCAGAACAGCTATTTGGTCTGCTGAACTCTTTCAGTACGGCATACTCCTGAACGGGACTGTTCGTGTTACAAGTTGAGAAATAGGTTTTAGGTGTATTCACCCCCCCCTCTACACCTAAACGTGCTCTCGGGACCAACAACGCTCAAGATCTCGAAACACTATAGTGTCTTTCACGAAGATCCAGCGAAGAATTTGCTTCATTAGAATATTCCTAGTTCTTCTCTCTAGAGTTTTCTTCTTTAGATCCTCTTCTCTATCTAAGCTCAATCATTTATATCTATAGCTTAGAACCTTCGAAGGAGTTCACATTTCCTGACTGTTCTTATTGTAAGAACTCCTTCATAGTTGGAGAACATCCCCTCCCTTTCAAACTTTTGTTTGATTAGTAAAGTCGCTAAGGACTATAACTTAGAAGGGTTTATCCAAGGTGCATAGATACCTTCTTTGAGGCTTGCTCGAGATTAATCAACAAGATCTCCTATTCGGCGGGACCGTGGACGTAGGATCTTGCGTATCCGAACCACGTTAAAAATCGCTTGTGTCATTTCTTGTTTTATTGCACCTGCATTCAAAATCATTTTACTAACTAATACTTTGCATAAAAAGTATTTGAAAGTGCACTAGCTAAAATTATTTGGTTTGCGATAAACACATTTTCAAATTGAGACGAAGTCAATCGGGCCCTACACACTTATCCGCACTAAGTCTCCGACCGAGAATAAAATCCCGACAAAAGTCGGTAGGAGAAACTCGAGTAGTTGACTCACTCGACATACGATCAAAAGGTTACTATTTGGCACTTGTTCATCACTTGCAATTAGGGGTGTAACGGTTCGGTTCGGTTCGACTTTTTATGTATTTTAGGAACCGAACCAAACACATAGAAATTGTTCGGTTCGGTTCGGTTTGATGGATTTTTCAATATCGGAACCGAACCGAACCGAACCGCTTATAAATGGTTCGGTTCACTTCGGTTCATTATCATTCAAAAGATCGATAGTTCGTAAGACTTCGGCCATTGCGAGTCCGATCTACGATTCAACAGGAATATTCTGGCCGAGATGGCTCTACCGAAGATCGGCTCGAGTACGATGAACTACTCCTGCCGAGTTCGGTTCTACCGACTCCTTTCGCATATCTTGCCCCGCTGAGTCCACGATATTCTTGAATCTTCTACTTACAGTGCCGAGGCGGATAAGATACCGAACGCCTGAACCGGAGCAGGCATCGTCTCGCCGAGTCCGAATCCTCGGAGACAAACAAATTACAAAGTAATGGTTCACCAATCAATATAGGGTTTTGGGATCTTCAATTCTTCAGATTACTTCAGAGCACAAGGCTACTGAGTATGTGTCAGTTCAGAAGACTGAATCATTTCCCACAATATGCAACACTGCTGAGGATAGAATCATCACCCAACAATATTCACAAAATCTCTCTCTCTCTCTCTCTCTCTATTTTTATTTTATGACATGATATCCACATTACATGTAATTTTATGCATATAAATGTTCCTAGTTATGCATAAACCAATGCCATATTATGAATAAAAAAAATTGAGTTGCCATCCGTTGAGATGAAGGAACAAAGTGTAGGTGTTTGGATTAATTTCAAAACATAAAGTGTAAAAAGACATACTTACCCTTAATAAACTTTATTTTCTCTTTTTTTGAATTAAGAAAAATAGAAAACAACTAATTACATCGACCATTGATTACATAGATTGAGGGCCAAAATCAATTCTTATTTCTTATGTGGGATCAAGGTTCTTAAAATATATATTCCCTATATATAAATATATATTTGTCAATTAAAGTAATTACAGTAGCTAGAACAAGATATGTTGAAGGTGTACTACAACTATTTAGAATATTATTAAGGCTAATGATTTCTATTTTCTATAGCTAGATAAGAAAATATTGTTGTTTGATAACAAATAAATTTTGGCGACAAATTAATGAACTTGACTGAGTTATAAGGATTTAAACCAATGCCATATTATGAATAAAAAAATTTGAATCGCCATCCGTTGAGATGAAGGAAGAAAGCATAGGTGTTTGGATAAATTTCAAAACATAAAGTGTAAAAAGACATACTTACCCTTAATAAACTTTATTTTCTCTTTTTTTGAATTAAAAAAACTGAAAGCAACCAATTTCTTGGACCATTGATTACATAGATAGGGAGCCAAAATCGATTCTTATTTTTTATGTGGGATCAAGGTTCTTAAAATATATATTCCCTATATATATAAATATATATTTGTAAATTGAAGTAATTACAGTATCTAGAACCAGATATGTTGAAGGTGTACTACAACTATTTAGAATATTATTAAGGCTAAAGATTTCTATTTTCTATAGCTAGATAAGAAAATATTGTAATTAGATAAGAAATAAATTTTGGCGACAAATTAATGAACTTGACTGAGTTATAAGGATTTAAACCAATGCCATATTATGAATAAAACAAATTTCAATCGCCATCCGTTGAGATGAAGGAAGAAAGTGTAGGTGTTGGATTAATTTCAAAACATAAAGTGTAAAAAGACATACTTACCCTTAATATACTTTATTTTCTCTTTTTTTGAATTAAAAAAAATAGAAAGCAACTAATTACTTGGACAATTGATTACATAGATAGAGGGCCAAAATAGATTCTTATTTTTATGCGGGATCAAGGTTCTTAAAATATATATTCCCTATATATATAAATATATATTTGTCAATTGAAGTAATTACAGTAGCTAGAACCAGATATGTTGAAGGTGCACTACAACTATTTAGAATATTATTAAGGCTAATGATTTCTATTTTCTATAGCTAGATACGAAAATATTGTAGTTAGATAAGAAATAAATTTTGGCGACAAATTAATGAACTTGACTGAGTTATAAGGATTTTTAGTCCCAACCCACTTTATTATCTCACTTGTTCACCTTTCAGCCTGTTATACTATTAAATTTTTCATTTGCCGAATGCCTCATTTACATATCCTTGGCTGAGCACAATTTTTTGTAGTCATTGTCAAATTTCTGAAGACGAAATTATGTAGATATTAAGTTTTATTTAATTGATCACAATGATCCCAAAATAACGAACTTGAGCAAACAAATAGTATTTAACTTCTCTTGTTGGCGGAAAGAAATACGCACTGTTATAATTTTATGAAGCAATTTTTTTATTGAGACAATAATGAACGTCTTGGAGCCAAATTTCAACTTGAAAACTTCAATAAAAAATAAAGATAATAATGAGGCTGGACCAAAAATAGACGTAAAAATATTTATTAGCATGCGTCAGTATTTGGTCTTGAAAATAAATTTCTTTATGTAGCATGTGTATTTTGAATATTGATGAACGTAGATAGACCACACTCGTATAACTAGGATATACTTATGTTGCACCAATATCACACAACAATAAATTGCATAGCCTCCTACGCAGGACATTGTGTTTTTTGCATAGTATTTACAAAATTAAGACCCTATAAATAGAGAGAAATCAGAACCAAGAAAGACGTAAAAACCTACGGGATTAACAACCTTTCATAAAAAATGTCTAGCCTTGTCATGCATGTAGGAATCCTTAACAAGCCTGCAGTGAATTATCTCCCCACCTTGAATAGGAAAGCTTCAAAGTTGCACCGTGTTTCTACAACATCCGCCACTCGCTTCCAAACCTCTTGCTCCTTACAACTAGATAGCAAGCCAGTCAATGAAGTTATTCGACGCTCCGGAAACTACCAGCCATCTGCATGGGATTTCAACTACATTCAATCTCTCAACAATGAGCATAAGGTATCATTGCTCATCTGATAAGGATATACTTCACCGCAAACTAATTTAATGTATTATATGCATATACGTGTAGGAAGAGAAGTACTTGACAAGGCACAGAGAGCTGATTGTGCAAGTGAAGATGTTGTTGGACGAAGATATGGAGGCGGTTAAACAGTTGGATTTGATTGAGGACTTGAAAAATCTTGGATTATCGTATTTATTTGAGGACAAAATCAGACTAATCTTAAAACATATATATAACAAGCACAAATGTTTCCTCAACAATGAAGTGGAAGAAAGTGATTTGTATTTCATTGCTCTTGGATTCCGACTCCTCGGCACAACATGGTTTTGAAGTCTCTCAAGGTGATCAAATTTATTGCATGAAACGTATTCAATTAATATCTATCATGATTGAATCTGATATCAAATCTTTATTCTAAATCGCAGAGGTATTTGATTATTTCAAGAACGAGAAGAGTACAGATTTCAAGTCAAGCCTCGCCGATGATACGAAAGCATTGATGCAACTATATGAAGCTTCTTTCCTATTGAGAGAAGGTGAAGATACACTTGAGCTTGCAAGAACATTTTCAACCAAATTGTTACGTAAGAAAGTTGATGAGGGTGATGATTATGAGAATGTATTATCATGGATTCGTCATTCTTTGGAGCTCCCACTACACTTTGGAGGGTGCAAAGAATAGAGTCGAGATGGTTCTTAGATGCTTATGAAGGAAGGCTCGATAAGAATCCGGTTGTCTTTGAGCTCGCCAAATGCGAGTTCCGGATTCGCCAAGCAACAAACCGAGAAGAACCGAAAGATGTCTCAAGGTGATCTATAATATATATTAAAGCTCGAATCACACTCCTTGTCAAATTAAATTATAAATTACTAAACTGCCTTTGAAATTGAAATAAGTAAAAACATTACCGAGCTGAAAAACTCTTACAATAGTAGTAATATTTGTCATCTTTTGACATACCGTAGGTGGTGGAATAGTTCATGCCTAGGCCGAAAAACTCCCATTTGCGAGGGATCGAATTGTTGAATCCCAATTTTGGGCCATTGCAGTTCTCGATCATCCGAAATATGAATATCAAAGAAAACAAGGTTGCAAAGATAATAAGCTTTGTAACGGTTATAGATGATATTTATGATGTTTATGGTACCACGGAGGAACTTGAAGTATTAACCGATATTATTCGAAGGTACGTTTATTACATGTTCCGTATATAAAGAATTTCTACTAACGAGATAAATTTTCGAGATGGGATACTAAATCAATTCACAAACTTCCTTACTACATGCAACTATGTTTTTGGCTCGAACAATTTCATTTCCGAGGTGGCTTACGATGTCCTCAAAGACAATGGGTTCAATTGTTTGCCATATTTACAGAGATCGGTAACTTCGATTTTTCTTCTTGGGAATAATTACAACCTTTAACCAAAAAATCTTCTTTTGTTATATTTAATAGCTATACACAAAGCATAGACGTCGCAACTAGTTTTTTGTCTAAGTCTTCCAATTAAATAATGTTCTTTTCTTCCCTTTTTTTGTACTAAAACAAGTAAACGACCATTACATAGATGCAAGCCATATCGAAATATTTAATTTGTGTATCAATGCAGTGGTTAGATTTGGTTGAATCATATTTGAAAGAAGCAAAGTGGTACGACAGTGGATATACACCAAGTCTCGAAGAATATCTTGACAACGGGCAGATTTCAATAACAAGTCCTACAATAGCATCACAAGTTTACTTCACAGTCGAACCATCGTTGGATAAAACAGTCATCGAGAGCATGTATAAATATCACGACATACTTAACCTAGCGGGAATGTTAAGGCTTCCCGATGATCTAGGAACAATGTAGGTACGTACTAAAATATTACCGCTAATTAGTAAAAAATAGTTTTTAACTAAATTCACACAACCTATATTCATTTTTTTTACAATTTTTCTTGGTTGAACTCATTCTTAATCCTAGTTTGAGTTGAAGAGAGGCGATGTGCCAAAAGCAGTTCAGTGTTACATGAAAGAAACAAACGCTTCTGAATCAGAGGCACGCGAACGCATTAAATTTTTGATCCGGGAGTACTGGAAGAAGATGAACACTGTGATTGCAACTGATTGTCCATTTACGGATGATTTTGTAGTGGGGGCAGCGAATCTTGCAAGAGTAGCTAATTTTATGTATGTCGACGGAGATGGTTACGGGGTGCAACACTCCAAAATACATGAACAGATGGCAGACATAATGTTCGAGCCATATGCCTGAGTTGCTTTACATTTATTATACATATGGAACTATCAGAAATTGTTATGCATCTCTGAGTATTTCTACAACCAGTAATATGAAATAAATTGTACGTTATTAAATACTGAACTGCTTTTGGCACATCGCCTCTCTTCAACTCAAACTAGGATTAAGAATGAGTTCAATCAAGAAAAATTGTAAAATAAATGAATATAGGTCTGTGTGAATTTAGTTAAAAACTATTTTTAACTAATTAGCGGTAATATTTTAGTATGTACCGGCGCTGTTCCTAGATCATCGGGAAGCCTTAACAGCATTCCTGCTACTCAATAACTATTCATCAAAATTCAAAATGCACATGCTACATAAAGAAATTTACTGTTGGTCCCGAGAGTAACGTTCAGGTGTAGGGGGGGGTGAATACACCTGAAAACCGATTTCTCAACTTAAAACGCGAATAGTCCTTTTTAGGAGAGTGTCGTACTGAACGAGTTCAGCAGACCAGATAAGCTGTTCTGAATCGCGTGGCGAAGTGACTGAGTTTACTGAGGCATGCTAGATGACTAGAGTCAGAATTCTGTACCATTCAGATAAAGTTCAGTAGTGCGGAAATGTGTAGGCCCAAATTCAGTTGAGTTAGAAAAACGTTTTTATCAAAACAGTTTCAGTATATTAGTGCAGACGATTAAGCTTGCTGAAACTCAGTTGAATGATTTTAAAGATATTTTCAGTATGCACAGTAAATCAATGGAACAGTAAATAAAGAACACAGAACACAGGCGATTTTTAAAGTGGTTCGGATCCAAAAATCCTACGTCCACTGTCCCGAAAGATCAGGAAGCTATGTATTATACTGAGATAGCCTCAGTCAGTTTGTACACTGGACAAACACTGGTCTTGAAATTTATACCGAGCAAGTCTCAGTTTATAGGGTATCAAACTAAGTGTTTGAAAAACTCTCCAACTATGAAGGAGTACTTTACTATAAGGATCAATTCGACTATAAGTCTCAGTTTACACGTTTTTCAGCCTCTCGGCCTTCACCTGTGGATTATATAGATAAAAGATCTCCAATAGATAATAAACTAAAAAGGAAACGAAAATATAGATAAACCATAATACGAAATTAGGTCCTCGAAAACACAATGTTTTCGCCAATTCAAGACATGTGTCTTGCCGATAAAAAATCCAATTCAAAAGCATGCATAATACTAGGGTTCTCATCCCTTATATAAGATGGAGACCCACACAATTAGAAATATCATAAAACAAGCCCACAATAGTAATTAACCTAAAATAGAATATAAATAAAGAAATAATTACAAAACCAAATCCGATTCTGATTCCATGCACCATCTTGCCTGCGCCTATTCCATGCAGCCCATGCAATCCCGCTTGTTACTCTCTCTCGTCTTCGTTACGACCCCGAGCTCATCGCACGTAAAATCGTGTGAATCTTTTATCCATCTCCGTTACTTCATCTCTCTCCTCTATCTCATCCAAACGATTCACATCAACTCCCTCCCTCTCAAAAACAACCTTGTCCTCAAGGTGGAAATCCGGAAACCGATTACGAAATTCTTCGACTTCCACCCACGTCGCTTCTTCCTCCTCGCGATTTTTCCATCACCTTCGATCCTGCGCCCTTTCTAACTTCAGCCGTAACTGTCGAAGTATGTTTCTAAACCACCGTTTCCACATCCTCCCATTTTTATAATATTTTTGTAATATTTCGAGAGGATGCCAACGAGTTCTGTCTCCCATTAATTTAACAAGTCGCCCATTGAGTTCGAACATGATATATAAACGGTCATAATTTACCGGCAATTCGCCTAATGTCTTGAGCCATGAAATCCCCAATATAAGATCTACGCCGCTAAGCGAAAACACGTGGTAATCCACGGAAATCGAGCCCGACTCTAATTGTTAGATACATCTTGACACAATCCTTCCGAAAAAATGCGGTGTCCATTGCCTAATCGCACCGGAACAACTTTACTTGTATTCGTATACAACCCTAAGTCCGTAGCCAGCTTGTTCGAGAAAAAATTATGTGACGCACCGCTGTCCACTAAAATAGTGATCTCTCTTCCCTTTAGTACCCCATTGAGTTTAAGAGTTTCTGAACCCGACAATCCCAGAACGGAGAGGGCATTAAAAATAACTCCGGTTTGTGCCTTGGGTCTGCTTTCCTCGATTGGAATTAACACATCATAATTAGCCCCCTCCGTTAAAACCACTTCCTCCAACTCCAAATGCTCAATATCATCGTCATCCACCATCAAAATCCGCAAATTTTTAACAGCACAAACATGATTTGTAGGGTGATACGGCAGTTTACACTTAAAACACAAGCCTTTCTGTTGAAGCTCTTCTCTCTCGGTCTCCGTCATGCGACGGAACGGAGCCCGAACGATTCTCGATCATTCCCTTGGATCTGTCACGGCCGGCGGCGCCGGCAATGCCAACGGAGCTGGCGTTGGGTTCGAAACAGGTCGTGCATATTGCAGCGGAGCTTTACGCGGAGTCCATTACTCCGTATACCCGCTCTTTATTCGTGAGCTATTCCGGACTGTAATTTCTGCCTTCCGGGCCAACTTTATAGCCGTCGAAAAATCTGTCGGCTCTACAAACCAGACTTGATCCCGTATAGTTTCCTGTAAGCCCATAATAAACAAGCTCAAAATATTCTCCCTCGGTACCGTTTTGACTTGATTAGCCAAGTGCGTAAATTGATCGATATAGTCGGACACCGAATCAGTTTGCTTTAGCGCCGCGAGTTTCGCGAAAGCACTTCCTTCACAACTCTCAGCATATCTCTCCGTGAGTGCTCGGGAAAACGTCGTCCATGTGTATTCTGGCGACTCCGCGATAAACCATCCATACCAGTTGAACGCCGGTCCTTCCATAGCCACTCCAATTAATTGACGTTTTTGTGTCGCCGAACTCCCGTATAACTCAAAGTGATGGTTAACTCGGGATATCCATCCTAGCGGATTGTCTTCGTTAAAAACTGGTAATGGAGGAGGAAAATTCTATCTACCTTCAAACCCCTCGGCCCGCGGATTATCCCGCGTTAGTAGAGCGTCCAGCTGCGCTTGAATTTGCGCAAGCGTCTCTATTGTCTTGGCCGAAGTCACCGTCAATGTCTCTATCTTCCCTTCCAACGCCGTCACGCGCCCCTCCATCGTCGTCTGATTGTTACGGCTGGCTCTCGTCTCTACCATACACCGTCAAGATCCGGCAGGTCGGACCAATTGATGAAAACTAAAATCAACACGACCGAACTCAATAGCCTTCCCTTCGCTGCAATTTTAATTCACGCTCACGAGAATGACCAAATTGATGTTCTGCAACTCACGAGAATGACCAAATTGATGACCAAAATTCCCGGTTTTGTTGCAATTGAAAATAATTCCCAGCCTAAGCAATCGGTGCTTATGAACTTCACGTTTTTCAGCCTCTCGGCCTTCACCTGCGGATTATATAGATGAAAGATCTCCAATAGATAATAAACTAAAAAGGAAACGAAAATATAGATAAACCCTAATACGAAATTAGGTCCTCGAAAACACAATGTTTTCGCCAATTCAAGACATGTGTCTTGCCGATAAAATTCCATTCAAAAGCATGCATAATACTAGGGTTCTCATCCCTTATATAAGATGGAGACCCACACAATTAGAAATATCATAAAACAAGCCCACAATACAAATTAACCTAAAATAGAATATAAATAAAGAAATAATTACAAAACCAAATCCGATTCTGATTCCATGCGCCATCTTGCCAGCGCCTATTCCATGCAGCCCATGCAATCCCGCTTGTTACTCTCTCTCGTCTTCGTTACGACCCCGAGCTCGTCGCATGTAAAATCGTGTGAATCTTTTATCCATCTCCGTTGCTTCATCTCTCTCCTCTATCTCATCCAAACGATCCACATCACTATAGATATGAACAACTGAGCTTAGGTTAGAGGGATAGGGAATGAGAATGTGGCTTCTAGAGCGACGAACGGCTAAGTATAAGCTTTCGGTTCGTATTCAATCGCTTGGATACTAGAGGCTGTATAATTCTGATTCAGCTTGGTTCCCTATGAGCAGATATGTAGTCTTTCGCCGGAGATTGTTTCTTTGAACCACTTGCGGAAGACTTAGAACATTTATGAGATGCTCTTTGAATGCACTGAGTTCGTTTGTGTGTTCGTTGGTTCACTCGTATTCTCGTGTATGCTCGTGCTCTTCATTTTGATTTTATCCCTCTATTTATAGAGCAGAGATTAGGATAGATCCGTTGGAGACGACGATCCTTTGTCTCTCTCTTTTAGGTAGCTAACGGCTCTTTCAAAGTATGGTTGTAGTGTCCTTTCCCTCCATTTCTGGAAAGTTGTTGACTTGCAGCCTTAACATATATAGGACAGGTGGCTACTTGTTATTGGTTGAGGTTCAGGAAAGTAGGTGAGACAGAAGAGACTTCAAGGAGATCTGAAGCTGACTTCTCTCTTCCTCGTATTGACTCTGCTGATTTGCTTTTAGAGAATCCGACAGTCAGAAGACTGTCTAGCCGTTGCTGAGTCTGAACTCTATTCAGTAGCATGCTCCTGCTGAGTCGGCTCTACTAAAGATCAGCTCTGAATTCAGTGAACTACTCCTACTGAGTTCAGTTCCACTGACTCCTTTCAGTATACTACTCCTGCTGAGTCCAGTATCACTGAGTCTTCTACTTCTGGTACTGGGGCAGGTAATCTACTGAGCGCCTGAACCAGATGCAGAGTGTCTACTGAGTCTGAAACCTCAGAGACAGAACAAAACAGGTTACAACTGAATGGTTCATCAAAAAAGATAGGGTTTTGGGATCTTCAAATATTCAGTAAGTATTCAGTGCACATGGCAACTGAGTTATGTGTCAACTGATTTTGAGAAGACTGATTCATCTCCCAACATTTTCCCCCTATTTGATGATGTCAAAACCTAACACAATGACTTATCAGAAACAGACCTCCTTACAAATATTACAAGTAGGATCAGTGGAGTTGTTCTTCAAGTCCTAGACTACTGAGGGAATCAGGGAAGAAATATCAGAGCCTATACATAAACTAATCAGCAATTTCCCCCTTTCTAACAACATATTCCCTCAACTAGGCAATCTATCAGAATCTAGCTAAGCAACGACTGACAAAGACATATAAGAACTGTGAGTGTGTGAGTCATTAATCACTTCAGTGATTCTGAGTGTTAAGCACAAAAACAAACAAGGCCATTTAGACAATAAGGAATTGTCAGGGCCAATAACAGAGATGTTTTATAGATTTGAAAAGTTCAGTACAGTTACATCATTTGCTATACTAAAAAGAATAGAAAGAAGATACAAAGAAACACAGAAGCTAATAGTCATTTGAACCGCTTAATCCTGTCTTTGAAGTCCTTTGATTGGGTTTCAGGATGAGGCAGTCCATACATTCTAGTATCCAAATCGACGATACACGAACTCAAAGCTACAACTCAGCTATTCGTCGATCTAGAAGCCACTTTCTCGTTCCCTATCCCTCTAACCCTAAGCTCAACTAAATTTATCAATAGCTTAGACGAAGGGGTTCACCTTTGAACCTTATCCTTATTGTAAAAGGACCCCTTCATAGTTGGAGAAGTTTGTCAAACACTTTAGTTTGATACCCGTTGTAAACTGAGACTTGCTCAGTATAAATTCCAAGACGCGGCTTTGTCCTGTGTACAAGCTGACTGAGACTAACTTAGTATAATAAATAGCCTCCTGACCTTTCGGGACGGTGGACGTAGGATCCTGTGCATCCGAACCACTTTAAAAATCTCTGTGTCTCTTATTTACTGTTGCTTTGATTTTAACTGTTCATACTAAAATCATATCTTTAAAATCATTCAACTAAGTTTCAGCATACTTATCTGATTCACTCTTCTGAACTGAAACTGTTTTTAAGAAAATGTTTTTCCACTCAACTTATTTGGGCCTACACATTTCCGCACCACTGAACTCCATCTGAAGGTACTGAATTCTGACTTAGTCAGCTAGCAGATTTCAAAAGAGTCAGTACCTCTTTGCCTTAACACGATTCAGAACAACTATTTGGTCTGCTCGAACTCTTTCAAGACGGCACACTCCCCGAACGGGACTGTTCGTGTTACAAGTTGAGAAATAGGTTTTAGGTGTATTCAACCCCCCTCTACACCTAAACGTGCTCTCGGGACCAACAATTGGTATCAGAGCAGGATTTTAATAAGACTCTTGTTATCTTGAAACTGGTCTACTTGCACGGATCTGGAAAATCGTTTTCACTGCATATCACTCTTCATTCATATAATTATTTAACATGTCTGATATTCTCAGTAGAGAACTATGGTGTATGGCGAGTCAGAATGGAGGCTCATCTGACTTCCCTCCACGACAGCATGACCGAAGTACTTGAGGAAGGACCTATCGTTCCTATGATCGATAGTGTCGTGACTCAGGATCCAGCAGCTGGAGGAGGAATGGTGACCGGGAAGAAGATTCCCAAGGACAGAAGTCTCTTCACTCCTGAGGAGAAGAAACTTCACAATTTAGACCGAGTTGCCAGGAATGCCATACTAACCACTCTTAGTGATTCTTATCTCGACAGGGTTCAGGAATGCAAGACATCAAAAGAGCTCTGGGATGCTCTTGCGCTACTGAGTCGGGGGACTCAGTAGCGCTGGAACTCCAAAAACTGGAGAGTTTATCTCTCATGCCTGGTGACAAAATAGAAGATCTAAATGTTAGATTTACGAATCTGATGAACTCCATCAACGGGCTGGGAAAGACATTCTCCAACCGAGAAATGAATCTCAAGATACTGAGGGCACTGCCAGATGGACATTGGACTCCTTTTGCCACCTTATTACGCCATTCTGATCTAGATATTGCTACTCCTGACCATATCTTTTCAGAACTTCAGGCAGAGGAATTCGAGTTCGACAGACCTCAACGGAAGCAGAAAGCTCAAGCTGACACCAAAATTGACCATGCTTTCAAAGCATCGGCCAAGACAAAGATCTCCCGCGTCAAGCAAAACCGAACCTTCACTAACTAACATACAAGAAGGAAGTTTAGCTCGAAGTGGCACGCTACGCGCCGTAAAATATCAGAAGGAGAAGGAGAGGCGCAAGAAAAGTGACTAAAGCCTATCGAGAAACAAAAGGTAAGTCCGAATATACACCAAAACGCGCTCCTGACTCGAACACTTCTGAATACAGGAAAAGAGATGACTTAGCACCTTCAAAAGAAAGCGAAAACAAAGAAGAAAGAGTCATCGCTTGCTACAACTGCAAGAAGCCAGGACACTATCAGTATGATTGTCCTGAGCTCAGTAGTGCTGAACGGGCAGCACGCAAAACAAGGAGAGAGAAGTTTGCCAAGAAGAGACAAGCTTACATTGCCTGGCGAACTCTCGGACGACTCGAAGAAGTCGACTCCTTCATGGATTCATCGATGATGAAACCGCTTTCATGGCTTTGGAGCTTGAAGTCGAAGGAAGTACCGAAAAGTGTCTCGATGGCGGGGAGAAGAAGATGAGGTAAACTCTCATGCATCTTTTAACTCTCCTTCACACCGCACAAACGACACTATTTCAAAAGTGCAGATGAGAATGCGGACGTCACTCAAAGATATGAAGAACTATTAGACGAACAGATTCGGATGAGTCTACTCAAGTAAGACTCTTCGAGAATGGATACCCCGAAAGTGGAGAATCGGAGACTTTCTCGAGAGAGTCGGTCTCTACCGAGTCCGAAGGACTTGTGTTGAGACTCAGGGAGGAGATAAACTCTCTGTTAGCCAAGTCTCAGCATCAAGAAGATCAGATCTCAGTTCTGACCAAGGACTTAATCAGAAAGATACTGAACTGAGTTTACTGAAGCAACAACTATCAGGACTTCAGACCGAGCACGACACATTGAAGAAAAGTGATGGTGTCTGGAGGAACCTGATGACTGAGAGGTACAAGGGCGCTGAAAAGAAGCTGGAGGCTATGCTAGCAAGCAACAAGCCCAAGCACTGCAAAGAAGGTCTTGGTTTCAGCCAGGGTGCTTCCTCATCTGCCCCCGTACACTCAGAAGTGCGACTTGCTGATAGGTTTGTTCGAGGGGAAACAATCAATGCTGAAATACTGAATCCCCTAGCCAAAAAAAAACAAAGGATGAAGGGGGAACTAGCAAAATACCCCAGTTAAGTCAAGGGGGAACTAGCAAATCCAAATGGGCTGATCAGTATGGACCACCTCAGCTGACACATCCTGCTCAGTATGGGTCATATTATTATGATCCTACAGTCAGAAGAGGACCCAAGAGTCGAAGAAAAAGAAGAAAATCGCACAAAAGGCAAAGGTCGCTAGCCACCACCGCTCGGAAGATCCGGACTCCCGAACCCGAAAAGCCTAAGAAGTCGGCTTCGACCGACCCGGTGGTCAAGTACGTTGACTCACGTGGAAAGAAGATGTCCGAGACCACCAGGTCGTAAGACAAATTTGGGTTACCAAAACTAACATCTAAGGACCCAAAATCAAAAATCAAGGGTACCGAATATAATTTCGTTTTGCGAGTGCACAAAGACCCATGGTACGTGGATAGCGGATGTTCAAGACACATGACGTACGAAAAGAGTCTATCGAAGAATTATATCCTCGAAGAAGGACCCGTAATCGAAGTTTGGAGACAACGCTAAAGGCTACACAAGAGGATTTGGAACACTCAAGCATTGGAATTGCCACGCCCCTAGAGTATCATATGTTGAAGGACTTCAAAGATAATCTTCTCTCTCGTTAGTCAATTTTGTGATAACTCGAATAGAGTGATATTTGACACTGGTTTCTGTGATGTTATTGATAAATCCACAGGGAAAATAGTGTTATCAGGTTCGCGCAAGAAGAACATATATGTAGCTGACTGGAACTCAGCTGAACTTGAAGCTTGTATGTTGGCGAAAAACGACAACGGAACGGGGTGGCTATGGCACAGGAGACTCAGTCATCTTAACTTTAAGACGCTCAACAAACTTGCAAGACACACTCTAGCAAGAGGACTGCCGAATGAAGTATTAAGCAAAGACACTCAGTGTGAAGCATGCTTGAAGGGAAAGCAAACAAGGAATCAAAATCCTCCTGTTCCATCTCCTTCCACTGATGGAATCCTTCAGCTGCTACAAATGGATTTGTTCGGTCCAGTCTCTCCAATGACGATCAGAGGCAAGAAATATGCTTCAGTGGTCATCGATGACTACTCGCGCTATACTAGGGTCATATTCATTGCCAACAAGTCTGACGTCAAAACAGAGTTACCAAGGCTTCTGAAAAGGCTCAGTGTCGAGAAGAACACCAAGATTATCAAAATCCCTTCTGACAGAGGAACTGAGTTCCTCAATTTTATGGTGGAGGAGTTCTGCAAAACTGAAGGAATAAAGCATGAGACTTCAGCTGCACGCACACCTCAGCAAAATGGAGTTGCTGAACGAAAGAACAGAACTCTAAAAGAGGCAGCCATAACTCTACTCGCAGACTCAGGACTCCTAACCAAATTCTGGGCAGAAGCTACTGACACTGCATGTTACACTCAGAACCGATCTCTACTGACAAAGCAATAGAAGAAGACACCATATGAACTATGGAACGACAGGAAACCTTCTCTAACCTATTTCCATATTTTTGGTTGCTCGTGCTTTATCTACAATAATGGGAAATATCAGCTGAAAACCTTTGATGGCAAGTCAGATCTGGGAGTGTTCTTAGGATACTCCCGGGTCAGCGAAGCTTTCAGGGTATTCAACTATCGAACCCTTTGTGTGGAGGAAAGCCCTCATGTTGTTTTTAATGAGTTTGCTACTTAAGACAGGAGCAATAACTCTAATTCTGAATCTGAGGACATCAGTAGACAGCTACAGGATCTAAGCCTAAAAGATAAAGTCGAAAAGATCCAGCTTTGTTGGTATGATGATTCAGATGAGGAACCGAAGACAAGTTTATCGAATCTCAACCAGAGTAAAACGTAGGCTGAACAGATTGACTCTCCCGAACGCAGTCAATCCCAGGTGACTCAGGTCGATGAAGAAGCCCTAGAGGTAACTGAGATCACTACTGAGAATAACGACTCAGGGGGAACCTCTATTAATGTTCCTGAGCTGAATGCCCCTGAACCTGGTGACTCAGTAGATCATGCTCTCACTACTGAATTGCTTCAATTTCAGAATAGTACAACTGAAATGCCTAACTCACCTACTATCTGTGTTGAACAAATTTCAGATGAAGAGCTGAAACATCGTAGATCGTGGCTAGACGCTCACACTGCTGATCTAATTATTGGAGATCCCTCAGCAAGTGTAAAGACAAGATCCAGATTCTGTCAAGGAGAAAGCGCATTATTTTCTTGCTTCTTGTCTACTGACGAACCTCAGACGATTGAGGATGCACTAAAAGATGCTGACTGGATCATAGCCATGCAGGAGGAGCTGAATCAGTTCATGACAAACGAAGTTTGGGAGCTTGTTGATATCCCCCGTCATCAACATGTTATTGGAACTAAATGGGTCTTCAAGAACAAGCGCGATGAAAACAACGTCATAGTAAGGAACAAAGCAAGACTCGTGGCAAAAGGCTACTGTCAAGCTGAGGGAATAGACTTCTATGAGACTTTCGCTCCAGTTACAAGATTGGAGGCAATTAGACTATTCCTGGCCTATGCAACACATCAAAGATTCAGAGTCTATCAAATGGATGTGAAGTCTGCGTTCCTGAACGGCGTGCTGAAAGAAGAAGTCTATGTGGAACAACCGCCCGGCTTTCAGCAGGGACATCAGGTTTATAGACTCAGAAAGGCTCTGTATGGGTTAAAAAAAGCACCCAGGGCTTGGTACGATACCCTATCTGAGTTTCTTCTTCAGAAAGGTTTTCATAAAGGCACAGTAGACCGCACTCTGTTCAACATTCGACTGGAAGATGATCTATTACTTGTGCAGATCTATGTGGATGACATCATCTTTGGATCAAAGAATGTCATCATGTGCCAAAAATTTGAGAAAATGATGAAGGACAAGTTCGAGATGTCAATGATGGGAGAAATGAACTATTTCCTCGGTTTTCAAGTTAAGCAATCTGAAAAGGGAACGTTCATCAACCAAGGAAAATACACTCGAGACCTCATCAAAAGATTCGGTAGCACATCCGGCAAACCTATCAAGATCCCAATGAACACGAACATGAAAATCGATCTTGATAAGGAGGGAGTATCAGTAGACCAAACTGAATTTCGCGCAATAATTGGTTCTTTATTATATCTAACAGCTACTCGCCCTGACATAACTTATGCTGTAGGTGTCTACGCTCGATTTCAGGCGAATCCCAAGCAGAGTCATATGGACTCAGCAAAGAAGATTCTCCGCTATCTCAAAGGAACACCTGACATAGGTTTATGGTATCCAGCTGATGATAATATAGAACTAACTGGTTATTCTGATGTTGACTATGCAGGATGTAGAATTGACCGAAAGTCAACTTCAGGAACGTGTCAGTTCCTTGGCAGCAAGCTAATTTCATGGTTCTCAATGAAACAGCACTCAGTAGCCACGTCAACTACTGAAGCTGAATACATGACTGCCGGAAGTTGCTGCGCCCAAATCCTTTGGCTCGAGACACCAGCCTACGCGACTATGACGTCATTCGGAATGAAGTGCCGTTTTTCGCGAAGTATCGGTGCCATTGCAATCACTCAAAACCCTGTACTTCACACGAGATGCAAGCACGTGGACATCAGACATCACTTCATTCGGGACCATGTCGAAAAGAAGGACATCAGGATGGAAAGATCCATACCGATCGACAAAGGGCCGACATACTCGACCAAGCCTCTAGGCCGAAGCAAGATTCGGAGAACTTTCGGTAGAGCTAGGTCTCTGCTGGACCCTACCGACCCCGCGCCGAAGAGGTTTCGAGGAGAGGATCCTTCAAGAAGGGGGAATGTTCGCTCTCGCATCGAATAGTTTCAGTACATAGAGACTCAGGAACCATCTACACGAGGTATCAGCTGACTACGATGTTCAGCTGACAGGCTTGCGTATCTCTACTCAGTAGTAACCAATAAAACAGTAATATGCATTTATTGTTCAGATTCAGCATCATATTAAATATCTTATGAATTGTCATTTAATATTAACGGCTTACATTTAATGCACGACATTCCATACATAAGTTTGCTGAACTCTGCCACGCATTTAATGCATGTCGTATCATAGTTACTACTTAGGCATATTACAACTGGCTTTTGACTTAGGCGGCTATTTGATCATTACCTATAAATTCAACCATAGATCGATAACTGTCCATCTTCTTCTTAGATATAAATATTCGATTGTATCTTTGAAACCGCCATTAGCATACTTAAATCTTTTCAACTTCGAAAAATCCGAGATCTCTCTAGCAACCCTACTTGGAAATCCTTTTATAAACACTCAGATTTTTCATTGGTATGATTGTATATCTGTTATAGTTTTATTCTATTATTTGTTCAGCATCGTCGTAATAACTACTTTATCAAACTCGATACTGACAACGTTTCTTATAACAGATATAATGGCGGATACATGCCTCTCTGTAATCGTCCCTAAAGACATACAAGAGATCCTTGACAAAGACCGTGTCTGGTGCAAACCAGTCATGGAATTTGATGCATGCGAGCTGGAGTATATGGAAGAGATATTCGCGGCCCTTCGCGAATCTGGATTGGAGGCATTTCTCTCCAAGAAGCCCACCTTTTTCCTCCCAAGGCAAGTCGCTGAACTTTACCTCAACTCTGACTCAGTTGCGGGCGATATCATCGGAACATTCACCGTTCACACAATCGGTGAAGCTGCCATGAGGATTAAGAAGATGTTAGTGAGGGAAGCACTGAAGAGGAGCTTCAACCTACCCTCGAAAGGAGTCAGCACCGTCGGGTATCTGGACGATCAGGTGAATGACTACCTTTCAGTCTTCTGCGGGAAGCCCACGGCCTTCAGAGCGGCCTTCCCAAAGAACGACATGCTGCCTCAGTACAGGGCACTGGCTTACATAGTCACTCAACTGCTGACGAGCCAAGCCGGCTCTTTCGATCAGGTATCTAGGCCAAAGATTCAGTTGATGATGGCGATACATGATCGTGCCTGCATTAACCGGATCGAATTCTTCCTCCGAGAATTCATGATCCAGCCGCCAAGTTTGACAAAGCCTCATTCATACCGAGCGCTAAAGGAAAATTACCGTGTGGGCTCAAGCTCTCAGGAACAATTGAAGATTTCTCGCGGCGATGACCGAGATCACCTTCCACGACAAGACTTATTTCAATGTGAAAAAGGTCGGGTTGCGTAACCGCACCGCAAAGACTTCCAAGCAAATAGGGTCGGGACCCTCGGCTCAGACACCACCTCGGAAGGCCGCGCCCATGAAGAAGCGGTCTCCTCAAGCAAAATCTCCTAAGGCACCGACCAAACGTCTGAAGAAAACATTCACTGACGTGCCTACTGAATCAGAGGCGACTGCTGAAGTTCCTGAGATCCCTACTGAAAAGACACAACCACTGCAGCTGGTTGATGAATCTGAGTCCTCTGAAAAGACTCACTCAGTGGAGAAGGCTATCTCCACTGAACAAGCACAAGAAGTGGACCAAGGGGTTCGGGATCGAAGAGGTCCGGAGTGGTGATTTGGAGACTCTGGACAGTCCCCTTGACATCCCTCCACTCAGCAGTTTGCCATCTGCTGAGAAACAGACGTCCGCCATAGACATTGAAGATTTAGAAACGACATCTGAACAGCAATCGATCGGAATGGAAGCTTTAGCTCTCCGATATCAAGCATTCCAAGAGATTACTGAACTCATACCGGAGATTACTGGCTATCCTGATCTGGTATCTCTTGCCAAGCAGGCCAGGCTCCAGATGCTCCTAAGGTTTCAGGAGTGGCATCCTCAGCTCCGCCTCATCCTAGACTATTCCTGCGACCAGCTACATAAGGAGGAGCAGTTCTTAAGGCAGCAAATAGGCTACTCCCAGCCTGCTGACCCTGGAACCTTCGACGATCTGAGGGCTGCAATATTGGCCCCGCCGAATGATAGACAAGCAGTAACCGGCTCTGCCCCTCGGATGGGTTCGACCACGACGGTCGAGACCCACCCCATGATTCGAGCCCCGAGAAGCCCGATGAGGGAACTCAGCGAGACGAGGATACAACTACTCAACCGGACCTACCACCGCGTATCCTTGCCCCCCGTGAAGTCGGCGGATGGTACTTTGTCCTTAGCGAGCCTCGCTCGGCTCTTGCCGGAGTCGACCTACGAAGTAGCTCCCAGCCCCAGAGGCCGACGCTCAAAGTCGGTGGCGAGGCTCTCCGGCTGCCAAGGCACTCAGAATCGTGCCCTTCCCAAGGCTGTCCACGAGACATGGAAGCACACTGCTCAGGCCACTAGTGCAGAACTTCAGGGGCTGAAGAAATCATTGTCAAAATCAGTCGCCCCTGATGTCTCCTCCATCGTATCAAACGCACTGGCCCAGCAGAAAGCTGACTTTGAAGAACAACTTAGACTATTCCAGGAGGGACAGGCTAAACTACTTGTTGAATTCAAGGCCTCTCGGCCCCTTCATACGGAGTCGGTCTCCACCTTATCTCGGAGCCAATGAGCTCCGTCTCACATCTATTCAGAAGGCTCTGGAGAATTCGGTCAGTCTGAAGCTGAATGAGTTCAAGGCTGCAGCAGACACTTCTCACTAGAAATACAAAGATTAACTCATTAATGAGAAGAATGAGCTGCACGAGGAGCTGAACAAGATCCACACTCGACTTGATGAGTTGTCAACATCCTACAAAAGCCTAAACACTAAAGTAACTGTTCCTAACCCGGCTCAATTTGCTGATGCCAAAAAGGGGGAAAAGAATAAGAAGCCTGAAAAGGAAAAGACACCTGAAAAGCAACCATCAAGCAAGGGGGGAAGAGAAAACCCGTGAAAGCTCGAGAACGAGCACCAAAGTCTTCAAGGAAGACAAGGTCAGTGGCTGGAGCAAGCACTGAACCGACTGGTGAGGCCCAGGGTGTCTCTGTTGGAATCCCAGCAGGGATTGGCCCAAGTGGCTCAGGAACCAGAACACAAGCAACTCAGGCAACTTAGACCCCGTTGGATATGGTCAAAGAAATTGCTTGAGTATCTTCGAGGAGGATGAGTCCGAAGAGGAAGAGGCACCTCTCCCACCTCCAAGAGAAGGCAAAGGCAAGAAAGCCTTGAAACTCCCGACCCCTCCCTCCAAGAAACTGAAGAGATATATAAGTAAGTAGGAGGCGGCTCAGATCGCAGCTGATGAAAAGCTAGCCAGGGAGAAAGCAGAAGCTGAAGCAGCGAATAAGCCTAAGGCCAAAACCACAACTGCCAAACCTAAGGCTCCTGCTCGTGGAGGAAAGAAGAAAGCTCCTGCTAGGCTGCCTCCCAGAAAAATGGTACTTCAGGATGATGAAGACAGGGAGCAGCAGCAACAACAGAAAAGTACTGAGAAGCAGGGTACTTCAAAACATAAAGTGTAAAAAGACATACTTACCCTTAATAAACTTTATTTTCTCTTTTTTTGAATTAAGAAAAATAGAAAACAACTAATTACATGGACCATTGATTACATAGATTGAGGGCCAAAATCAATTCTTATTTCTTATGTGGGATCAAGGTTCTTAAAATATATATTCCCTATATATAAATATATATTTGTCAATTAAAGTAATTACAGTAGCTAGAACAAGATATGTTGAAGGTGTACTACAACTATTTAGAATATTATTAAGGCTAATGATTTCTATTTTCTATAGCTAGATAAGAAAATATTGTTGTTTGATAACAAATAAATTTTGGCGACAAATTAATGAACTTGACTGAGTTATAAGGATTTAAACCAATGCCATATTATGAATAAAAAAATTTGAATCGCCATCCGTTGAGATGAAGGAAGAAAGCATAGGTGTTTGGATAAATTTCAAAACATAAAGTGTAAAAAGACATACTTACCCTTAATAAACTTTATTTTCTCTTTTTTTTTGAATTAAAAAAAACTGAAAGCAACTAATTTCTTGGACCATTGAAAGCAACTAATTTCAAACTCAGCAGACACTCTGCTCTGGTTCAGACACTCAGTGGATTACCTGCCTCAGCACCAGAAGTAGAAGACTCAGTGATCTTGGACTCGGCAGAGCAAGATATGCGAAAGGAGTCAATGGAACTGAATTCAGCAGGAGTAGTTCACTGAACTCGGAGTTGATCTTCAGTAGAGCCGACTCAGTAGAAGCATGCTACTGAATCAAAGATCAGACTCAACAACGGCCAGACAGTCTTCTGACTATCAGGATCTTTGAAGTCATATTAGCAGAGTCAATACGAGGAAGAGAGAAGTCAGCTGCAGATCTCCTTGAAGTCTGTTCTGTCTCAACCACTTTATGAACCTCGGCCAATGACAAGCAGACACGTACCCTACATCTACTAAAGCTGCAAGTCAACAACTTTCGAGAAATGGAGGGAAAGGATACTGGCACCATACTTCAAAAGAGCCGTTAGCTACCCAAAAGAGAGAGACAAAGGATCGTCGTCTCCAACGGATCTATCCTAATCTCTTCTCTATAAATAGAGGGATAAATCAAATTTGAAGCTCACGAGAACACCGAACCTTCACATACACGAGAGAACACACAGAGCATTCAAATGAGCAAATTCAAAAAAGCCTAAGTCTTCCGCAAGAAGTTCGAAGAAGCAATCTCCGGTGAAAGACTACAATCCTGCTCTTAGGGAACCAAGCTGAATCGCCTAATACAGCCTCTAGTATCCAAACGACGATACACGAACCCAAAGCTTATATTCAGTTGTTCGTCGTTCAAGAAGCCAACTCCTTGTTCCCTATCCCTCTAACCTAAGCTCAATAGACTATATCTATAGCTTGGACGAAGGAGTTCACTTTCGAGCTGATCTTATTGTAAAGGACTCCTTCACTGTTGGAGAGTTTTTCTAACACTTAGTTTGATAACCCTGTAAACTGAGACTTGCTCAGTATAAATCTCAAGTCAGTGTTTATCCAGTATACAAACCGACTGAGACTATCTCAGTATAATAAATAGCTTCCTGATCTTTCGGGACAGTAGACGTAGGATTTTTGTGTCCGAACCACTTTAAAAATCTCTGTGTCTTGTGTTCTGTTTTTACTGTTGCATTGATTTACTGTTCATACTGAAAACTATCCTTTAAATCATTCAACTGAGTTTCAGCAAACTTAACAGATTGCACTAATTTACTGAAACCTTTTTGCTAGAAACGTTTTCCTAACTCAACTGAATTTGGGCCTACACTATTCCGCTCTACTGAACTCTATTTAGAAGATACTGAATTCAGACTCTCAGTCAGCTAGCAGATCTCAGTAGAGTCAGTCACTCTGCCACACGATTCAGAACAACTTATCTGGTCTGCTGAACTTGTTCAGTACGACATTATCCTGAAAAGGATTGTTCGTATTTAAGTTGAGAAAATCAGTTTTTAGGTGTATTCCCCCCCCCCCACACCTGAACGTGCTCTCGGGACCAACAATTGGTATCAGAGCAGGAGTTCTATAAGACTCTTGTTATTCTGAAACTAGTCTACTAGAACCGATCCGGAAAACGTTTTCACTTCATTTCATTCTTCATTCATATCACTAGCATGACAGAGGTTCTAGAGGACGGGCCTATCGTTCCAATGATCGATAGCGTCGTAGCTCAGGATCCAGTAGACGGAGGTGGAATGGTGACCGGGAAGAAGATCCCCAAGGATAGAAGTCTCTTCACCCTAGAGGAGAAGAAGCTTCACAACTTAGACCGCGTCGCCAGAAACGCCATACTGACCACCCTGAGTGATTCCTATCTCGGGAGAGTTCAGGACTGCAAGTCCGCGAAAGAACTCTGGGATACTCTAACGCTACTGAGTCGGGGGACTCAGAAGATCAAAGCAAATAAACTCACGCTCGAACTCCAAAAGCTGGAAAGATTGTCCCTCATGCCTGGTGACACCATTGAAGATCTCAACGTCAGATTCACGGATCTGATGAACTCTATCAACGGGCTGGGAAAGATATTTTCCAACCGAGAGATGAATCTCAAAATTTTGAGAGCACTGCCAGACGGTCACTGGACTCCCTTTGCTACTTTATTGCGTTATTCTGATTTATATATTGTTACTCCTGATCATATCTTTTCAGAGCTTAAAGCAGAGGAATTCGAGTTTGGCTTACCTCAAAGGAAGCAGCGAGCTGAAGCTAACACTTAAGTCGACCATGCCTTTAAAGCATCAGTAAGCACAGCAGCTCCAGCGACTAGCAAGGCTGAACCTTCACTCACTGACGTACAAGAAGGAAATCTAGCCAAGAAGTACGCGCTGCTTGTCGTAAAATATCAGAAGGACAAGGAGAGGCGCAGAAAAGTGACTAAAGCCCTCAGAGAATCCAAGGGTAAGTCGGAATATACGCCTAAGCGCACTCCTGACTCGCATACTTCTGAATGCAGGAAAAAGGATGACTCTAGCACAGTCAAAAGACAGTGAAAGTAAGGAAGAAAGAGTCACCACCTGCTATAACTGCAAAAAGCTCAGTACTACTGAACGAGCAGCACGCAAAGCCAGAAGGGAGAAATTCATCAAGAAGATACAAGCATACATTGCTGGTGAACTCTCAGATGACTCAGACGAAGTCGACTCCTTCATGGATTCATCTGACGATGAAGCAGCTTTCATGGCCATAGAGCTTGAAGCTGAAGAAGATGCTGAAAAGTGTCTCATGGCAGGAGAAGAGGATGAGGTAAACTCACATGAACCATTTAATTCCTCTTCACACTGCACATACGACACTCTTTCAGGTGCAAATGAAAATCTGGACGTCGCAATCGCATACGAAGAACTACTCGACGAACAGATTCAGATGAGTCTGCAGCTCAGTAAGACTCTTCAGGAATTGGATACCCTGAAAGTGGAGAATCAGAGACTTTCTCAGGAAAGTCAGGTTGCTACTGAGTCAGAAGGACATGTGTTGAGACTCAGGGAGGAGATAAACTCTCTGATGGCCAAGTCTCAGCATCAAGAAGATCGGATCTCAGTTTTGACCAAAGACTTGACTCAGAAAGTTACTGAACTGAGTCTACTGAAGCAAGATTTGTCAGGACTTCAGACCGAGCATTAACTGCTGAAAAAGAGTGATGATGTCTAGAGGAACCTGATGACAGAGCGATACATGGGCGCTGAAAAGAAGTTAGAGGCTATGCTAGCAAGCAACAAGCCCAAGTATTGCAAGGAGGGACTTGGATTCAACCAAGGAGCCTCCTCATCTACCCCCGTACGCTCAGAAAATCGGCTAGCTGATAGGTTTGTTCAAGGGGAGACCATCAATGTAGACATACTGAACCCCCTAGCCAAGAACAAACAGAAGATGAAGGCACCTCATCCTAGTCATCAGCACTCTGACAAGAAGATCAGCACCAAGACACCCCAGTTCAGTCAAGGGGGAACCAGCAAGGCAAAATAGGCTGATCAGTATGTGTTGGGATTTTGTATACTGGAAGCACTTTTATGCTTGTATACAATGTGTTTTTGTCCTTACCACTGTTTTATTCTCCTATCTGATAAATATGTATATTTGCACATGTTATCCTTTATCTTGTATAAAAGTTAGATTTGTGTGGTGTGTCGGGTATCACAGAAGACAACACAAATTGGTTGAACTGACAAGATATAAACAATTAACAGAGCTGAGATAACTTAAGGATGAAGTTGTCGATTTAAGCTGCAGTTTAGATAAGAAGTGGCTTGTCTTAGCTGCTTGTCTTTACTGGTACACTTAAGGTGGTGTATTGATGGATCACAGTGAGATGTGTTTTCCTAACTGACCTTAGTGGAAAACCAAGATCTCGGTGACTTTGCTGGTCTTAAGCTTGGTAAGACTTCAGCTGAGTGCATTTGGCTATCTATCACTTTGACCTACTAGGGTGAACGTGCGACTGGATCATCTTGGGTTTTAGTAGTTATTTGTGACTCAGGCTGATTGTCAGTATCTTGCATCCGTATCCTAGTAAAATGGGTTGATAATATCCCCTGAGGAACTCGAAAGGATTAGCACACTAAACCCGGCCGGTTGATTAAGTTCAGGTGTGTTAATAAGGTCGAGTGGTACCGCTCGAGAATATAAGATGTTAATTAATTTAAGCTGTCAGTGGGCTTAATTAATTAACGGATATTTATATCTTAAATACGGAGATTGATTAAGTCTAAAATACAAGCCCTTGCTCAATTTGGGATAAAGGGGTAAGTCAGCATGGATTCTCTAGTGGAATGAATCTGTGTTAATTAATTAATTTTGCTATGGGCTGATCATGGATAATTAATTAATTGCGTGCCTCGCTTTATTTCTTGTATTGGATCCCTGATCTGGCCCAATTAGTTTCCTAGTAATTTATTGTCTCTCAGAATTCATTATTAATGGATTAATGTATTTTTACACTATTTAATAATGTTATTTATCTGGAATTAATTGGCTGGGCCAATTAATTGATAAATATTAGTAGCCCAGTGGATTAATTAATTATATTATGGGCTAATTATGTGGAAGCCCATTGGAATATAATTAAATTAATGGGCTACAAATATATTAATATTATATTAGCTTTTGAAGCCTATATATATCAGTATTCTGTTCAGAAACAGATTACGCACTCCACATAATTACACACGCCGATCGTGAGTAAGAGAGAGACGATATTTTTATTTTCTTCAGTTCTCTGACCACCCAGAGGAAGAAAAAAACCGGGACACAGATCAGAAGATCTGACACAGGAGCAACAATCAAAGCCGCGACAACATACGAAGGAGGAGGTATCGATTTCTTCCTTTTATAATCCTTCAGTATGGACCTCCACAGCTGATACATCCAGCTCAGTATGAATCATATTACTATGATCCTATAGTCAGGAGGGGATCCAAAAGTCAGAAAAAGAAGAAGAAAGCCGTACAGAAGGCAAAGGTCAGCAGTCCACCCACTCAGAAGATCAGGACTCCTGAACCTGAAAAGCCTCAGAAGTCAGCATCGACCAATCCAGTGGTCAGATACGTTGACAAAAGTGGAAAGAAACTATCTGAGACCACCAGGGTCCTAAGACAGATATGGGTTTCCAAAACTAACATCTTAGGACCCAAAATCAAAAATAAAGGGTACCTAAATATAATTTTGTTTTGCAGGTGCACAAGGACCCTTGGTATGTGGATAGTGGATGCTCAAGACATATGACGTACCAAAAGGACCTACTGAAGAATTATACTATTGAAGAAGGACCCCGAATCGAGTTTGGAGACAATGCAAAAGGCTACACCAGAGGCTATGGAACACTCAACATTGGAAATACCAAAGTTCCAAGAGTATCATATGTTGAAGGACTTCAGCATAACCTTCTCTCTGTTAGTCAATTTTGTGATAACTCGAATAGAGTGATTTTTTACGCTGGTTTTTGTGATGTTATTGATAAATCCACAGGGAAAAAAGTGTTATCAGGTACGCGCAAGAAGAATATCTATGTAGCTGACTGGAACTCAGCTGAACCTGAAGCTTGTTTGTTGGTGAAGAATGACAACAGAACGGGGTGGCTCTGGCACAGAAACTTCAAAACGCTCAACAAATTAGCTAGAAACACTCTAGCAAGAGGACTGCCGAATGAAGTATTCAGCAAAGACACTCAGTGTGAAGCATGTCTGAAGGGAAAGTAAACAAGGAATCAAAATCCACCTGTTCCATCTCCTTCCACTGATGGAATTCTTCAGCTGCTACATGTGAATTTGTTCGGTCCAGTCTCTCCGGTGACGATCAGAGGCAAGAAGTATGCATTAGTGGTTATTGATGACTACTCTCGCTACACATGGATCATATTTATTGCCAACAAGTCTGACGTCAAAACAGAGTTACCAACGCTTCTGAAACGACTTAGTGTCGAGAAGAACACCAAGATCATCAAGATACGTTCAGACAGAGGAACTGAGTTCCTGAATTCTATGGTGGAGGAGTTCTGCAAAGCAGAAGGCATAGAGCTGAGACGTCTGCCGCGCGCACGCCTCAACAAAATGGGGTTGCTGAATGGAGGAATCGAACACTCAAAGAAGCAGCAAGAACCCTGCTCGCAGACTCAGGACTCCCAACCAAATTCCGGCGTAAGCTACTAATACTGCATGTTATACTCAGAACCGAACTCTACTGACAAAACAGCATAAGAAGACACCATATGAACTATGGAACGGCAGGAAGCCCTCTCTATCTTATTTCCATATTTTTGGGTGTTCGTGCTTTATCCACAATAATGGGAAAGATCAGCTGAAGACTTTTGATAGCAAGTCAGATCAGGGAGTGTTCTTAGGATACTCCCTGGGTCAAGCAAAGCCTTCGTAGTCTTTAACTATCGGGCCCTTTGCATGGAGGAAAGCCCTCATGTTGTTTTTAATGAGTTTGCTACTCGAAGACAGAGCGAGTAAACTCTAAACTCGAATCTCGAGGACATCGCAGCGGCTACAGGATCTGAGCTTAAAAGATAAAACTAAAAAGATCCAGCTATGTTGGGATGATGATTCAAATGAAGAAACTGAAGACAAGTCCACTGAATCTCGGCCCAGCCAGAAGTACACGACAGTATTTATCTACCGAACGCAGTTAATCCCGTGTAACTCGAGTCGATGAAGAAACCCAAGTGGTAACCGAAACCTCTACCGAGAATAATAATTCAGGGGGAACTAATGATGTTCCCGAGCTAAATGCCCCGAACACGGTGACTCGTAGATCGCACTCTCATAATCGAATTACTTCAATCTCGGAATAGTACAACCGAAATGCCTAACTCACCTACTATCTGTGTTGATCAAATTTCAGATGAAGAGATGAAACATCGTAGATCGTGGCTGGATGCTCACACTTCTGATTTAATTATTGGTGATCCTTCAGCAAGCGTAAAGACAAGATCCAGATTCTGTCAGGGAGAAAGTGCCTTATATTCCTGCTTCTTGTCTACTGAAGAACCTGAGTCAGTTGAGGACGCACTGAAAGATGCTGACTGGATCATAGCCATGCAGGAGGAGCTGAATCAGTTCACGAGAAACGAAGTTTGGGAGCTTGTTGACAAACCCAGGCATCAACATGTGATTGGAACAAAATGGGTCTTCAAGAACAAGCGAGATGAAAACAATGTCATAGTAAGGAATAAAGCAAGGCTCGTAGCAAAAGGCTACTGTCAAGCTGAAGGGATAGATTTCGATGAAACATTCGCTCCAGTTTCAAGATTGGAGGCAATCAGACTATTCCTAGCCTACGCAACACATCAAAGATTCAGAGTAGATCAAATGGATGTGAAGTATGCTTTCCTCAACGGCGTACTGAAAGAAGAAGTCTATGTGGAACAACCTCCCGGCTTTCAGCAGGGACATCAAGTTTATAGACTCGTAAAAGGCTCAGTATGGGTTAAAACAAGCACCCGTGGCTCGTGACGATACCCTATCTCGAGTTTCTTCTTCGTAAAGGTTTTCAAAAGGGCATAGTAGACCGCACATTATTCAGCATACGACTGGAAGACGACCTATTACTTGTGCAGATTTGAGAAAATGATAAAGGAAAAGTTTGAGATGTCAATGATGGGAGAGATGAATTATTTCCTCGGCTTTCATGTCAAACAATCAGAGAAGGGAACATTCATCAATCAAGGTAAATACACTCGAGACCTCATCAAGAGATTCGGTTGCACATCCGGCAAACCAATCAAGATCCCGATGAACACGAATATGAAAATTGATCTTGATAAAGAGGGAGTATCAATAGACCAAACTGAATTTCGTGATATAATTGGTTCCTTATTATACTTAACACTACTCGTCCCGACATAACTTATGTTGTAGGTGTCTACGCTCGATTTCAGGGCGAATCCGGGCGAGTCACATGGACTCGGCAAAGAAGATTCGCGCTATCTCGAGGAACACCGACATGGGTTTATGGTATCCGATTGATGATAATATTGAACTAATCGGTTATTCTCGATGCCGACTATGCGAGATGTCGAATTGACCGAAAGTTAACCTCGGAACATGTCGGTTCCTCGGCAGTAAGCTGATTTCATGGTTCTCAAAGAAACAACATTCAGTCGCAACGTCAACTACGGGGCCGAATACATGGCTGCCTGGAAGTTGTTGCGCCCAAATCCTTTGGTCGGAGACAGCGAGCTACGCGACTATGACGTCATTCGTAATGAAGTGCCTATCTTCTCGCGACAATACAAGTGTCATTGCAATCACTCGTAATCATGTACTTCATACGAGATGCAAGCACGTGGACATCAAACACCACTTCATTCGTGACCATGTCGAAAAGAAGGATATGAGGATGAAGAAGATCCATACTGACCATCAAAGGGCTGATATACTGACCAAGCCTCTAGCTGAAGCCAGATTCAGAGAACTTTCAGTAGAGCTAGGTCTGCTGGACCCTACCGACTCCGGTCAAGAAGAGGATTCAGGAGAGGAGCATTCAGTAAGGGGGAGTGTTCACTCTCAGTACTGAGTAAAATCAGTACGTAGAGACTCAGCAACCATCTACACGAGGTATCAGCTGACTACGATGTTCAGCTGACAGGTTTGAGTATCTCTACTCAGTAACCTATAGAACAATTCTGTGCATTTATGAATCAGAATCAGCATCGTATTCAATGCTTTAGGAAATGTCTTTTAATTTTAACGGACTTCATTTAATACACGACATTCTATGTACAAGCATGCTAAACTCTGCAATGCATTAAATGCATGTCGTATCAAGTTACTATTTAAGCTATTTACAATTGGCTTTTGACTTAGGTGGCTAATTTGATCATTGTCTATTTTATAAAACTTAATCCTAGTCGTCCATCTCAAAAAGCGCGTTCAAACTGAACCCTTGATCCTTAACTGTTTATCTTCTCTAAGATATATATATATATATATATATATATATATATATATATATATATATATTCATTCAAAACATTTGACACCGCCATTTCATATCTGCAGATATCTTAAGTAGCCGAGATTTTCTAAGATACTTATTACCTTCTATCAAAATTCTCTTAAAAATCTTCAGAAAATCTTTCAGTAATTCTTCAATGATCATTAAGTATCGTATGATTTTATTTCTCTTATATTCTAATTGATACTGACCTACACTGTGTATGCAGATTGTTAGAATGACAGGAACACAAGTAGGTGCTCCGGCAGATATGCAAGAGATCCTTGAAAAGAATCGTGTCTGGTGCGAGCCAGTCATGGAGTTTGACGAGTGCAATCTAGACTTCATGGAGGAGATTTTCTACGCCCTCCGTGAGACCGGATTAGAAAGATTCCTGACAAGGAGGCCGACCTTCTTTCTCCCGTGACAAGTAGCAGAGATCTATCTGAACTCCGACTCAGTGGACGGAGACATCAGAGGCAGATTCGTCGTTCATACAGTAGGCAATCCCTCACGCACGTATATAGAAGTGAAACAGATGTCAATCCGAGAAGCTCTTCAGAAAAGCTTCAATCTACCCAATACAGGACTCAGCACCGTCGCACACAAAGACGATCTGATGGATGAGTACCTCACTGAGTTCTGCGGAAAGCCAAATGTATTCAAAGCCGCCTTTCCAAAGAACGCAATGCTCCCTCAGTACAGAGCATTAGCGTACATAGTGACTCAGCTACTGACGAGTCAAGTAGGCTCATTTGATCGGGTTAAGATAAACTAGACTAATTTTTTCCTTAGAGAGTTCATGATGCAATCAGCCAAATTTGACAAGGCATCCAATAGGTTGAGCGTCAAAGGAAAGCTCCTATACGAACCTGAAGCTCAAATATGATCGAGGACTTCGCAAATCGACAAAATTACCTTCGCCGACAAGCAATATTTCAACGTGAAGAAAGTCGGATTCGGAGAATAGCGATTGGCTCGGGGGCCCGCCGCACCTAAGGACGGGACTCGGTAGACCTCAACGCCGAAGAAGAAGAGGTCCCCTCCTAAAACAACGCCTAAGGCACCAACCAAGAGGCTGAAAAAGATCAGCGAGGTTGTGCCTACTGCGACTAAGGCGGAGCCATAGACAGTAATTGCTCGAGCACCGAGAGACGAGCCAGAGTCTTCTAAGAAGACACAATCAGTGGAGAAGGCCGTCTCCACTGAGAAGCGTGAAACCGTAGACAAAGGGGTCCTAACTGAAGAAGTCCAGCTGAAGAAGTTCGGCATAATCGGAGAGCCCCTTGGATGTACCACCACTCAACAAGCATTCCGTGTCCCGAGAAACGTGCATCTCCAATTAAGGTCGAGGACTCTGGAGACAGCCTCGGAGTCAGAATCTATCGGGATAGATGCCTCTGCTCTAAAATCCGGAGCCTCTCGAGAGATTACTGAAGTGATTCCGGAGATCGCCAGCCACTCTGATCTTGTCCTACTTTCTAGGCAGGCGAGGCTCCATATGTCGATAAGGTTCCGAGGAATAGCACAACCCGAAAAGACTAGTCATTCACCATTCTTGCGAACAAGGCTCCACGAAGAAGAGCTGGCGATCGAGGGAATATTGGCTACTCGAGCCATCTCGACCTCGGCACGCTCGAAGATCGAGGCGGCAATGCTCGCACCGCCGAATAACGAGACAACCGGGCCACAAAGATCATGGCCATCGACGATGGGTCTTACCCCGATGGTCAGGACCCACCCCGTGATTCAGGCCCTGAGAAGCCTGATGAGGGAACTCAACCGGACAAGGATGCCACAAAATCTACTACTAACCCTCCACTCAGCATCCTTTGTCTCGGGCAGACGGTGGCTGGTACTTCGAAGGCAGCTGATCCTGCTCAGCTCCTTCTCAAATCCGCTGCCAAGTAGCGCCTAGCCTAAAGAGCCGTCGATCGAAATCGGTGGCCGGGCATTGAGGAACCAAGGCATTCGAATCGCCTACTTGCCCGTACCGACCACAAGACTTGGCAGCAAACCACTGAGGCATTCCTTGACTCAATAGTAGTTCCAACATTCATATCGGGCACGGCCGACTTATGAATGACAAACCGATATGCACTACTATTCAGTGCATATCCTATAAAGATACAATCGATAGTCTTAGGTCCGATAGTAACTTGCTTAGGCAAAGGCACTTCTACCTTAGCCAAACACCCCCACACTTTGAGGTATTTATAGGAAGGTTTCCTTCCTTTCCACAACTCGTAAGGAGTCACATCTCTACCTTTTAGAGGTATTTTGTTTAATAAGTAGTTAGCCGTCAAGACGGCTTCCCCCCACATCTTCTGGGGCAGTCCAGAACTTATCAACAAAGCATTCATCATCTCCTTTAGAGTTCGATTCTTCCTTTCAGCTACACCATTTGATTGAGGCGAATAGGGGGCAGTGGTTTGATGAATAATACCACTTGTCTTACAAAACTCTTCAAAAGGAGCTACATATTCTCCACCTCTATCACTTCGTACCATTTTGATTTTACAATCAAGTTGGTTTTCGGCTTCTACTTTGAAGTTAGTAAAAGCTTCAATCGCCTCATCTTTACTCCTTAAAAGATAAAGAGTATAATACTTGGTGCAGTCATCAATAAAAGTAATAAAATACTTTTTCCCACCTCTAGTTTGTACAAACTTCAAGTCACATACGTCAGTGTGAATGAGTTCTAGAGGTTTTGTGTTCCTTTCTACAGAATGAAATGGCAGCTTAGCCAATTTTGCTTCAACACAAACTTCACACTTGGTTTTGTTAAACTCATTTACTTTAAGTAGATCGAGATTAACTAATATTTTTATTGCATTTAGATTAACATGTCATAATCTAGAATGCCATAAATTGGAACACTCAATCAAGTAAGAGGAAGTAGCTTCGTTTTCATTATTTTTAGCCTCAACGGACTCTTGGCGAATCGCCATTACACTCAACTTAAAAAGGCCCTCAGACAGGTAGCCTTTTCCTAAAAACATTCCAAATTTAGATAAGATAAATTTGTCCGACTCAAAAACTAGTCTAAACCCTCTCTGGACTAGTACAGTGCCGGACACAAGATTTTTCCGGATGTCGGGGACATGCAGCACCTCTCCCGAGTCGGGTTCTTCCCGGAGCTCAACCTTAGCACCACAAGACCATAGCCAACCACCTCAGACGAGGCTTGATTATCCATATTGAGCTTCCTCCCTTGGCAACTCTTGTACTTGGTGAAGCGGCTCCGGTCACCACATACATGTGTCGTGGCAGCGGTATCAATATACCACTTCCCCTCATTCTCCACGACATTTTCTTCTTCAGTGACAACGGCCGCAAGGTCGGCTTCAGTGAGGTCAATCTCCAACATATTGGCTTGACGAGCCCTCTTCTTCTTTGGCTTTCGGCAGTCCTTGGACATGTGGCCGGATTTGCCACGCTTGTAGCGAGCCCCTTCAAACTTGCGGGATTGCACCTTGCCCTTCCCTTTGGGGTTGCTATTTGGACGCCCTCTCTTTGCATTGTTGGAGTTGCCACCTTTCTCAGCAAGGTTGACTCTTGGCTCCACGGGTGCTTTGCCCTTCCCATCTCGAGTCCTCATGTCGGTCTCGATGCGGAGCTTGACCACAAGGTCCTCAAGCGTCATTTTCTTTCGCTTGTGCTTCAAGTAGCTCTTGAAGTCCTTCCAGCTCGGGGAAGTTTCTCAATTACGTTGCCACGATAAAAGCATCTGGCAACGACATACCTTCGGCGTGGACGTCATGGACAATGAGTTGGAACTCTTGCACTTTGTTGGATATGAGTCAGTAGATTGATACTCAGCTGTTCTAGGGTTAAAAGAAATTGGGGGAAATCATAGTAGTACTATGGAATTGAAGATCCCAAAACCGAGCCGATATCGTAGATTAGTGTGTCGATAGGATTAGCCGATGTATAGGTTAGACTTGATGTAATGCTTATTATTTTGTCTAAGTCCCGTACGGGGTAGTTGTTGAACCGATCTTCCGCCGAAGATACTTTTCGTAACCCCACGTCATCGGTGTAATCGCTTGCATTCTTCGTCGCCACCGATATCAAACTCGCTGAAGATCCCGCATCAGCCGACCGGACCTCGCAGAAGCATTCTCTACAAGCTGATGGTCATCGGTAGAAGAACCAAAGGCAAGCAAGTATACCTTCGCGATCGACCAACCGACTATCGAAGCTCACTTTATCGCCGACGACTCAGCCAAAGAAGACAAGACTCGAGTACTGTATCCGACGTAAAGCGACCCAAAGACTTAAAGTCCCTTCAAATGTTCAAAAGAAGACATACGAGGTAGTTTGAACGGTCAACTCGACACTCACCAACTACAAACCTCGACCAATGAGAAGCCGACAACGCTTACCTACTCTACACAAAAAAGTCCGCTCTCATGAACAGCAGCGCATTAACCGCCCGTCCGCAACAAAGTTGAATAGTGGCCGTTTTCTTTGGACGCTAGGACACGTGGCATCGTCGTCTCCAACGGACATATGCCACAACTCACAACTATAAATAGAGAAGGATTTGAAGATTTCGGCAAGAGGAATATACGCGAAATCAAGGGAAATCATTCAAGCTCACAACGCTCTAGAACTCGCAAGCTTATCCAGAGACGAACTAGTTTTCATAGAACACTTCTTGTAGTTCATCTCTCTAGAGCACTTTGATCCCTTTCTTCTCTAGACTAAGCTCATTGCTAGATTCATAGCTTAGATCCGAAGGAGTTCACATTTAGTGAATTGTTCTTGTTGTAAGAACTCCTTCTCGTTGGAGAATATTCCCTCCCTTCTAAACTTAGGTTTGGATTGTAAAGTCGCTAAGGACTATAACTTAGAGGGAACTCGGCCCAAAGGCACGGTATCCCCGCCGAGGCTTGCTCGGAATAATCAACAAGTTCTCCCGCCTTGTTCGAGACCGTGGACGTAGGATCTTGCGTATCCGAACCACGTTAAATCGCTTGTGTTCATTTATGTTTTATCGACATTGCATACAACCGACTTGAAAATCATAAGTTTGCATAAAACGTATTTTTATAAAGTGCACAACCAAAAGATTTAACTTGCAAAAACGCGTTTTCAAAAGAGACGACTCCGGCCTAACACTTATCCGCACTACGCCTCCGACCGAAGTCTCGTAATACCGACATCGCCGCAGAAGAGCTCGAAGCCGACTCACTTTGACCCCATGATCGAAGGCTTACTTGGCACCGTTCATCGGCTTGCAAACATCGCCTTCACCGACCTTCACCGAGAAAAAGAAACGGACCCCAGGTGTATTCACCCCCCCTCTACACCGACTTTTCGTCTCCGGACCAACAATTGGTATCGAGCGCACGGTGTTCAACTGATCCCCGGCTCGAATACCGGTCCTCTCGAACCGATCCCGAAAACCGTTTTCACCGCATAAGCATCTTTTCAAGCATCCTTATACTCTTACTCTTACAATGTCCGATATGTCGTATTAGGATGGTACCGATGTTCTCAATAGAGAACTACACGGTATGGAGCGTACGTATGGAGGCACACCTAACGTCACTCCACGACATCATCTCAGATGTCCTAGAGTAAGGACCGATCATTCCTATGATCGACATCATAGTATTTGCTGCCGGAGGAGGCGTGGGAGCACAAACCGGTGCTAAGGTTCCCAAAGACAAATCTGCCTTCACGCCCGAAGAAAAAAAGTTGTACAACCTTGACCGAGTTGCACGTAATGCCATACCGACTACGCTCAGCTGACTCACATCTCGGAAGGGTACAAGATTGCAAAACGGCGAAAAGAGCTATGGGACGCCTTGGCAGTACCGAGCCATGGAACCCCTCGGATCAAAGAAAACAAGCTCGAGCTAGAGCTCGAAGTTCGACGCCTTTGCAATGGAGCCTACCGAAACCATTGACGAGCCGAGTGTCGATTCACCAATCAAGTCAATGTTATCAATGGGCCGGGAGGTCGTTCACCAACAAGGAGATGAACACCAAGATCTTGAGAGCGTTGCCCCGACGTAAGTGGCTTCCATTTGCTACTTATTTACGTCGCTCGATCTAAATGCTCTAACTCCCGATGTTATATTTTCGTAATTAAAATCGGAGGAATTCGAGCATAGTCTACCCCAAAAGTGCTTAAGCGCTCCAAATGACACACGGTTCGACCACGCCTTCAAGGCAACGGTGCCGCACACGGAGCCAAGCCTATTTCCTCAAGCAAAGCCGTGGCCACATCGCAGCAAAGTCTTCCCGAGACTTCGTGCCCCGACCAGCCTAGCACCGATGGCTCTCAAATATCGAGGGAAAAAGAGAGAGTCGAAAGCCGAGGAAATACAACCGAGATTCTTCCTCGGTAAGAAAGACTATCATAAGAAAGAAGAATCTAATCCTTCTACTCGAATGCAGGAAATCGGAGTTCGCTACCAACCGTCTAAAGACTCACTGGTAAGAGCAAAGCAGAACATCTACCGCTACAACCGCAAGAAGGAGGGACACTATCGCACGATTGTCCCGAACTCTCACCGCTCAAAGAGCAGACGGCAGCCAAGAGAAAGAAATTCGCCGAGAGACGGTAGGCCTATATAGCCGGAGAGATATCCGATAACTCAATTGAGGAGGATACATTCATGTATTCTTCTCGAAGACGAAGCCGCATTCGTCGCAGCTTGAGGTTGCAAAGACAGCTTCTCGAAGAGTCACCGAATACCGTCTCGATGGCCGGAGAAGAGGCCGAGGTAAATTCTAAACACATTATTACCTCTTCTTCACACAAAGACACAAGACACGTGCTCGGTCACGAGATGATCCTCTAGATGTGGTACAAGCCTACGACGACTGCGAGGAGGAACAAGATTCAACCGAGAGCAGAGTTCAAAGCAGAACCATCCGAGAACTTGAACAGGTAAAGGCCGAGAATCGAGACTTTCTTCCGATTGTCGTGTCCCTACTAAGTCAATGGATCTAGTTGCGAGACTCAAGGAAGCGATTGAATCTCTTATGACTAAGTCTCGCTTCAAGAGACTCGGATCTCGCCCGACCAAGGACAATTCCCGAGAAAGAGACTCGAAATAGCCAAGCTCGGCCGAAGCTCACGCACGTGCGAACGACTACTGACTCACTCGTAAGGAGTGACGAAGTCCGGGAGAGGTTTGATGACCGAACAATACCTAGGAGCGAAGGAGAAGCTTGAAAGCATGCTTAGAGCACAACGGTCAACCTCGTGAAAGAAGGCCTTGGCTATACCCACGAAGCTTCTACCTCCAAAAGCTCAAAGCAACCCTAGCCGATAGGCTCGCCGAGGAAAGGTGCAAGCCGCCGACACCACACCTCAGCGAAAAACAAACGAAAAAATGATTACACCTCGCCCGAGTAGCAACAAGCAATGACCAAAGGTTCCAGCCCCGGGACACCGTGATCAAATTCGTGGGGAATCAAGAAGGTCGGATGGGCGTAATAAAGACAAGGAGCCACCGTATGAGCACCCTCGCCAAGACGGCTCGTACTACTATGAGCCGTGGTCGGGAGAAGCGCTAAGACTCGGAAGAAGAAAGCGCCCGAACCCAAAATTATCGCAGTAAAGTCGGCATCTCCAAGTCCTGTGGAGAAGAAAGCCGATAAGGTTCGAAGAAGAAGTCCCGGAACTTCTAAGGTCCCGAGACAGATCCGGGTTCCGAAATCACCCACTAACCCGTAAGGACCCAATCGAACCAAAGGGTACCTAAAAATGCCTCGTTTTGCGTGTGCATAAGGACCCGTGGATAGTGGACAGCGGGCCGCTCGAGACACATGACTTACCGAAGAGCCTCGCCGACCAACTACGTACAAGAAGATGGTCCTGCACTGAATTCGGTGACAATTCCAAAGGCTACACAAGGGGATACGGAACGCCGAACATTGGAACCGCCACAGGCCCTAAGAGTAACATATGTTGAAGGACTTCAACATAATCTCCTTTCGGCCGCCAATTATGTGATAATCTTAACGAGTAATCTTTGACGCCCGGTTTCGTGATATTGTTGACAAATCTACGTGGGAAAACAGTGTTATCGAGTTCGCGGAGGAAGAACATCTATGTTGCAAACCGGAATACCGCAGTAACCCGAGGCTTGCTTGCTCGCATGAGACTAAATCGGTAACAAGTCAGCCGGCTATGGCACAAGAGACTCAAACCACCTGAACTTCAAGACCATGAACAAGCTTGTCAAGAACTCTAAAGTCGAGGACCGCCCAACGAATCGTTTATCAAAGACAGAAATTGTGAAGCGTGCGCCAAGGGAAAGCAAACAAAGAGTAGTAATCCACCTATTCCGTCACCTTCCACCGATGGAATCCTTCAACCGCTTCACATGGACTTAATCGGGCCGTCTCTCCAGGTGGACTATAAGAGGCAAGAAGTATGCCCTCGTCGTCATAGACGACTATTCGAGATATACTTGGGTCATCTTCATCGCCAACAAATCTCGATGTTCGACCGAGTTACCTAATCTACCAAGAAACTCGGTGTGGAAAAGAACATCAAGATTAAGAAGATTCGCTCGTACGCAGGAACAGAGTTTCTAAACTCGTAGTTAAGACATACTGCGATAAAGAGGGAATTCAAGCACGAGACATCACCGCGCGCACCCCTCGCCAGAACGGACTTGCCGAACGTAAGAACAGTAACACTCAAAGAAGCAAAGCAAGAACGCTCCTCGCAGATTCTCGGACTACCCTCAAAGTTTTGGGCCGATGCTACACGACACCGCCCGTTACACTCGTAATCGATCACTACCGACACAAAGAACACATGAAGACGCCTTACGAACCGTGGAAAGGGAGAATTCCTTCTATTTCTCATTTTCATGTTTTCTACTGTCCTTGCTTTATCCACAACAATGGGAAAGATCAGTTGAAGGTCTTTGATAGCAAATCCGATCAAGGAGTATTCTTGGGATACTCCCGAGTCAAGAAAGCCTTCGAGTTTTTAACTATCGAACTCTTTGCGTGGAGGAAAGCCCTCATGTTGTTTTTGATGAATTTGTTAACGAGAACGGGAAAGATACAAAGTCAAACACCGAGGATGTCGCAAGAAGCTACAGGATCTCGAACTAAATGACAAAGCCGAAAAGATCCAAAGATTGTTGGGATGATGAGTCCGAAGATGAAGAAATTCAGACTCGGCCAACAAGCAATGTAGCTAACCTAGTTGATTCTATCGAACGTAATCAACAACAAGTAACTCGGTCGATGAGGAAGCCCCCGTGGTAATTGAGACCTCTAATCGAGAATATAAACTCAGGGGGGAACGATTAATGTTCCCGAGCTAAATGCCCCCCAACTCCGGAAACTCGTGAGATCCTAACCTTCTTATCGAATTACTACAAAGCCACGTAACGCACTACTCATGAAATGCCTAATACACCTACCGGTAGTATCGAAGAAGAAGCCCGACTCAGCGTTCGTGGCTCGATGCTCATTCTTCGATCTTATCAATGGAGATCCATCAGCAACTATAAGGACGAGATCAAGATTAAGTCAAGGAGAAAGCTCACTTTACTCTTGTTTTCCGTCTACGTAAGAACCTCGCCGATAGAGGACGCACTTAAAGATGCCGACCGGGTCATTGCTATGCAAGAAGAGCTGAACCAGTTTCGTCGAAATGAAGTTTGGGAGCTTGTCGACGAGCTAGACATCAGCACGTGATTGGAACTAAGTGGGTCTTCAAGAACAAGCGAGATGAAAACAACGTCATTGTCGAGAAATAAAGCTCGACTAGTTGCTAAAGGATACAACAAAAGAGAGGGAATTGACTTTGATGAAACATTTGCTCCCGAGCCGCGATTGGAAGCCATTCGTCTTTTCCTAGCTTATGCAACACATCGAGATTTAAGGTATATCGATGGATGTGAAGTCAGCTTTTCCGAACGGCGCATCGAAGGAAGAAGTCTACGTGGAACAACCGCCCGGCTTCAAGCAGGGACATCAGTGTATGAGACTCTAGGAAAGCTCTCGTATGGGTTAAAACAAGCACCATGGGGCTTGGTATGATACCCTATCGGACTTTCTACTTCGTAAAGGTTTTCAAAGGGGGACAAGAGATCGCACCCTATTCAAAGATAAAGTCAGAAGATGACATTCTATCGGTGCAAATCTACGTGGACGACATCATTTTCGGCTACAAAAAACGAAGTCATATGTCGGCCAGCTTCGAGAAGATGATGAAGGAGAAATTCGAGATGTCCATGATGGGAGAGATGAATTATTTCCTTGGATTTCAAGTAAAACAATCACCAAGGAATCTTCATCAATCAAGCCAAATACACTCGAGATCTTCTCAAAAGATTCGGTACCGTGATTCCAAGAAACCAGCCAAGATCCCCCATGAACACGAACTTTAAAATCGATCTAGACAAAGAGGGAGCTTACGTTAACTCTACCGATTATAGAGCTATTATTGGTTCTTTACTTTATTTAACAACTAGCCGACCTGACATAACTTATGTTGTAGGTGTATGCGCAAGATTTCAAGCGAATCCCAAGCGAAGTCATCCTAGACTAAATCAAGAAGATTCTCACGATATCTAAGAGGAACACCGTCGTTGGGTTATGGTATCCTCGCCGATGATAATCTAATACCGACGTAAGTTATTCCGATGCCGATTATGCGAGATGCGGGATAGATCGAAAATCAACTTCCGGAACATGTCGGTTCCTAGAGCAACAGTCGATATCGTGGTTTTCAAAGAAATGAACACTCGGCAGCTACGTCCCACTACCGAAGCCGAGTACATGGGCTGCCGTGGAAGTTGCTCGTGCCTGCATCCTTTGGCCTCGACAACAATTGAGAGATTATGGTATAACTCGGGATGAAGTGCCCATCTTTGTGACTCCACCCACGGTCTAATAGCTATAACTCGGAACCCGGTTCTACATACCGGATGCAAGCACGTGGATATCCAGACACCACTTCATCGGAGACCATGTCGAAAAGAAGGACATCAGGGATGGAGAAAATCCATACTCGACAAGCAAAGGGCGATATATCACCCGACCAAACCACTAGCCGAGAACAAGTCCAGGAGAACTATCGGTTCAGCTAGGTTTGCTAGATCCCTACCGAGACAAGTCGCAGAAGCCAGGCTTACCGATAATGATATACTTAGCAACAATTTGTATCGGTATGGAATCGGCACGACGAGTCGAAAAACTTAGTACAATTGACTCGGTTGGGAGATGCACACCTTTTACATCACAACAAGAGGGAACATGGTCAACGCACAACCATCCTCCCGATAAATGACGGTAACCACTGATAAGTTCATCAAGAGGTTTCGTAGTATCGTTACTTAATTTGTTCGACTATGCCGCATTTAATGCATCGTCGCTTACATTCAGTTGCTTAGGAGCATTTATTCCTTACCATTTATTATGTTTAAGGTTTGAGGAAAGGTCGCTGGACTCCTCGCCGCGTAATTAATGCTCTACGTCGCGCATTTAATGCGATGTCTTCTCCATTAGCTTTATTACGTATATCTATATTTTTGGCGGCTATTGTAATCATTCCCTTTATAACATTTAATCTAGC
>CM054805.1:6965059-6983401 GCA_028984105.1 Lavandula angustifolia
AACTTATTAAAATAACTGGTGATCGCTGTATTGCACCAAATAATCCTGCAAAAATCAGAGAATTACTTCAGTATAGTTCACAGGTATCGAACACAGGGAACGGATGACTAGACACTTTATTTTTTTCTACTTATCTGGGGTTTTGGTTAGCAACCACGCGAGTTTTGGGTTTTATTATAAACTAAGAACTTGTAAAATTAAAAGTAAGAATAAAAATAGAAAACGGAATTTAAACTGTATTAACTGGGCAACTGAAAGGCAGGTCCAATAGAATATTCATGCACTCGTTTATTCCAATCCTCGGCACTAAATATGAATTAATCTCAAGAATCTACTAGTTATAGACCACCGTAACTTAAACTGCGTGATCCTCACTCCCACTTACTTATTCGGTAACCGCCATGTTGGACATAGAAACGGCTACTTCTCTAACCTAGCTACAACCTACGTTGTTGGGCAATCAATAGATTTAATAGCTAGACAGCTTTATCGAACTAAGGGAGCCTAGTATAGGAGCCTACTCGTATGTTGGGCATCTCATAGTCTCCTATCGGTTTAATCCAATTACTCTTACGAATAATTTCGCTACTCACCTAGCCTTGTTCCACGAGAAACGATGGAAGTACTAAGTTACCTACAGACTGCGCAACCTAGGGTGATCAAGCCTAAATTACTAGCCAGATTAATTAATTCAGAATTATCCCGAAACCCTTTTGATTAATTATGAGCACCTAAGCCTCATGTACTGTTCACGTGTGCATTCACGTTCGCCGGACCCTAAAAAGTTTAGCTACTCATGCCGACGCTTATTGGACGACAACTGGGACAGTTTGCAGAACAGAAACATGAACACGAATAACCCTAAATTTAGCATGCACGAAATTTAAACTAATTAAGGTTCGAACTAGCAGAAAATAATAACTTACGAAATTTAACTAAAATCTTGAATTGAAATAACAAAGAGGTTCGAATTTGAAATTACTAAGTTCCTAGAAAAAATGATTAAATGCAAAACGAAATAAAACTAGAATTTAAGCTACGGAGTTTTAAGAACATGAAAGATGGAAATTTTAAATGATGTTTTTCTTCTAAGCTTTGCTGCGGAAATCTGGTCGGAAAGGTTCTGAAGATGGTTCGGAAATGGTCTTTGGCATGGGCAGTTCGGCGGCGCGATGGTGCGGCGGCGGTTGGCGGTTGGGATCGGAAGGGAGCAATGGCCGGAATGTGAGCTCGGGATGTTGGGACGTGTTCGAATGGCTGTCTCCTGTGTCTATGGCCTCCTCTTTTCATCCCTCAACATCTCTTAATATACTCCTCCTTTTCTTCCTCTCCAAGGTAGGTTAAATTAGGATAAGGAAAAGATTTGGGTGGATAAGGAAACAAGATCTTTCCTTAACCACCAAAAGATATTTTCTTGATCTTTTCCTATCCTAATAACCGTGCCTTAATTCGCGACTTTCCGCGACTTTTCTTCACCAAAACGCGCCAACTAATATCCTCTTCATCATGCCACGTCAGCACCGAAACCCTGCATAATACGCCACTGCGAGTGCATCGGTTGGCCAATTGACGCACTTTTCGGCCTGAAATCACTAAGTACGAAAACGATTCATCAAATATCCTTACACTTGATTTATGTTCGCCCTCGAGTATAAGGAGAGAAAAAGATAAGTACTTAGTTATTTCGGCCAATCCCCAAGACTCAAAACAAAAATAAAAAACTCAAGGAAAATAAAGACACGACAAACAAGGACACAAAGTCACGAACAAAACAAAGACAAGAACAAACATACGGACTCAAATAAAACATGAAAAACTATGACAAGAAGCAGCACCAATCATTTCAAAATTCTCAACACCGATTAACTAGCCAAGCAAATCAAATTATGCAAATATGATCTCATCAAGCAAGTAGACGATGCAAATTTCGAACTAAGCACACATATATCAACTTGGTCAAAATCTAAACAATGTGGATCTCATCAAGGTTCGCTCATCACTCAACTAATCTAGGTCCGGTTCAAGCCACTCAAGAAAATAAATCCACGCAATCACGATAAGAATTCGTCACAATAGCAATATCAAGGAGGTCTTTCTCATTAGGTTGTAATGGGGCTTAGGACTTAGACAAATTGATGTTGGTAAGGGTCCTAGGGGTACTAAGCTCCATCAAAAATTATAATTCAATGTTATGCATGCCAAACTCTCTTACTTGTGCAATCAATACAAGAATTCAAACCTTCCCACCACTTAGCAATTTCGCACAAATGCTACAATTTATTATATGTACCCATTTTTTTCTTTTTCTTTTTCTTTTTCTGCCACATCTCTTTTTTTCTGAATATTTCATATGTATTTTTCGTGGCATAACTTTTTTTTTCTTCTTTTTCAACTTTCTGGGTACAGACTGTCTCAACTGGGCAATCAGGCCACTTACATTCTGCTTTTTTCTTTTGCAGCTTATACATTCATGTTTCGGCCTAGACAAATCTAATTTTTTTGCAGCACCTCTTAATTGGGTAGGTAGAGGACATATGTGACACTCCTCTAAACAACATCTATCATGCACAAGAAGGTTTATAAGACATGCAATAACATGGGTCAAGAGAAAGTTTAAAAAGGCCTTGGCTAAATTCTTACTAACTCATTTCAAAGAATCGGTCAAGGCTCAACTTGGCTCACTAGGTGATAATTTAGGGTCGGAAAATTTTGTCGCGGTCGTTTGGCTAAAAATCCCTAGTGCCTCCTATCATGTATCACAAATGACTCAAACTTATTGCAATTTTGCGAATAATCACTCTCAAAAGAAATAGTAGGAAGTGTCCTACTTTAGGCTCAAATCTAATTTAAGTGAGTGGTTTAATAAAATTCGATCCCACAAGGTTTATTTTTCGTCATCCCAAGTTACATACACATATATGCCTAGATCTAATTTTCACAAAGTCTACAAGCAAGAATATTGAACACAAAAGCACAAATAAGACATGCTTGAACATAGAAATCGGCGCTTCAAAAATCGAAAATTTTGGCATGCTTCGACACAAAATAAACCCCCCCTCCTTACACTTAAAACTTGCTCGCCCTCGAGCAAGAAGAAAAGACAAAACAAAGAGAGAAGGCATGACAAAATAAAAACAAAAACACCCTCCTTACACTTGAACCCTTTCAAGTGTAAGAACATACAAACGACAAAAGAAAATAAACTACCCCTCCGGACACTTGAACCCTTTCAAGTGTAAGGAGCACAAAAGACTCACATAAACCGACTCAAAACGAGAAAACAAAAACAAACACATAAATTGGGGAGAAAAGTTTACTTGGCGCCTCGCTTGGGCAAGCGAGGCGGTCGGCTCATCACGATGCGGCGCAAGCGGTCAACACGGCTTCCCAAGGCATTTAGGTCGGTGCGCGCGCAGCTCCACAGAATCTCCACCTACACTCGAAGATGCACTCGAGACACGAGGTCCCGGTGGATAGAACTGAATGTCCCGGTTAGGCAGTTCGTACACTAAGCGAGAATGTCTCAACAACGACATATCAAACAAAGTAGGAGGGGGCACAGGGCTTAAAAACTGAGCATCATAGATCACAAAGTTGCGTTCAATGAACGTAGCAAGTAAGTGGCACAACGTGAGGTGTCGTGCGGTGTGACTAGCTATGACGAACATGTTTTTAGCTATCCAAAAGCTTAGGTTGACCGGTCGGTTGGCATGCATACACCACAAAAAATACAACTCATTTGTCGTTACCTTATCGAAAGCTGTACTCTTACCTGTGAGGTTGTGGACTAGGTATTGATGACAGAGGCGCAGCGCGGGATCCTCAATGTAGCACACGTACAAGCCCGAGGATTGAAAATCCTCCGGATCGCTCGGTGCTAGAAGCTTCCATGCACTAATCGGTCCTATGTATCGAGGATCCTTATTCGGCAAACAATGCGAACCCATCTCATACCTCAACTCAAGGAAATGATCAAAACTCGTAATACCTAGACGTGCACTCCACTCGGCCAAAGAAAGATGATAATTATTCCCAAACAAACGAAAGGCAATACATGGCACATATAAGTCTTTATCATGCTCAAAGTGGAAGGTATTGAAAAACTCTCTTGCTAACTCCTTATAGCAATCATAATGATGAGACTCCAACAACCAAGACCAACCAATACGCTGAAAATACCGAAAGAAATGATTTATAATACCCGCACGACGAAGGAAATCTCGATCAAGGTGGCGTCCACTCCGATACTCCTTTCCTTCGCGTTCCATGTTCCGGTCGTCCAAGTACTCTATCCCGAAGCGATAGAGGGCAGCGACGACTTCGGGTGTGTCCAAGTGTATTATGGTTCGGTTACCATATTGGTTTTCTTGCGGAAGGGCGGACGTGGAGTCAGAATCGGCTAACGAGAGACCACTCAAGTTGAAATCTCCTTCGTAGTGTCCATCATACTCGTCGGACACGTAATCCGAGTCTTGCTCTTCGCTAGGCAACTCCCCGTATATACTTTCCCTCCAATTTACACCTCCGTAATATTGCGGTTGCGGGGCCGGCTCACATACTCGGGCTTAGTCCACAAAGGGTAACCATTCGTACACTGTTTGGGGCAAACGAGGCGGTTGAGAGGATGAGGCTTCGCCGGGATGTCGGGCGGACGACCGACGTGCACGAGAGCGGCGAGGCGGAGACGGTTGCGGTGTAGGCTTGGGAGACTTTTCGGGAGACTTCTCGGGAGATGCCTCCGGACTAGGTTCGGGAGTATCGTCGATAACAACCGTTCTCGGCGGTTGAGTCGGTTCTTGGACACGCACTCCCCTATTTCTTCGTAACCGTCTCCTTGGCGGTTTTGGAGGAGAAGAAGACTCCGTATATAAGGTGGAGTATGGGACTTGAACATTTTCTTTCGGAGCTTGAACATCAAACTCCGGCGGTGGTGGAACTTCTTCTTCAACATATGGCACAATGGCGAGAGCTTGAGCTTGAGCGGCGGCCGCAGCGGAGGCCTCAGCGGCGGCGCGGCGGTGCTGAATCTCCGGGTCGTTCTTGTAGGCGCTGAACCAGTTAGCGGCGGCGCGGAGCCCTGATCGTTTCTTCGGCGGCATGATGGTTTGGTTGCGCAGTTGAGTTGGTTGTGGTGGTGGAGGTTGCAATACTTGAAAAATCGATAGAGAGAGGGAGAAGTGGGCGGCGCGTTATTGAGGGAAGAAGTGGGAATAGTGGCAAGTGGGTAGGGTTGTTGTATTTATAGTAGATTAATATTTTCACTTTGACCCCTCCACTTGCACAATTAAGACAAGGGACCCCATCTTCATTCAATTGAGTCCATCAACTTTTGTTAAGTGAATTTGGCCTCAATAAAACCTCCTTCATGCAATTGAGCCCTTGTAGAATCTTGGAAACTTCAATTGGGTCCTTCCATCTCTCCAAAATTGCAATTTTGTCCTTCAAACTTTATCTCCTTACACTTAGACCTTTTCATCCTTAACCAAAATTCTGAAAAATAAGAAGAAAAACAAATCAAGCATAAAATCGGCAAAAATAAATAAAAACACGAAAAAAATTAAAAATAAAAAAACAAAACGCGGGTTGCCTCCCGGTAGCGCCTCTCTTTAGAGTCTTCGGCTAGACCTCCTCTTCAAAGAGTCAAACGTAAGAGGGAATGGACAAGCTCTGCTCGTCCACATCTTTCATCATTGCGGCTGCATGGTAGATTTTAAGGCGATGGCCATTCACAGTAAAAGCTTTGTCCGAGTCCAGTTTCTGTATGACCACTGCTCCGCTTGGCCAAGCGGAGCGCACTCGGAATGGACCAATCCATCTGGACCTAAGCTTTCCCGGCATGATCCGTAGGCGTGATTGATACAGTAAGACAAGTTGCCCTGGCTCAAATTTCTTCAAACGAATAGCTTTATCATGCCATGCTTTAGTACGATCTTTGTATCGCATTGCCGCGTCATAGGACTCTATCCGAATCTCTTCCAACTCTTGCAGCTGATATTTTCTTTCCTTTGCACATTCGGTTGGGTCCATGTTGATTTTCTTAACAGCCCACCAAGCTTTGTGCTCCAGTTGCACAGGCAGATGACATTGCTTACCAAAAATCAATCTGTATGGAGACATTCCGAGAGGAGTTTTATAAGCTATCCGATAAGCCCATAAGGCGTCTTCCAGCCTCGTACTCCAATCCTTCCTTGATGGATTGACGGTCTTCTCCAATATAGACTTGATTTCTCGATTAGACACTTCAGCTTGTCCATTCGATTGAGGATGGTAAGCAGTAGAGACTCGGTGAGCTACTCCATACTTCTTCATTAATGCTTCTATGGTGCGGTTGCAAAAGTGTGTGCTTTGGTCGCTTATTATAGCTTTAGGCACTCCAAATCTGCAAAAAATGTTAGTACGGAGAAATCCTGCAACCACTTTAGAATCATTAGTCTTGGTGGCTTTTGCCTCGACCCGTTTTGAAACATAATCGATGGCAAGTAAAATATACACGTTTCCATATGAGTGTGGAAACGGACCCATGAAATCCATCCCCCATACATCGAAAATTTCACAAAATCTTAAGGGCTTTTGGGGCATTTCATCTCGCATGGATATATTTCCGGTCATTTGACAACGTGTACAAGACTTACAGTACTTATAAGCGTCGAGGTGTAGGCGTGGCCAAAAGAGTCCCGCATCCAACACCTTCCGTGCGGTTCTTTTTGGACCAAAATGTCCACCATAAGCAGAAGAGTGGCAATGGAATAAGACATCTTCTTGCTCTTCTTCGGGTATGCATCTGCGAATCACTTGATCGACTCCCATTTTCCAAAGAATTGGCGAGTCCCAAAAGTACTGCTTGCACTCGCTTTTCAACTTAGCTTTTTGAGCATGAGTAAACTCGGGTGGAAGCTGCTTAGATGTCAAATAATTCACAATATTAGCAAACCAAGGTAAATTAGAAGTCTTATCCACCGTCTGCAACTGTTCTGACTCGATGGTGTCTTGGTTAGCCAACTGAGACACTCTCTGAATTTGCATAGCAAAACACTGTTCCGGAAGCAGCTGGGAAAGGTTGGAAACAGTCTCCGGAACAGTATATAAGTGTTCTTCTGGAAAGGTCTCGTTGATTGGCTCTCCATCTTCTTCTTGATTTAATCGGCTTAAGTGATCCGCCACATGATTTTCAGCTCCTTTCTTGTCCTTCACCTCCCAATCGAATTCTTGAAGCAAAAGAATCCATCGGATAAGCCTTGGCTTTGATTCCTTCTTTGCAAGGAGATGTTTGACGGCAGCGTGATCAGTATAGACGATTATCTTCGAGCCGAGTAAATAAGAACGGAATTTATCAAAGGCAAACACAATTGCCAACAGCTCCTTCTCTGTGGTGGAATAGTTACATTGAGCCGGATTTAATGTCTTTGATGCATAGTAAATCACATGGCTCTCCTTCCCGGATTTCTGTCCCGATCTTGCTCCGATTGCCCAATCGGAGGCATCGCACATTATTTCGAAGGGCTTATTCCAATCCGGCGGCTGCATCACCGGAGCTGTTGTAAGTTTGTCTTTTAGGAGGGCAAAGTCCTCCTTACACTTGTCATCGAAATCAAATTCGATCTCTTTTTGCAGTAGCCTTGTCAATGGTTGAGCTATCTTTGCGAAATCCTTGATAAAACGCCGATAGAAACCGGCGTGCCCTAGAAAACCGCGGACTTCTTTTGGCGTAGTAGGGTACGGTAATTTGGCTATGGACTCAACCTTGGCCTTGTTGACTTCAATCCCTCTTTTAGAAACGATATGACCGAGCACAATTCCCTCGGTCACCATGAAATGACATTTTTCATAATTCAACACCAAATTCTTTTCGACGCACCGGGCTAGGACCTTGTCTAGATTCTTCAAGCACGTAGTGTAAGAGTCACCGTAGACGGTGAAGTTGTCCATGAAGACTTCTATGCAATTCTCGATAAGGTCCAAGAATATACTCATCATGCACCTTTGAAAGGTGCCCGGCGCATTACACAATCCGAACGGCATTCGGCGGTAAGCGAACGTTCCATATGGACATGTGAACGTTGTCTTGTCTTGATCTTCATCTCGAACATGGATTTGGAAATAACCGCTATATCCGTCTAGAAAACTAAAATAGACTTGCCCCGCAAGTCTCTCTAGCATTTGATCGATGAAAGGAAGCGGGAAATGATCCTTGCGTGTGGCCGAATTCAGCTTTCGGTAATCGATGCACATGCGCCATCCCGTCACTAAACGTACCGGAACCAGTTCATTCTTCTCGTTCTCCACCACTTGAAATCCGGATTTCTTCGGTACGACGTGCACGGGACTCACCCATTTGCTATCCGAAATGGGGTAAATAATACCCATTGACAACAGCTTCAAAACTTCCTTAAGTACGACCTCCCGCATATTCGGATTGAGCTTCCTTTTTTGGTCGCGGAAAGGCTTGTTATCAGGCTCCATCAAAATCGAATGCTCACATACATCCGGACTTATACCTGTAATGTCGGCTAAAGTCCAGCCTATAGCCTTCTTATGCTTCTTCAAAACTTCAAGCAGTGCCATCTCTTGATTGTCATCAAGCTCCTTGTTGATGATGACGGGCAGCGTCTCATTCTCTCCCAGATATGCATACTTCAGATGTGTAGGGAGCTGTTTCAGTTCCAGCTTCGGAGCTTTGACGATAGAGGGCAACAGTTTCTCAGAGGTATCTCGGTTGGGCAACTGAGACACGTTACTGACAGTTTCGAGCTTTGGGGCTGCGTACAGAGCTAAGATGCTCTCTCTGATCTCCTCATCTCTCATATCTTTGACGTCTGCCTCGGTCAGTCCTTGAGTCAAGGTAACTTCCATCTTATCCTGCACCACATACGTCTCAAGATATTCTTGGACAATAGCATCAATGGAGTCAGTAGAAAAAGTATTCTCATTCTCATGATCGTAGGGTTTCTTTAGTGCTTCAGTTATCCTATGAACATAAGTTTCATTATGATATGCCACACTAATTGAACCCTCATCCACATTAATTATGGCTTTTACTGTCTTTAAAAATGGTCTTCCTAATAATACTCCTGCAGCTCCCTCAACTTGTCTATCATTCGTATCAATTACATAAAAATCGGCCGGATAGACAAAATTATTGATTCTGACTAAAATGTTCTCAAGCAAACCAATCGGAGCAATGCATGACCTATCTGCTAATTGGATAATCACTTTAGTGGGTATTAATTCAGCTCCTACCAATTGATTATATACAGATAAGGGCATAACATTTATAGATGCTCCTAGATCACACATGGCTTGTTTAATCATGACATCACCCATCATGTAACGCCCCAATTTCCAAAACTTAACTAGGAACGCTACTTCATACTCAACATGCATATTTCAACTCTTTCTAAACATTTTCATTTAAATGAATCATCGGAAAAAAAAAACTCAATTAATTTTCATGCTCAGCGGAAGTCTTAAATAAAAATAATTATGGCTAATAAATGCACAGAGTTTAATATAATAATGACTTTCGTAAATCCTTCCTCATGTGACCATCACCATCCACCACCTCTACGCATCGGCCGAGCCATTTCCTGAAATATGTTAAAATGATAGGGATGAGTACGACTACTCAGTGGGAGATGTACACATATATCCAAACTATATAAAATGTCAATAAACACGGATATGAAACATGCATAATAAATAACTTTGATCCTAGGGCCTCCTCTTGACCCTAAGGATCCATTTCATTTCACACGGTCTCCTCTTGACCGTAAAATTTCATAAGGGTCTCCTCTTGACCCCGGTCACAGGCCTCCTCTTGACCTTGACCTATTTTATTTCATAAGGGCCTCCTCTTGACCCCGGTCAAAGGCCTCCTCTTGACCTTGACCTCTTTCATTCTCATGCCTGTCATAAACACATGAATACTATACAAAATATATAATAAGGATAACGGTAACTTCCCCACCTTAATTTTATTGGAATGAAAAATTATGAATATCAAATGATTAAGTCCCGCGCGCCAATCCTAACATGAGAATAGTTTGATTGATCTTAATATATATACCATGACATGCATGCACAAATCAAACAATTTCATAATATCATTTAACATAGACCAAACATGACTTAATTACTTTAAGAATAATTACTACACCGAACGAAAGAAGAGAAAAAAAATAAAAAAAATATTAATGATGGGATTTGGTATCGTTCTGATTTTCTTGAAAGATGGACATGACCATTGGAGAAATCGTCATAAACCATACAATAGTTAATCTCCTGCTATACGTTCGAATGCTACTGACATAGTTGGAGTCTATCTTAAATTAATTATGCCTAGGACATGTCTAGTTATCGAATTTTCTGGACTAAATAAATTGCTTATGCACTATTGCAAAATTTTAACTTATTATGATCATGTATTATCTCCATTATATTATTCGGATAATTTACTACTTCATAGTTAAGAAACAAGAAGAATTTATTCTGCTTAAAAACCTCTAATTAAAATCATGGGGTTTGGGATAAAATAATAGTAATAATAATAGTGTTATCTCTAATCATCATAATTATGAATTTAGGTGGTTTACTTACCAAAGTCAAGAAGAAAATTTTATCATCTCGAAACAGATCCATAAACCAGCATGCTAATTAGTCTTGATAATCTAATGTTATATAAAGATGAAACATACCCACATAACAACCTAAAATTAAAGCACGCTTATAAGTTTGAATAAATTTCCTCTGATCTTATAAAAGGTATAAGACAAATCCTAGTCATACCAAACCTTGCGTTGTAGATTCAGAAACACAAAGAAAAGAAAAAAATATATTTAACCGTATAATACCTTGAAGGAAAACGAAAGGAATCGAGATCCGAAATATGAAAGACGCCGGTGCAGGCTAGAGTGACAATTTTTTTTTTCTCTGGTACGGCTTGGGGCTGAGAGGGTTCTCTTTTTGTGTGTGAGACGTGGTTTATACATAGGTTTAAGGTTATATAAGAATCTCTAATTTAAGTGGGTTTAGGATAAGAATAAATCTTCTATACGAGATTTCCTCTAACATTTCATAAAACTTGGTCAATGGTTGAAAAAGAAACGGAAACTTAATATTTTATTTTTAAGAAATTTATGCGCACCATTATAAAACTAATATATTGCACATGTAAAAATTTACGATATATAATAATTAGGATATTTAGATAACATAGATTTTGACAAAACAACCAAGATAGATATAATTTCCTAGAAAAATAAAAAAAATTAGGCTAATATAAAGAATGGTATAATCATGCTTTTCCGTTTAATTAACATCTAAGGCGCGACTTACAGAACTAAAACACTTGATAACATGCATGAATAAATATGCAATGCATCTTATATTGAAAAAAATTCGGGGCGTTACACATCAGACAGGGAAGTGTGAACATACCTGGGTCGGCACATTTGGCAGGAAGCATCTTCTGTATAATCGCCGACACCGTGTGATCGAACAGGACTTTCCCGGACTTGGGAACTTTTCCAGCTATGATGTCCTTCACAAATTTTCCGAACTTTGGAATCTTTACGGCTTCAAGGAAAGGGATATTTATCTCCAATTTCTCAAACAACTTCATGTAATCCATGCTTTCCTTGTTCGGCGTTCTCTTTCTTTCGAAAGCTTCCGGAAATGGTGGAGGAAGTATCGGTTCAGACTCCGATTGGCTAATCGGAACAGTTTCCTCTTCTCGTTCTGGTTCAGCATCTTCAGCACGCGGCTCTTCTGAACAGTAGGGTTGTGCAGGCTGTTCTGCGGCCTTCTTCTTTTCGCCGGCTTTTACGGGTGTCTCGCTTGCACTGGCCCTGGGCCGGGCGGTTCTTTTCCTCCACGCAGCGTAATCGATCGCGATTATGGGCATTTGGATTTTGCTGTGGCTGAGCTGGAAGCTGTCCTTGAGAATTCTTTATCTCTTGCATAGTAGAATTCAACTTACTCATTTGCTTGGCCAATTGATCCATCGTAGCTTGTTGATCCTTCTTTGTCTGATTGATCTCCCGCTGCATTTGCTGTTGGAATGCAGTAGTATCCTTCTGCGAAGAAACCATTTCGGCCAAAAGCTTTTCTAATGGATTACGGTGCTCCGGTTGGGCAACCGGAGCACTCTCTCTTTGAAGCTGCCTTTGATGTGGAGGCCTATACGCCTGCTGGTAGCCATTCTGATTAGGGACCTGGTAAGGTTGCTGAAAATTTTGTTGATGCTGATATTGCTGCTGAAATTGTTGTTGAGGCGGATTCCTTGGTTGAAATTGTTCCTCCGGTTGCCTCCATCGAAGGTTCGGATGAACCCCTTGCTGTCCGCTCCAATTTCCAGCTGCGTTTACTTCTTCTCCTAGACATTGTAGTGAGGTATGTCCTTTTTCTCCACACGCTCCGCATGCGTGATCGGCATTTGATCGGCTTGAAGCGGGAGCGTTCTGCGTAAGTAGCAAGTCGAGCTTGTCTTGTAATAGGCTGAATTTTGCCTCCACTTTATTATCGATCTCATCCAAGTAGTCAGAATGAGACCAATTTACAGCTCTCCTTGTTGGTCTCGGCCCCTTGTATTGTGAGGTGGATTCCGCAAGTCCTTCGATTATATTCCTTGCATCTTCATAGAGGCTTGTATGGAAATTCCCCCTTAGACCGATATCAACCATGGCTTTGGCTTCGTCTGTCATTCCTTGATAAAAAATCTGTAGAAGCTCCACATCCGAGTAGCCATGGTTCGGACAACTATCGACGAGTCGTCCAAATCTCTCCCAGTATACGCCAAAGGTCTCATCGAGTTCTTGAGCAATCCCGAAAATCTGCTTCTTTAATGCATTTGTCTTTGATTGCGGGAAATACTTCTTTAGGAAGACCGTATGCATCTGGGCCCACGTCGTGATCGTGTTCGGCTTTAGACTAGAGAACCACGCTTGTGCTCCGTCTTGAAGATTGAATGGAAAGGCCTTGAGCTTGAAAGCGTCCAGGTTGCCCTGCCGGTGCAGATTACACACTTGGTTGAACGACGCCAAAAAGGAATTTGGATTCTCGTTCGTCCTTCCATAAAACTTCGGCATGGCAGCGACCATGTTCAGATTGACATCTATTTGTTCTGTAGTAGTGATTTGGATTGGTCCCGGTAGGTCCGCTCCCATGTCAAGTGATCCGGTATTCATCCTCAAGGGTGGTGGATCATGCACTTCGTCCTCCATCTCTTCCTCCTCTGATTCTGAGCTTGTTACTAGAGTGTTGTGGAGTGTTTTGTCGAACAAAACAGTCTCTGGTTCTGAGTCGCTGATCGGATCAACGGCGGATGTTTTGTCTCCTGGTTGGGCAGTTAAGACGTCTGCTGCCCTGGACAGAATTTGTTGCTTTTGCAGCTTTGTCTCCTTCCTATTTCTTTTAGCTGCTTTCTCGATCTCAGGATCGAATATCAGATTAGGCTTGGAAGACCTGCTCATGCAACATTAAAAAGCACGAAAGATTAGTAGAAAAATCAAAGAAACTAGTTAACACCGTTCCCCGGCAACGGCGCCAATTTGGTGATCGCTGTATTGCACCAAATAATCCTGCAAAAATCAGAGAATTACTTCATTATAGTTCACAGGTATCGAACACAGGGAACGGATGACTAGACACTTTATTTTTTTCTACTTATCTGGGGTTTTGGTTAGCAACCACGCGAGTTTTGGGTTTTATTATAAACTAAGAACTTGTAAAATTAAAAGTAAGAATAAAAACAGAAAACGGAATTTAAACTGTATTAACTGGGCAACTGAAAGGCAGGTCCAACAGAATATTCATGCACTCGTTTATTCCAATCCTCGGCACTAAATATGAATTAATCTCAAGAATCTACTAGTTATAGACCACCGTAACTTAAACTGCGTGATCCTCACTCCCACTTACTTATTCGGTAACCGCCATGTTGGGCATAGAAACGGCTACTTCTCTAACCTAGCTACAACCTACGTTGTTGGGCAATCAATAGATTTAATAGCTAGACAGCTTTATCGAACTAAGGGAGCCTAGTATAGGAGCCTACTCGTATGTTGGGCATCTCATAGTCTCCTATCGGTTTAATCCAATTACTCTTACGAATAATTTCGCTACTCACCTAGCCTTGTTCCACGAGAAACGATGGAAGTACTAAGTTAGCTACAGACTGCGCAACCTAGGGTGATCAAGCCTAAATTACTAGCCAGATTTATTAATTCAGAATTATCCCGAAACCCTTTTGATTAATTATGAGCACCTAAGCCTCATGTACTGTTCACGTGTGCATTCACGTTCTGCTGGACCCTAAAAAGTTTAGCTACTCATGCTGACGCTTCGACTGGACAGCTGGGACAGTTTGCAGAACAGAAACATGAACACGAATAACCCTAAATTTAGCATGCACGAAATTTAAACTAATTAAGGTTCGAACTAGCAGAAAATAATAACTTACGAAATTTAACTAAAATCTTGAATTGAAATAACAAAGAGGTTCGAATTTGAAATTACTAAGTTCCTAGAAAAAACGATTAAATGCAAAACGAAATAAAACTAGAATTTAAGCTACGGAGTTTTAAGAACATGAAAGATGGAAATTTTAAACGCTTGTTTTTCTTCTAAGCTTTCTTTGCGGAAATACGGTCGGAAAGGTTCGAAGATGGTTCGGAAATGGTCTTCGGCATGGGCAGTTCGGCGGCGCGATGGTGCGGCGGCGGTCAGCGGTTGGGATCGGAAGGGAGCAATGGCCGGAATGTGAGCTCGGGATGTTGGGACGTGTTCGAATGGCTATCTCCTGTGTCTATGGCCTCCTCTTTTCGTCCCTCAACATCTCTTAATATACTCCTCCTTTTCTTCCTCTCCAAGGTAGGTTAAATTAGGATAAGGAAAAGATTTGGGTGGATAAGGAAACAAGATCTTTCCTTAACCACCAAAAGATATTTTCTTGATCTTTTCCTATCCTAATAACCGTGCCTTAATTCGCGACTTTCCGCGACTTTTCTTCACCAAAACGCGCCAACTAATATCCTCTTCATCATGCCACGTCAGCACCGAAACCCTGCATAATACGCCACTGCGAGTGCACCGGTTGGCCAATTGACGCACTTTTCGGCCTGAAATCACTAAGTACAAAAACGATTCATCAATAACTTATTCTAAATAATAAGTTATGATGGTCCAAAGACGAGTCTTCAAGTGTACGGGCTTGAATACACCTGAATCCAAGTTCAAACTCAAACGCGAAAGTTAATCTTTTACTGAATATGCTTCCTGCATAGTTTAGTTTGCCAATTTAGCTTTCTGATCGTGTGGGCAGAGTAGTTCGAGATATTGCACACTGTTTATTAACTTCAACCAATCTACTCTAAACTCAGTACAAGAAGTTGGGCGGAAAGTGTAGGCCCGATATTATTCGTCTCTTTTGAAAAACGTTTTCACTGAAAACTGTTTCAGTTATGTTTGTGTGTTTATTAAGGTTTTATTAAAAATCCAGACTTATGAATTTTGCAAATCAGTTTTATACAGGATGAGCAGTTAACCAATAAAATAGTAAATAATACAGACAATTTTTAAAGTGGTTTGGATTCACAAAATCCTATGTCCACTGTCCTGAATTACCAGGAGGTATTGAATTAAATATACTAAGCAAGTCTCAGTCGATCCATGCACTGGACATATTACTAGTTATAGTCCTAGCAACTTTACCAAGGTTCGGACACGAGGTTTGAGATTCTCTATCTGAGAAGGAGTTCTTACAATAAGAACAGTTCATGAAATAAACTTGATGCGGAGCTAATTTGGAGAATTAATTATTGTTGGGCTTTTGGATTTCGGCTATCATTAATTATGTTTTTATGAGTTTTTTACTTTTGGGCCTTTAGGGTTTTAGAAGTAGTTTTCTATATATTGGAGTCATTTGAGTTGTAATAGGGGAGATTGAAAGAATGAAGAAAATCGACGGTGCGATCGTTCATCCCCTATTCCCCTCCGCTAGGAGGACCGACTTTGGATGCCGTTATTCTAGGTATTCGTGCGTCGAATCAATGGGTTAACGAAAATCAATTTCCGGCATTCGTGCGTGAATCAACGGATCTTGATAGATCAACTTCCGGTATTCCGAAGAATCAATGGATTTCGATCACCTCTCCCTTTATCTTTAATGTTATTCGAATTTACATTTGTATTTTAATATTTCTGTTGCATCAGTTTGCTATCAGAGCCGAATCCCGGCGTTGAGGAGAGCTCTGCCAACTTCCGTTCAGATCCAGTTGTGCAAAGGAAAAAAAAGAGTCAAGTTGGCTGCCCAGATTTGTCCGCCTCCTATGAAGTTGCTTGTTGTTGAATCAATATCCTACTCATCCGCCGCAACCACCCTCTTGGATCCCAGATCTTTTGTCTGTGGACCCCCCACCCCCCGAGGCCTCGAGTTTCCGCCGGGGACCAGCTGCTGCCATAGCTGCTAGCAGCCATGAAGGCTTGCATCGAGCGTCGCCACTCATGTCGTCAACAATCAGATACTGCCCGCGCCGCCGCAGGAGTCATGCCAGATCCGAATCCCCTGCGCCGCCTTCGTGAGTCCAAATTGTTGACGCCATTCTTTTTGTGTTCAATCTCTCGAAGTGGGTTCGTTGAAATGGGCCACAAATTCTGATTTAGTTCTTGGTGGACTTTGTGTGTGGTTTTTATGGGCTCTTGGGAGAAGTTTTCTTGGGTTCACTAAAGAGATATAAACCACCGTGTTCGTATCTTTCCACGGGTTTATGAAAGAGGATGAGTTGTCCAAAACAAATTTGAGGAGAGAATGACGCGGAGCTAATTTGGAGAATTAATTATTGTTGGGCTTTCAGATTTAGGCTATCTTTAATTATGTTTTTATGAGTTTTTCCTTTTGGGCCTTTAGGGTTTTAGAAGTAGTTTTCTATATATTGGAGTCATTTAAGTTGTAATAGAGGAGATTGGAAGATTGAAGAAAATCGACGGTGCGACCGTTCGTCCCCCATTCCCCTCGGCTAGGCGGAACGACTTTGGATGTTGTTATCTTAGGTATTCGTGCGTAGAATTAATAGGTTAACGAAGATCAATTTCCGGCATTAGTGTGTGACTCAACGGATCTTGATAGATCGACTTTCGGTATTCCGAAGAATCAACGGATTTTGATCACCTATCCCTTTATTTTTAATGTTATTCGATTTTAGATTTGCATAGAGAATGGAAACTATGATACTCTAGAGTGAAGAATTGTTTATATTTATCTATGCAGAGAGTTATTCATTGGGTTTGCTTTAAGATTTCTAGAGCTTGAATGCTTGGTGCTCCGGTGTCTTCAATGCTTGAAGATCGATCTTTATTTATTTATAATCTTGAGTCATGAAAAGATCTATTAGAGGGGACCTAACCATGTGTCAAAAACGACAGGAATAACGACCATATCTAATTTGAATACCACTTTAGAGATTCTCACTTTTTCAGTCTTGAGGGCAGCTTTATGTCAGTGCAAGTACAATGCTGGCAGCTCGTCATTGGTCGAGGTTGAATGGTAGGTGAGACTTGTTCAAACTCCAAGACTGATGCTGAGTTGACTTACTTTGATACCTCGGACACTTTAATTGAGTTGTTCTCTACTAACATTCTTTTGAGAGATTCAACTTATGTGTAGTGGTGGACGCAGGAATTAAAGTTAAAGGAGGTAAAAAAAAACTTTAACATGCAAAATAATGTACAAAAGTGTTTAAAACAAAAAAAAATGGGCCAATCGCCCATGAAACACCGATGAATTATCGTCTCTCGAGAATGAGTGATTAAAGTCGTTACTCTCCTGAATACTAGATTTGGAGAAGTTACACGACAAAAAAAGTAGTTGGATAAATAATTTTGTGATACTTAAAATACAAAAAGAGTATAATAAACATTTCAAGTAAAATTTTAAGGGGAGGCAATTGCCTCTCCTTGGCCGTGTGTGCGTTCGCCACTATTTATAGGCCGATTCTTTCCGTACTGATGTCCAACACACATTTAGTTGATTATGAGGAATCCTGCTAAGTCTTCAAACACTAAGTCCAATAACTGAGAACAATAAGCTACTGAGTCTATCAGCTACTGAACTCTATCTAGCCTACTGAGTTCCTAATATGCCGAACCTTAATTAATTTATTACACTATATAGGTTCACCACTCAGCTAGGGGTTTTGGGATCTTCGAATCTTATACTGAATCGTCGCCCACCAATTTCCCCATATTTGATGATGCCAAAACCAATAAAATTCAATCAAGAATCTGAAGACATCACAAATATAATAAGCAATAAACAAATGCGAGTGTGTGTTGATCATTTAGGTGATCAGT
>CM054805.1:7583901-7792375 GCA_028984105.1 Lavandula angustifolia
CCAGTTGCCGGGAAAGGCAAGAAGGTTCTGAAGTTTCCTACCCCTACCTCCAAGAAGAAAGGACCCAGGAGGTATATTACTCCGAAGGAGGAAGCTCAGATAGCTGCCGACGAAAAATTGGCAAGAGAAATAGCTGAAGCTGAAGTTGCGAACAAGCCTAAGAAGAAGCCTGCTAAAGGCAAGACAAAGGCTCCAGCTAGAGGCAAAAAGACTGGACCCAGGCTGCCTCCTAGAACACTGAAACTCAGCGATGAAGCTGACAAAGAGAAGGAGAAGCAGCAGCAGCAGACTACTGGGCAGCAGGGTACATCTAAGAGAAAATCTTCCACACCTGCCAACTCAGAAGAAGAACAGCCTCACAAGCCCTCCTATGTTGCCTCTAAAGAACAAGAACAGGAAATGGAAGAGATATGGGCTCAGATGGAGAGGTACTTGTACAGAGGAGAAGAGGCCAGACAGATTGAAGCAGCCAGAGAAAGACTCAGGCTTGCAGACCTTGAAGCTCTTAGGCTGAAAGCTGAACAAGAAGCGAGTCATAGGATTCCTGAGAAAGCTGACATTCCATACAGATACAGAAAGTTCAGGAAGCCTACTGATCTCAAGATCCATAGATGGCCGAGAGTTGATGAGTGGATGCCGTGGGAAGTTATTCAGAGGTGGGAGTCGCTGAAAGCTGAATTTATCAAGAGGAACTATTTCTGGAGGTTCTGGGCTGAAAAGCACAAATCAGTAGCCTTTGCTGAATGGGTTATGAGAGCAGACTTAGAGATGTATGTCAGACTTCAGAAGGCTGTCAAGGACAAAGTTGATGTCACAGTACCTGCCCCCAGAATCCTGCCGCCCCCACTGAGATTAGACGGCTCTGTTCATTATGGAGTGATAGAGAAAGAAGTGAAGGACGTTGCTGAAGCAAAATTCTTAGATGAAGAAGACCCAGCTGACTTCGCTGAGATACTGAAGCTGAGGAAGGTCACTTACCGGATGTATGGACTGCCTCTTCCTGAAACCCAATCAAAGGACTTCAAAGACATGATTAAGCAGTTCAGATGACTATCTTGCTTCTGTATTTCCTTGTATCTTTCTTTTACTCTTCTTAGTGTAGCAGATGATGTAACTGTACTGAATTTCTTCAATATATATAACATCTCTATTTTTTGCTCTGACAATTCCTTATTGTCTAAAAAGCCTTGTCTGTTTATGCTTAACATTCAGAATCACTGAAGTGATTACTGACTCACACACTCACTGTTGTTATATATTGTCAGTTTTTGCTTAGTTAGATTCTGATAGACTGCTTAGTAGTTGAGGGAATATGTTGTTAGAAAGGGGGAAAATGCTGATTAGATTCTGTATAGGTTCTGTCATTTTTGCCCTAATTCCCCTCAGTAGTCTAGGAGTTGAAGAACAACTCCACTGATCCTACTTGTAATAATTTTAAGGAGCTCTGTTTCTGATAAGTCATCGTGTTAAGTTGTTAGCTAGGTTTTGGCATCATCAAATAGGGGGAAAATGTTGGGTGATGATTCAGTCCCCAGCAACAACGCCAAAATGTTGGGAGATGATTCAGTCTTCTCAGTTGAGAATTAACTCAGTAGCCCTGTGCTCTGAAAACTTACTGAAGATTTGAAGATCCCAAAACCCTATTTTGATTGATGAACCATTCAGTTGTAACTTGTTGTTGTCTGTCTCTGAGGTTTCAGACTCAGCAGACGCTCTGCATCTGGTTCAGGCGCTCAGTTGATTACCTGCCTCGGCCGCCGAGTAGAAGACTCGCAATACCTTTGGACTCGTAGGAGCAAGATATCGAAAGGAGTCGCAGAACCGAACTCGCAGGAGTAGTTCATCGAACTCGTAGCCGACTCCGACGAGAGCATGCTACTGAATCAGAGAGATCAGACTCAAAAACGGCCGACAGTCTTCTGATTGTCAGATTCTCTAAAGTCAAATCAGCAGAGTCAATACGAGGAAGAGAGAAGTTAGCTTCAGATCTCCTTGAAGTCTGTTCTGTCTCAACCACTTTTCTGAACCTCGACCAATGACAAACAGCCACCTGTCCTATATCTGTTAAAGCTGCAAGTCAACAAATTTCCAGAAATTGAGGGAAAGGACACTGCTACCTTACTTCGAAAGAGCCGTTAGCTACCCAAAAGAGAGAGACAAAGGATCGTCGTCTCCAACGGATCTATCCTAATCTTTGCTCTATAAATAGAGGGATAAAATCGAATTGAAGCTAGCCCTAAGACACACGAACTCAGAGCATTCAAAGAGCTACTCGAAAACGCCTAAGTCTTCTGCAAGTAATTCGAAGAGACAATCTCCGGCGAAAGATTACATTTCTGCTCATAGGGAACCAAGCTAAATTCGAATTATACAGCCTCTAGTATCCAAGTGACGATACACGAACCCAAAGCTTATACTCAGGTGTTCGTCGCTCTAGAAGCCAATTTCTTGTTCCCTATCCCTCTAACCTAAGCTCAACCGTTTAAATCTATAGCTTAGACGAAGGAGTTCACTTCTGAATTGATCCTTATTGTAAAGGACTCCTTCACTGTTGGAGAGTTTTTTTTCAAACACTTAGTTTGATACCTTGCAAACTGAGACTTGCTTAGTATAAATCTCAAGACCAGTGTTTGTCTTGTGTACAAACCGACTGAGACTATTTCAGTATAATACATAACTTCCTGATCTTTCGGGACAGTGGACGTAGGATTGTTGGATCCGAACCACTTTAAAAATCGCTGTGTTCTGTGTTCTTTATTTTACTGTTGCATTGATTTACTATGCATACTGAAAATTTATTTTTCAAATCATTCAACCGAGTTTCAGCAAACTTAATCGACTGCACTAATCTACTGAAACTGTTTTGATAAAAACGTTTTCCTAACTCAACTGATTTGGGCCTACACATTTCCGCACCACTGAATTCTATTATGAACGGTATTGAATTCTGACTCCAGTCAGCTAGCAGGCCTCAGTAGAGTCAGTTACTCTGCCACGCGATTCAGAACAACTTATCTGGTCTGTTGAATTCATTCAGTACGACACTCTCCTGAAAAAGGACTGTTCGCGTTTTAAGTTGAGAAATCGGTTTTCAGGTGAATTCACCCCCCCCCCTCTACACCTGAACGTGCTCTCGAGACCAACACGTAGTTTGACGTTGTATATTTTAATTCGAAAAACTAACAACTCTAGATGCATGAAATTGTGGTCAAAGACGCTGTTGTCCAACTTCTCTAGACTGCATTTAAGTGCAGATTTTCTAACAGAAATCTCGTCATTCAGTCTGCTACTGGAGTTTTTGCATTGGGATCCATGGATGCCGGGTATTAACATATCTATATATATCTCCCCTTAATTACTACAGGATACGTATTTCTGAACTTCACAATTCTTGATTTTCAGGTACAGTGGAGACTGGTCCAGAATCGGTGTGATTTCAAGAGAGACAAAAGATTTGATAAAAGCTGCAACTTTTTTAGTAGTCCCTTTATGTATTTCTCTGATATTATTCCGGTTTAAGAATGATGGTCACGAAGAATCAAGATAGGGTTGAAACTGTTGGCATCGTTCAAGAACTAACCAGAATCTTTCTTCTTACGTCTATTTATAACATCACATCACTTAGATAGTGCAACTTTTGAGTGCTCTTTTTTTTTTGTTGACGAGGAACCCGCAGCCGCTACCTTTGGTGCGCACAGGGTAAACCTCGCTCCTGTGCAATAGCCTGCAAACCACACAGAAGAGTTAAACCACCCTTAATGTGACAGGGTGACAGGCTCACACATAGCGTGTCCAGTGGGAATTGAACCCATGACCTATCGGTCCCGGGCCATCCACCTTCACCGCTATGCCATCCCAAGGGGACAACTTTTGAGTGCTCTTGTTTTTACATTTGGTCGATTATGTAAGATTTGCAAGATTTAGAACCACTTGTGTGTCCATTTATGTTATCATGAACAAATTTGGGTCCAAATCAATCTTTATTTTCTCTTTTGAACAACGCACACAGAAAGGGAAAGAATGGTATTTTCCGATATATGTGAGAGTATATAATAATAAGAAAAACAAAATAGACATGGAATTAATTCAGCATGGAATCAGACGTGGCTAAAACTTAAGCGCGGAAAATCTATCGTTTTATCCAGTTAACTACAATCTTATCTTATGAATAAGGCCAAAACCAGCATTCCCATATATCTTTTGTTTTCTTCCCATAAAAACCTTATAAGGTAAATTACCTGCGCCTCTAGTAGTCCATAATGACAAGCCCCCAAGTGTGGAGAGAGAGAGATGAGAGGCCAGGAATTTCCAACCTTCAAATTCTTATCGAGAACATATAAATATTAACAAAGAAGTAAAGGGTATGAGTTATGTGTTACCTTATCCTATCCATCTCTCCCTCTCTTTTTAAATATCCTCAAATTCACAAAAAATTACAAGACTCTGTCTCTACGGCTTTCGCTTATCTTACTTCCATTGAGCTACTTTTAATGAGCTGCAATAGATTCTTGTACTTGGAGTAGTAGCCTTTATTTTTTATATTCATGCATTTATACTTGTTAACCGCGTAAATATATCAAAATTCCGTTCCTCTCAAGTCCATTTTTCCTTGCTCCAATCTTCACTTCATTCCTCTTTCCAACATTCAATTCATTTCATTTCTTCATCAAATCCTCACCCGGATTGGTTTTTGAAGCAATAAGCCTTTCTGCATTTCTCTGTCTCCCTCTCTCTGTCCATCTCTCTTGAAATGGCTCCTAAAACAGGAAAGACTAAACCCCACAAAGCCAAAGGAGACAAGAAGAAGAAAGAAGAGAAAGGTATAATATGATAATATATCTTAATTTTATTGTTTTATTGTGCCCTTTAGAAATTAATTTTCTTTGAAATCTTGTAATGAACAACAAATTAACGAAAATTTATTCCTGTTTTCTTTTCTGTGCAGTTTTGCCTACTGTAGTAGAAATTACTATCGAGACACCCGAGGATTCACAAGTCACACTAAAGGTATGTACTATGTTTCACCAATATCTCATTAATTCGATATACTTTACATTTTTTATTAGTTTAAGTTTTTAAAACGATTTATATATAGAGATATAAAGAGAGCTGAGTACTTTACTTTCTCCATTTTATATTGATATATGCCTTGCATTGTATCAGAACATAAATGATTAATGGTGTAAATGAATTTATCTTTATGTTTGAAAAACAAAAAATATTTATTTCAACTAAAATACAATTCAAATGCAAGAAAGTAATGCTGCATGAACGTGGGAGGTACAACAAAATATTCAACAAATCAACAATTTTAGTTTTAGCATTATATGTTCTCATGATCATAATTGCATGTATTAATTTATTAGTATTTTTCTGTTTTTTGAGCCAACAGTATTTTTTTTACTTCATTTCAAATAAACGAAATTTAAACATATAACTATTTCTTAAAGAAAAAGAAATGATATAGCTACATTATGATTGTAGAAATATAATACATGGGATTTGAATTGCCAAAATAATGATAGTTTTGTTCAACATAATTCAGAAACTGTTTTAACTCTTCGAAAATGCTAAAAGTGTTTATTTTATTTATTTATTGGAACATAATATTGATTCTATGTTAATTAATGAACTGCAGGGAATATCAACGGATAGAATCTTAGATGTGAGAAAACTTTTGGCCGTCCATGTTGACACGTGTCACTTGACCAACTATTCTCTTTCCCATGAGGTAATCCCGTATTTACCTTTAATTTTTTATTAGTGGATTATACATTATTGTGTAGAGTATGAGGTTCAAATACGAACATACTCTTATTATGTGAAAATATGATTTAAAAATAAATGAATTGCACTTTATATATGATAATATTGTACTTTTAAGTAATCAGATACACATAATAGACAAATTTGTAATATGACAAATATGACTACAATACTTTTATCTTGAAAATGCATTATAATTATTTTGAAAGTGAAGTGTTCACAAGTTTACACGATAAGGATTGTTCACACCAAAACATACCCTATTGTGTAGATTTATTATAATTACATATAAAGATTAACGACATAATTGCTTTTGTTTTTCTTAAACGGATAAATTTTTAAGTCAGTACCAAACTATTCGATTTGTTGTCTAAATAATAAGTTAATATAGTCGCAATTATTATGATAACATGTACTCCCTCCGTCCCACAATTGTTGTCCTTCTTTCCTTTATGGGACGTCCCACAATTGTTGTCCACTTTCCTAAAATATCAAATTATTACACACACTTTAATTGTGGCCCCCACCATCTTACTCACAACCAACCATTCTCCTAAATTCTCGTGCCAAAAAGAAAAGGGACAAGAATTGTGGGACGGAGGGAGTATATACTTATAAATGCAATTGCCTACCATATTATCATGCAAATATGAACTGTTTACTATAGTATAATTTATTTATCCAAAAAAAAATGCACATTCGATGGTTTTCAATTTTTTAAAGAATTTTGTATAAATCTCGCAAGTAAGAAATTACTTTTTGTGAAAGTTAAAATAGTAATAAAGCGGCTATTGGGAGATATATTATCATTATTTTAAAAATTAGAAGTGTTTGGAATAGCTTGTAGAGGTCAGCTTATAGTTAAAAACTATAAGAGATGTGTTTGAGATATTGAACTTTAAGCATCAGATTATCTCCACTTATAATTTCTAGACAAATATATACTCCCTCCATTTCGGATAAAACGTTCTATTTTTTTCGGCGCGGTAATTTATACAGTAAAATTTTGTGTGTTAGAAGAGAGTGATGTAAATGCGCTCAGCATCCTCTGTCCCATATGATGGTGGCCCATATGATGGCCCACCAATCACGCCCCGCCACGCGTGCATTGGTGGGCCATCCTTTTATAACTTAAATAGTTTTTAATTGCTAACATGGCCCACCAATACACGTGTGGCATCGCGTGATTGGTGGGCCACCGAATGGGACACGAATTTTGGGCCAGAGGATCCGGATTGATGTAAATGGGTCTCAGATAAGTTTATTTCTTTTTTAAGAAACAGAACATTTGTGTGGAACAATAAAAAATAAAATATAGGACGTTTCATGTGGGACGGATGAAGTACTTCATAATTTTTTTAATTCCAAAATTGCTTACTCTTTACCATCAAATTAAAACAATATAATATATAAGAATAAATAAGCGCACAAATTTATATCACATAAAATACATGTTTTTAATACGATCTACCTTATGTATATTTCTCTAATTTTTGTGTTATATACATATTTTAAATATGATATATATATATATATATATATATATATAATATTATTATAACATATAGTATTTACATTAATATGGAGCAAAATAGACTTTAGATTTAAAAATAAATATTTCAGCACTTTTTCCAAATACTATTTTACCCATTTTTATCATAACTTTTTGTAAACACTTATAAATTCTAAAATGAATTACTTTAAGCATTTATCAAAAAGCTCTGGTTATTCCAAACAACTACTTAGAATACTGTAATACAAATATCAAAATTTTACCAAAATATTGAAAAACTATATTTACTTTTATTAATCAAAATAGAAGTAAAAGTAAAAGCTAAAGTAATAAGGCAATTTTATTATCTATTTATTTAAATAAGGTACATCATATATGTACAAAACAACAAACTGTATATAAGAAAAAAATACTAAAAATTTATAATTACTTATAATATATAACTAAATTGTGATTACTTTGTTGGGGGCAGGTTCGAGGGGCAGGATTAAAGGATTCAGTGGAGATTGTGGCTCTCAAGCCATGTCATCTTACCATTATTCAAGGTATGTACTATGTACATACAAATTCAATATTGGGTTTATGGAAAATTTGATGTTAGAGGTTTCTTACTCACAAATATCATAATTAGCACCCATCTATAAGGTTCATAAATCTCAATTAAAATATAATATATTATTATAAAATCAGCTATATAATTTTATATATATCAAAATTTAAAATGGATGAATAGGTGGTTCTACCCCTAACAATATAAAAATAGAATTCACTTAGCTAAACTTGCTATTCACAAAATTAGCATCTCATGAGTGAAAATCCACGATACTATATAAAATTGAATTAATTTACAGTACATTTTATTTTATATCTAGTTATGTGAACAATTTAGAACCGGCTCCTATGCTACTATGATAAACCTCGATAAAGTAATAATCTTGGGACGGATAAAAAATATTGACCTATATCGGGACCGGAAGAAATTATTATCTTAACGAAATTATTACTTTATCGAATATTATTTTATCGAGGTTTAACTGCACCACCTATTTACTATGTAGAATTTTTTGTAATTATTATTAATTATGAATTTCAATTATTTGTCATGTATGTAGCGAGATTATTACTTTATTGAGGTTTAACTGTATGTTGATTTTTGGAATGAAACATAAATCATATGACAAACAAATGTATTAAATGAGACATAAGTAATTAGACGGATGAAATATTACTCATATAATCATATTGAGGGGTGTAAGCGATTTCATCATGAATTGCAGAACCAATGTGGATCGAACCAAACCCGACTCGGAGTCCGTCTTACAGAAACCATTTATATTTTAAGAAACCATTGATAATCAATTTGATTTATGGTTCCAAAAATTTATAAGCGGTTCGAAGTTAACCGAATTACTACAAAGGATTGAACTGAAAAATCATAATTCTCTTTGATCATCTGCAGATGAGTACACTGAACGGCAAGCTGTGGATCACATTAGACGGCTATTAGACATCGTTGCCTGTACAACGTACTTTAGCGGTTCATTCACATCCCATAAAACCGGATTGAAAATCGGAACTAAAGAACCTGGTTTACCCGACTCGGAGTCCGTCTTACAGAATGCGGCTCCCGATTCCAGTCCGAAGACCAAATCCGCCGACAGGAAGGCCGACGTTTCACCCAAGTCCAATCCCGGGAAGCCGAAAGCTTCCGCCGCCGCCGATGGACCGGACGCGGTGGGAAAAGGCGAAGCCTCGCCGCCCTCCATGATGTATCCTCCGCCGAGACTTGGACAGTTCTACGACTTCTTCTCGTTCTCTCACCTCACTCCGCCAATTCAGTGTGAGCTCCTTGCGTTTAGATATTTTCGCTTTAAAATTATAACCCTGAATTGTCACACAACGATTGTGTACGGACCTGTTTGTTTTGTTTTCCGGAACATATTAAATGCAGCAAGTGTTTTCTGGACAATGGGTTTGATTGAAATTTCATGATACTGAATACAAATTCTAAATTCCTTTGCGAGTTGGTGCATCAGATGAGATGACTAGTTTGGCTGCTAAGGAAAGAAGCCGGAGGATTTTGTTCATATTCTAATCAATTAATCCTTCACATTACAGATATTAGGAGATCAAGTCGGCCGTTTCACGGGGAGAAAACAGACGAGGATTTATTTCAAATTGATGTTAGCATACTTGCAACTACAATGTTTTGGCTCTTAGTTGTGGTGACTTCATTCCTATTACTGTGGTGACTTCATTCCTATTACTGTGAATGTAGGTACGGATTTGCACTGGGAAGACAACAACAATTGTTGCCTCTCTAAAAGGTTTCTATCCGGCTGGAAAGCGTATTCTTTTAACCCATTCTTTAGCTGGTCTTTTGAACCAGATAAGCAGAATTTTCGATTCTGTAAGTCAAGACCAATGTTTTATTCTGCTCCTTATTCAAGGAAACTTACTGTTAATATTCTCCTGGATTGAAACTCTGCTGTTGAACTATATTTGTTACTGCTATTCATATGAAGCTCTTAATCTTATACTTCTGTTGTGTTTGTATGGTCAGGCATTTAAGGCTCTAATGAAAGCTTTCACCGAGCACAATAAAGTGAGTGATTTAGTATTTGTACCTAAAATGAACTTTGGGCCTATGTAATAATGTGATCCATAATCTCTCAGTTCGGGAATCTTCCATATGGTTTTCGAGCAAATACTTGGTTAGTACCATCTGTTGTTGCTGAGAACCCATTTATATTCCCCCCACTCCCTGTTGAAGATGAAAGTTGGGGAGGAAGTGGAGGTGGACAAGGAAGAGATGGGAAGCATGACTACAGGCCATGGGCAAAGGAATTCTCTATTTTGGCAGCAATGCCATGTAAAACAGCTGTCGAGCGCCAACTGCGAGATAGGAAAGCGTTTCTCCTCCACAGTCTATTTGTTGATGTGTCAGTGTTTAAAGCTGTTGCTGCCATAAAGCATCTAATAGGAAACAGTCAGCAGTCTGCAAGTAGTTCTGATTCATCCATTCTACATGAGGAAAGAGTTGGAGATTTACTCATTAGCATCACAAAAGATCCATCAGATGGAAGCAAAAAGTTGGATAGCAAAAATGATGGGAGCAAGGTTCTCGGAATTACACAAGAAGAAGTAACAAAAAGAAACTTGCTTAAAGGCATAACTGCAGATGAAAATGCAACAGTACATGTTTGTCTTAGTAACTTTTTTTTCCCCCTTATTTTCGTCATATCTGAGTCTGAAGTTATTAGTTCTAATTGTGACATCACCGTCCATACAGGATACTTCTACTTTAGGTGTTGTGGTAGTTAGACACTGTGGTTACACGGCCATTGTGAAAGTTTCAGCCGAGGTGAACTGGAGTGGTGAATCCATTCCTCAGGATATTGACATTGAAGACCATCCTGAAGGAGGAGCCAATGCGTTGAATATTAATAGGTTGGTATACACATCCCTATTTGATGTTTGTTTGTTTACCAATTTTTTCTTACTTGAGAAAGGGAGTTCGTGCTATTCAAATTCCACATTCGTTAAAGGCAGGGTTACTTTTGTTAAAACAATATTATCATAGAGTTATTTGATTCTGGACTGATGAATTTCAGCTTGAGAATGCTGTTGCATAAAGCCATACTCCAATCATCCAACCCGGTTCAAAGAGCTCAGAATGCTGATTTCGAAGAATTACACTCCAGTTTTCCTTTGGTAAGGCATGTGCTTACTGAAAGTTTAAAGAGACTTCAGGGAGAAGATTATACACTAAAAAAGACGATTAGATGGGAGCTTGGTGCATGTTGGGTGCAACATTTGCAAAACCAGGCTTCAAAGAAAGATGAGCCAAAAAAGACTGAAGAGGTTAAAGTTGAGCCAACTGTCAAGGGTCTTGGAAAGCATGGTGGATTCCTGAAGGATATTAAAAAGAAGTCGGATGATCAAATACATAAATCTGATGCAAACAAGGAACTGACTGCCAATTACAGTTCTGATGCAAACAAGGACACAGAAAAAGATGAGAAGGAAATTATGTGGAAAAAGTTGATTCCTGAAGCATCATACTTGCGCCTTAAAGAATCAGAAATTGGTCTTCACCTTAAGGTATATAACGATTTGATTCTATAATAAATTATATTTGATGCTATTCTATTCTTCATTCGGTTTACATCTCTCATGAGGTGATATGGGAAATTCGTAAACTAGACAATGATGCAGCTAGATTCTCTTAAACGTGAAATCAAATCATCTGATTCATGAATAGTAGCATTTTTAACACAAAATCTCTCCGGAACATGCATATTAGCAGTCACCAGAAGAGTTGATTGAGATGGCACATACATATTATGCTGAAACTGCCCTTCCAAAATTGGTAATTCCTAGTCCAGAGCAAATCTCTAACTAATAGTTGAACTTTGTTTTATCTCATTTTTCTTCCATGTTCCTATGACAGGTAGCTGATTTCGGGTCACTTGAACTTTCACCAGTTGACGGTAGGACACTGACAGATTTCATGCATACGAGGGGTTTGCAGATGTGCTCCTTGGGCCGTGTGGTAATCCATTTGGTTTCTTTTATCTATATGAATATCCTGATTGCTTTCCCCTTCATACTTTGTGGTGTCCTGATCCAATTTCCTGTTAACATGATGCATATTAGTTTGAATGCCATGTGCACCTATCTAGTAAAATTTGTCACTTGTATAACATTTCCTTTTTCTACTAAGCTAGTCAAAATTCATTAATGCCCACAAGAACAAGTTTATCATCTGAACATCATCACAAGCGAAAAAAAGATCTAAGAAAGGCTTAGGAATTCTATGCTTCTATTTTCCGATATTACTTTTCTCCAAACTTCTCAAATGATATGTGTAAGCTTATACAGACTTCTTTTTCTCACTGTTCGCTCTTTGTCAATCTCACAGTATGTGTTATTGTAAAATCCTTTAGCTCTTCCAAAACTTATTTCCTTCCTTTTTCATCCTTGTCAGGTTGAACTTGCAGACAAGCACCCTCATGTTCAGTCCCTTTGTATTCATGAGATGGTTGTTCGAGCTTATAAGCACATCCTTCAGGCTGTTTTATCTGCAGTTGATGATACTGCTAACATGGCTTTGTCTGTTGCTTCTTGTTTGAATTTGTTGCTGGGGACACCTCCTGCACAAAATGTTGATGCAGATCTACATAATGATGATGGATTAAAATGGAAGTGGGTTGAGACATTCCTCTTGAAAAGGTTTGGTTGGCAGTGGAAGGATGAAGCACGCAACGATATTAGAAAGTTTGCTATTCTTCGTGGACTTTGTCACAAGGTAAGCTAATTTATGGTTAATTATAAATGCTTTTAACTAGGTATGTAGCTTTAATAATTTATTTCTTACCAGGTTGGCCTCGAACTTGTTCCCAGGGACTATGATATGGATTCTCCATTTCCATTCAAGAAATCAGATATAATCAGCATGGTGCCTGTTTATAAAGTATGTTTTTATTGATCATTTTAGGAATTGGAAATGTTTCTTTAGAGGATGTTTCAAGTATTTCTCATAGCATTGATCTTCCAAACAGCATGCTGCTTGCTCATCTGCTGATGGGCGTACACTTTTGGAATCATCTAAGACTTCCTTAGACAAGGGAAAATTAGAGGATGCTGTTAATCATGGAACAAAGGTAAATCAGTACGTTGATTGTTTTCCCACTCTTTAGATAGCTGTACATAATGGCCAAAATTATGCTCAAGAGTGTGATATAATACATTCATTTTATCTTTTGAAGGCACTGTCAAAACTGGTTTCTGTCTGTGGTCCTTATCATCGAATGACAGCTGGGGCATATAGTCTATTGGCTGTGGTGCTCTACCATACAGGGGATTTTAATCAGGTATTATGTTTCCTGATCTTTAATTTGGACTAGCACCGAGCATATGCGTCTTAACCTTTGCGAGGTTTTGTTAATAATCTCCTGATCTAATTGTTTTATCATATGTTAATATAACGAGCAGGCCACAATTTACCAGCAAAAAGCTTTAGATATCAATGAGAGAGAGCTAGGTCTTGATCATCCAGACACGATGAAAAGCTATGGGGATTTAGCCGTCTTCTACTACAGACTTCAACACACTGAGTTGGCTTTGAAGTACGGTTTAGATATTCTCTGTTTTTTTTATGATTATTACAATAAATAATTTAAGCTTTTAGATTTGGTTCTCACTAATTAATGAGACATAAAGTTGATTGGACCAGGAAGGATTTTCTAACCATTAGGAACATAAGATACAAATGTCTGGCTGTTGTAAGCGTCACATAATCTCCATGACTTAGGGGGTGTTTGGAGTAGTTGAAACTTATTGATAAGTGCTGAAAGCTGTTTAAAGAAGCTTATTTGAAAATGAGTTAGTGTTTAGAAATAAGTGCCGAAAGCAGCTGAAAGTGGGAAAAATAGTGTTTGGAATACTGCTGATAGAAGTAGCTTATTGTTACTTTTTAAAATAAATGTCTATTTTGCCTTTAGTGTTATTAAATAATTATAATTTATAATAAATAAATTCAAAAATTATTCTTATTCTATATTTATTTTTTGCTTTATAATTTTAATTTAATATTATAAAATATTAAATTAATATAAATATTATATAATACTATAATTGATAGAAAGAGGAAGAGACACGGCTAGTATGTTGAAGAAAAAAAATTCTAACAAATATTAGGGATATAGATATTTTTGGAATTAAATGAAGTTTTTAAGGGTAATTTGGCCCGAAAAAGTCATAAGCAATAAGCTGAAGCTGAAAGCTGGGGTGGAGCAGCTTTAGCTGCTTCTCTATTTTTGACCCAATTTTAGAGAATCTCAGCTTTAAACTGGATGTCCCAAATACCTCCACACCAGCTTAAAGCTTAAAACTAAAAGCAGCTTTCGATAAACTGTTCCAAACACCAACTAATACCTCTCTAAAGAGATTATTCTTACCGAAAGAAGGCACAAGTAATTGGTTGGTTTCTTGCATATGGCCTTTCCACACGAAACCTAAAATATCACAACTAATTACAACAAGGAAACCAGCAGGCAGCAGATTGCTAAAGCATTGACTATCCCAATTTTCTTGTTTCTTCTCACCTTTCATTTTTTATTTTTTTCAGATATGTGAACCGTGCGCTGTATCTCCTACATCTGACATGTGGCCCTTCTCACCCAAATACTGCTGCCACCTATATCAATGTAGCTATGATGGAAGAGGGTCTGGGAAACGTCCATGTTGCTCTTAGGTATCTCCATGAGGCTCTCAAGTGTAACCAAAGACTTCTTGGAGCTGATCATATACAAGTAATCTCCTTTTTTATCTGTCTCTGTGATTGTGTCTGTGGATGCAAATATATATTATGTTGTTTCATAGATCAGATGTACGTCTGATGGCCCTTCTATTCAGTGAAAATAATAAAGCATTATAATCAATATCTCCCTATAGAAACCAGTGAAAATGATAAAGCATTAGAAGCAATATCTCCCTAAAGGAACCAGTGAAAATGATAATGCATTATAGTCAATATCTCCCTATAGAAATAATGAAGTCAACTGTTGCCAAATGGCGATGGCTAGAAAGCATAAGTTTCTTCATCTGTAAAACGTGGCCTTTCGAAATGATGCCAATAATTTTTTTATCAGTGAAAGGAATTTATTGGACCACGTGGGATAAAGAGAATATTGAATATTTGACTTCTTTTATTACTGTTTTACAGACAGCTGCTAGCTATCATGCTATTGCTATCGCTCTCTCTTTGATGGAAGCATATTCCCTAAGTGTTCAACATGAACAAACCACACTTCAAATACTGCAGTCTAAACTAGGATCAGATGATCTACGTACCCAGGTAATGCTTATGCCCGATAATTAAAAAGCAACTTTGGAGGTTGTCCTCTTCCTTACACTTGTTTGAAAACTCTGTAGGATGCGGCTGCATGGTTGGAATATTTTGAGTCCAAGTCTCTGGAACAGCAAGAAGCTGCACGCAATGGCACCCCAAAACCCGATGCCTCTATCTCTAGCAAAGGCCATTTAAGGTTAAAATTCTTTCTACATATATATTTTCCAAATATACTTATTTTATTTTCAAACCTTTTGATGCAAACCCTAAAATTCAAGACTCAAAACAACAAACACGCCCACTCAAGAACAAGCAATTCTCATAAATTAGTGTTCACCATCGGGATATTTATACAATCCGATAAACCAAAGCCCAAAGAAAGAAAAGCATAACTAAAGTCCAACATAAAATAAAGCATACTAATAATAATAAATAGGATCAGCCGTGATTAGCCACGGTTCCTCTCACATAAAAGCGCCACAGCCTTGGCCCCAAAATCTCATCTGCTATAGGTCCAACTCCATGCGAAGCTCAACCTATTAACCAAGTCCACCGAAATGAAACTATGCGAAGCTTCGCTATCCACCAAAGTAGTAATGGGCTCACCTCTTACCTCTCCGCACAACTTTAAAGATTTTGGCCCCGAGATTTCGGCAGCCGATCACAACAACAATTCTCCTTAATTTATCTCTACTCCCCCATCCTCCTCTGGTAGCTCACCCTCAGGTAAATCCACCTCCAACATGAAGGTCAAGCTCTGGCTCATCATCATCATTACAAGCAGAACATGAATCGATTCGCGTACGCACTCATGAAGACCGGATGGTAGGGGGTCTTAAATCGAAAACACATCTTGCGTTGTAACTCTTTTCTCTCCGAATTCGTCATGCACCTAAACCCAACACGCACGACCCTCTTGCGGTTGTTGTCCCCTTGTCCGACCGGCTTATCCCCGTCGTTTGCTGCCCCCGGCGCTGTTAACAATAATCGGCCTCGATCCCCACCTATTAGCTCAGGCGCAAAAACGTTGCGGCCACCGTGACAGCCCACCTGACTACCGCCCTTGTACCCCGCATCCAACCCCCGCTGACCTGAGATCGACTCCTCGACCAATTGGGCCTTCCGCATGGCCGTGCCAAGCGTCTCCGGCTCTTGAACCCGAACTTGGTGCCGAATAGGTTCCCTCTGCCTCAAAATAAATAGTCCAACAAGGTCGCTAGGATTCAGATGCGTGGCTTGGTTAACCAACTGTAATCCGAAACATTCGGAGTCTGTTTGATCACCGCCAATTTTGCCATAACGCCACCAGTACTATTGAGTGCAAACCGCGGCACTACGGCTCCAACTCCCTTTAGGTGAACCGAGGCGTCTCCCACTTAAACCAGCGAAACCAATGGAGAACCGCCCCTTCCATTGCAACCATGACCGACTCCAAACACTTCTGCTCCGATGATAGGTGTATCTCAAAGTGTTGTTCTACACGCGATAACCACCCCACAACATCTTCGCCATCAAACTTTGGTAGAACGGGCGTGGCTGCCGGCACATCCACATAGGTTTAGAACCAGTTCCGCCGGTGTCGCCGGGAGTGATGTCTGCTGTCAGCTGCGGGAACCGATCCGCCATCTTATTCGCGACGCCAAGGAGCGCCGATAATTCCTGATCAATCTTATCAAATCGACCCCGAATTAAACGCATTCCTCCGTGATGACAATGGGGTTTTCGTCCATCTTCTCCAAGCGCGTCTCCATAGTGACGACGCGATTCTCCATTCGTGTTTCTCCATCGAGTCCCCCTTTTGATCCGACAGGTCGGACTAATGATGCAAACTCTAAAATTCAAGATTCAAAGAAACAAACACGTCCACATGAGAACAAGCAATTTTCATAAAGAAACCCTAATTTGCATAAAACAATAAAGTGTTCACCATCGGATATTTATACAATCCGATAAACCAAAGCCCAAAGAAATAAAAGCATAACCAAAGTCCAATATAAAACAAAGCATAATAATATTAATAATAAATCGGACCAGCAGTGATTAGCCACGGTTCCGTCTCGTGTAAACGTGCCATGGCCTCGGCCCATAAATCTCATCTGCTATAACATGCATTCATACTAGTTACCAGCTGTGTTGTCTCTCATATTTTACGTTACAGTTATGGTAATTTAGCTTCCAAGATCTCATGTAACAAAGATAGGAAGTCCCAAAATATTCTTGGAATATCTTATACAGATAAATTTGTATGTCTTAAAATTAGCAGAATTACAGCGTTATTTTGTTTCATGAATAAATTCAGTAGTCTCTGTTACATTAATTGGTGTAGCTGATTGCGAGACTTTTCTTGTTCGCCTCTGGAATCAGTGTCTCGGACCTACTGGACTACATAACCCCTGATACAGAAATGAAAGCAAGAGAGGCCCAAAAGAAACAAGTTCGTGCCAAGGTTGCAATTATATATTTATCACGTTTATTTAATTTTTTGTTATTTCATCTACCGATGAAGTTCCTGACCAACATATAATCTTTATTGAACAGGTTAAAGGAAAAGTTGGTCCCAATGGGGAAACTGCGATAGATGAATATCAAAAGGGTGAATTCACATTGGAAAGTGAACCTGTTGCAGAGAACTCTAGTGATAAAGAGAATAGATCTGGAATAGAGAACAAATCCGAGTCTCATTTTGTGCACACAACCAAGAATACAGATTCTTTCTTAGAACAAAAAACATCATTGGACCAAAGTGACAACATTGGCAAGGATGACATGTCTGAAGATGGATGGCAAGAGGCTTTTCCAAAAGGACGGTCTCCTGTGGGTCGCAAGCCCTCTGCTTCAACAAGGCCGAGCCTTGCAAAATTGAACACCAACTTTCTGAATGCTTCTAATCCGTCTAAGTTCCGAGGTAAACCAAATAGTTTCACCTCTCCTAAAACAAGTCCAAATGAAAATGCAGCTTCACCTGCACCGGCTCCACAAGGTCCCAAAAAATTTGTGAAGAGTGCTAGCTTCAGCCCAAAGCCGAATGGTCCTCCTGGGCCAGCTAGTGTGAAAGATAAATTGGCAAATCTGAAATCTGCACCTGCTACCCCGAGCTTAGCTTCGGGTGAAGTTCGTAAAGCTTTGAATGTTAGTTCAGTAAGCGTTCGTGCTGTTGGAAAGCTTTTTTCGTACAAAGAGGTAGCTTTAGCTCCACCAGGTACCATCGTTAAGGCTGTTGCGGATCAGAATTCTGAGAATAATTCTGCAGAAGAAAATCTTCTAGCGATCAAGGAGACAAGTGACTCAGATTCTACAGTGTCCACATTAAATAAAGCAGAGGCAGGTCACACTAAAAAATTGGTTGAGGAAAACTATGCGGACACTGTCAAAGAGATCAGTGGAACTAGTGAGGAGGAGGCTCAACTGGTGACTAGAGGTGATTCTGAAAAATCACCAGATGACGTAACTGCTAGTGAACTAGAAACTGCTGTTGAAAGCTTGGAAGGTGACCATGGACTTGAATCGATTTCTGGAGCTGTGGATTCTGCCTCATCTGAGGTTCTAGGTTCTATTGTTTCCAAGAAGAATGTATCTGAAATACAAGCTATAAATGATCTTGAATCTCCATCTGTTACGGATTTGTTGGAGAATAATGTGGAGGAAGAGAGGAAGGCTGATTCATGTTATGAAAGTGAAAGCACTGGTCTGCAGATAGATGAGAAAGCGAACCAAGAAAACAGAAATGCCACTCTATCGCCCACTGAAGCAGAAAAGCAAGTTGATCCGGTGACTGGAAAGGAATCAACCAAGAAACTATCTGCTGCAGCTCCTCCATTTAATCCATCGATAATTCCAGTTTTTGGCTCGATACCCCTGCCTGGTTACACAGAGCACGGTGGAATATTGCCACCTCCAGTGAATATTGCACCGGTACCATTAATCCTGCCCGTAGGTCACCACATCAATCCGCTACTTCTAGGGTTCCATACGGTCCGCGCCTTTCAGGTGGCTATAACCGATCTGGGAGCCGCCTTCCACGGAATAGGCCTGCTTTCCACAATGCTGAAAACAATGGGGATCAGAATCACTTCAACCCTCCAAGAATAATGAACCCACATGCAAATGAGTTTGTGCCTGGCCAATCATGGGTTGCAAGTGGCTACTCAGTTGCTCCAAATGGTTATATTGCTACCCAGAATGGTGTTCCTTTTTCCTCAAACGGGTATCCTATATCACCAAATGGAATAGCAGCATCACCTGATGGCTTCCCAACAATACCAAATGGCATGGCAGAGACTCAAAATGGGCTTCCAGAATCCTCAGTAGATTCAACAGATTCTCCCGCCGAACAGAACTTTGAAGTTACAGAAGAAGCCGGTCAAGCTGCCGTGGCAGAGGGGAATGAACATGGATCATCAAGAGACTCAACAATCCTCCCCTCAGTAACATCACAAGTACAGGACAAAGTTAATGAAGCAGGTCACTCGGACCAGTCAGTAGAGAATGGCTTGACACTTGAAGGAAAGTGTAGAGATACTGATGCAGAATCTCCGAATATCATTTCCCCAGAAGGCACTAATAAAGACACGGCTGCTGAAGGAAAGAAGATGAAACTTTGGGGTGACTACAGTGATGGAGAAGCTGAGGTTGCTGAGGCAACAGATTAGAAGGTGTGTATATAATTTTGTAGGCAAGTTTCCTCTTGATAAGTACTCTAACTTGGCTAGTTTATGAAACACTTGGGAAATTGCATTGTTTGATTTCCTTGACTCTGTAATCTGAACTGCCTTTCCATGTGAAAACTAACGGTCCACTCAACTTATATCCCTTGAGATATTTTCAGAACATTATCATAAACCATGATTTTGTCCCTGAGCTTCCTGCCTGTAATAAATTTTCAGAAGTTCATATCTTCATTTTCTTTAGACTGTGACAATATCTTATTTATTTGGATCAGAGCTTATGGTTGTTCTTATATTAACTTCTGCCTTGGCTGTAAAATTTTACATCATGCGAATATGAATCATTGTTAAAATGTAATGTGATACAATACATATTTAAGTGAGTGTGTATGTTGTGTTTGGGTGATGATAACATGAATATGTGGATAAATTTGCTTATTTGAGGAGAAGATTTGAAAATAATTATTATCTTCGAACAAAAACATGCATCAAATTGCTTAGGCAAATCTTTATTTTTTCTACTGCTTCAGTTAAATATTTTTATTTTATTATATATTATCTAGCAGTGATGGCTATATAATTTATTGTATATTTCGAATTATAATATACTATGTGTTGTAAATATATTATATATATATACTTATCATATATTGTGATGATCATGTAAACCCTAAAAGCCTATGAGCCCATCTTATATTCTATAAATAGAGGTCTTAACCCTCATAATAATACACATTTATTTTTCATTCTCTCTATTATTCTCTCGTTCTAATTAATTTATAACACGTTATCAGCACGAGAACTCTTTTTCGAAAAGAAGTTATAATCGGCCGAAGGTAAAATACTTCCTTCAACATCTATGCATATTTACTTGATGCACGTTTTTAAAATATCTTCAAAGATTTGTATTGATTGTCATTAATAAAAAATAAGCAATTTCTGGTATAGCCATGAATATAATATTGAGTTTGCATAGTATTGATTATCACGTTGTTTTTTCTAAAAGAAAAAAAATATTGCAAGCATGATTAACATTAAAATAACATATATGTAGTACGTGCATGATTTGAAAACATAAATCAATTATATGATTTTGAATATTGCACGTCATTCGAAGAAGGATATTATTCTTGCATAATCGAAATGTTTATGCGGATGTGCTCATCAATTGTGCTCCAGAAATAGTACGCTATATATTAATATTCCGGAAGAATATTATATGCTCTTGAAGAGCAATTCCAAAACATATTTTCAACTTAATTTGTTGTTCCAGAACTAGCACAATCAATATTACTGAAGAATATTACATGCTCTTGAAGAGATTTTACTTTACGTTTTTTATTTATTTATTTGTTTGTTTGTTTGTTAGTTTATCTAATGTTAAGTAACAATTGTTGCTCCTGAAATAACACAATTCATATTCATGAAGAATATTAATGCTCTTGAAGAGCAATTCTAAACCATATTTTTAACTTAAATTGTTGCTCTAGAAGTAGCACAATCAATGTTTTGAAAAAATTACATGCTCTTGAAGAGCATTTATAATCAATATTTCTATGTATGTTTTTATTTATTTGTTTGTTTATTTAACACTTTAATCCAAATTGTTGTTCCAGAAGTAGCACAATTCATATTCCTGCAGAATATCACATGATGTTAACGAGCAACTCAAAATTATTTGTTGAAATTATTTAATTGTTACTCCAGAAGTAGCACAATTTAATATTCTTGAAGAATATTTCACACTCTTGAAGAGTTATTGTAGGGATATGAGTCAGTGGTCTTGTAGATCAGTGCTAGGGGGTACTTAGAGCTTGACTCAGTAGTTGCGTTGGAACTGAAGTCAGTAGTTCATGTACTTAGGACGACATTGTAATATTTGCTATTGGGGGAAATTGTAGTGATGTTGAATTGTATTACTATAGAATTGAAGATCCCAAAACCCGTCCTGAACCCCATGTGTGTTTAAACCTTGATGATGTAATAGGCTAGACTTGTTTTTATCGTCATTGATTATTTTGTCTAAGTTCTGTATGGGGTATTGTTGGACTGAACTTCAGTAGAGAAGTTAAATTCTAGAACCCCAAGTCATCGGTTCGTAGAGCTCAGTAGTATTCAGAGTCATCAGCTGACAGTTTTCAGTAGACTTTGGTAGAAGACTCAGTATGATCCTTGATCTACTGAATGTGTGAAGAGCTCTTGCCTTCATAGTCACCAGCTGACTACCTTCAGTAGAAGATCCTTATCAGCCGACTCAGATGAAGAATCAGTATGATCTGCCCAGATCTACTGAATACATGCAACTCAGTTGCAAGTCCAGAAAAGGAAACGACTGCCCAACTCTTATCGATCGAATGTCAGTAGAGATTATTTAGTATACGAGGTTCAGAGAGTCAACTCAGATGGAAGACTGATGTCTGACAAGTCTCACCTACCGCAAACCTCGACCAATGAGAATCAACCTAAGCTTACCTGCTCTGACATTAAAGCTACTCTCATGTACAGAAAGCCAACCACTCTGCGACGCATTTCAAAAATATATGGCCGTTTTCCTTAGAAGTTTGTGACACGTGGCATCGTCCTCTCCAACGGATACATGCCTGAGCCACGATTATAAATAGAGAAGAGTCTCAAAGCTCAACGAACGGGACAACAAGGGAACACGCATACAACTCTCTAGCGCACTTAAAGCCAATCCAGCGAAGAACTTGCTTAGTTGAAAATCCTTAGTTCTTCTCTCTAGAGATTCTTTAGTTCCCCCTTCTCTATCTAAGCTCCATTATTATATCTTTAGCTTAGAACCTTCGAAGGAGTTCACTTTATGTAAATTGTTCTTATTGTAAGAACTCCTTCATTGTTGGAGATGATCCCCTCCCCTTCAAACTTCGATTTGATTTGTAAGAGTCGCTAAGGACTATAACTTAGAAGGGTCTGTCCAATGTACAGATTCCTTGCTGAGGCTTGCTCAGATTAATCAACAAGAACTCTTGTTCTGTAGGACCGTGGACGTAGGATCTTGCGTATCCAAACCACGTTAAAAACTGCTTGTGTTGTTTACTGTTTTATTGCATTGTGCTCAAAACTATTTACAAACTCATCCTTTGCATAAAACGAACTTAAAAAGTGCACCATCCAAAACGATTTTGGTTTGCATAAACACGTTTTCAAAAGAGACGAAGTCTATCGGGTCCTACACTTATCCGCACAATATTCTTCAACTGAAATCCTCATACTGACTCAAGTCAGTAGAACGGACTCAGATGCTGAATCACTCTGACCCGCGATCTGAAGGTTTATATCTGGCACTGTTCATTCAATAGCAAAACTCATCTCAACTGACCTTCGCGTGAGGAAAAACTTGCAATTAGGTGTATTCAACCCCCTCCCCCCCCCTCCTACACCTGATACTCGTCTCCGGACCAACAATTGGTATAAGAGCAGTGTTCTTTTGATAATCATTTTTTAAAAACCTACTGGTCTACTCGAACATATCCTGAAAACGTTTTCACTGCACCAGCATCTCTTCATACATCCTTATACTCTTACCCATAATGTCTGATATGTCGGGTATTCGGATGGTACCTATGTTCTATGTGGAGAACTATACGGTATGGCGTGTGAGAATGGAGACACACCTTATATCGCTGCACGACAGCATGCCAGACGTCCTTGAGACAGGACCCATCATTCCCATGATCGACATCGTAGAATATGCCGCTGTGGAAGGTGTAGGAGCACAAACTGGGGAAAAGTTGCCAAAGATAAAGCTGCCTTCACGCCAGAAGAACAAAAACTGCACAATCTTTACCGGGTGGCGCGGAATGCAATCCTGACAATGCTCAGTGATTCTCACCTCGGGAGAGTGCAAGACGGCAAAAGAACTTTGGGACTCCCTGGCTGTACTGAGGCAAGGAACCCCGCAGATCAAGGAGAACAAGGTCGAACTAGAGCTTCAGAAGTTCGACAACTTTGCCATGGAGCCCAGTGAATCCATTGACGAGCTTAGCGTCAGATCAATGTGATCAATGGGGTGGGGAGAACGTTCACCAACAAAGAGATGAACACCAAGATCTTAAGAGCGCTACCTCGACCGAAGTGGCTTCCTTTTGCTACTTATTCACGTCGTTCTGATCTTAATGCTTTAACTCGTGATGTTATATTTTCAGAACTAAAGAGAGAGGAGTTCGAGCATAGTCTACCCCAATGGTGTATTAGCGCTCCAGCTGACACTCAAATTGATCGTACTTTTAAAGCAATAGTCAACACATCAGGAGCTAACCCCGGTTCAGCTGGCAAGACAGTAGCTGTATCAGAAGCAAAATCCACTTACACTCCTGTTACTGAACGTCTTGCGCTTATGGCTCTTAAATATCAAAGGGAGAAGGAAAGAGTCAGAAAGCTAAAGAAATACCACAGAGATTCTCCCTCAGGTAAGAAAGATAACACCAAAAGGGAAGAATCTAAACCTGTTGGGAGATGATTCAGTATAACTCAGTAGCCTAGTGCTCAGTGGATTTGAAGATCCCAAAATCCTACTTTGACTGATGAACCATTCTGTTGTATTTGTTGTTCTGTCTCTGAGAGTTTCAGACTCAGTAGACACTCTTCATTTTGGTTCAGGCGCTCGGCGATTATCGGCCTCGGTTACCGAAGAAGAAGACTCGGAATCTTTGGACTCGGTAGGAGCAAGATATCGAAAGGAGTCAGTGGAACTGAACTCAGCAGGAGTAGTTCACTGAACTCAGAGTTGATCTTCAGTAGAGCTGACTCAGTAGGAGTATGCTATTGAATATAGATCAGACTCATCAACGGCTGGACAATCTTCTGACTGTCAGGATATCTTAAGTCAAATTAGCAGAGTTATACGAGGTATAGAGAAGTCAACTTCAGATCCACCTTGAATTCTGTTCTGTCTCACCTACTTTCTTCAGCCTCGACCAATGACGAGCGGCCAGCTGTCTACTTTCTAATTAAAGCTGCAAGTCAACAACTTTCCAGAAATGGAGGGAAATGACTCTGCCACCATATTTTGAAAGAGCCGTTAGCTACCCAAAAGAGAGAGACACATGGATCGTCGTCTCCAATGGATCTATCCATGTCTCTGCTCTATAAATAGCGGGAAGATTACAAATTGAAGCTCACGACACCGAGAAATTGAAAAACACACGAGCATTCACGAGCAAACTCAGAAATGACTTAAGCTTTCCGCAAGAATTTCATAGAGTAATCTCCAGCGAAAGGCGACATACTTGCTCATAGGGAACCAAGCTGAACCAGATCATAAAGCCTCTAGCATCCAAGTGACTGAATACGAACCCAAGTCCATACTTAACTGTTCATCGCTCTAGAAGCCACTTTCTCGTTCCCTATCCCTCTAACCTAAGCTCAGCAGATCTTATCCATAGCTTAGAATGAAGGAGTTCATATTTGAACTGATCCGTATTGTAGAGGACTCCTTCATAGTTGGAGAGTTTGTCAAATGCTTTAGTTTGATATCTTGTAAACTGAGACTTGCTCAGTATAAATATCAAGGCCAGTGTTTGTCCAGTGTACAAACCGACTGAGACTAACTCAATATAATAAAATAGCCTCCTAATCTTTTCGGGACAGTGGACGTAGGATTGTTGGATCCGAACCACTTTAAAATTGCTTGTGTTCTGTGTTTTTATTGTTGCATTGATAACTGTTCATACTGAAAATATATTTCTAAAATCATTCAACTGAGTTTCAGAAAAGTTTAACAAATCGTACTAATATACTGAAACTATTTTCTTAAAAACATTTTCTAACTCAACTGAATTTGGGCCTACACATTTCCGCACTTACTGAACTTCAGCTGAACGGTACTGAATTATGACCTTAGTCAGCTAGCAGGCCTTAGTGAAGTCAGTCACTCTAACAGGCGATTCAGAACAGCTTATTTGGTCTACTGAACTTGTTCAGTACGGCATTCTCCTGAAAAGGACTGTTCGCGTTCTAAGTTGAGAAATTGTTTTCAGGTGTATTCACCCCTCCTCTACACCTGAACGTTTAATCTCGGGACCAACAAAACCTTCTCCTAATTGCAGGAACACGGAGCCTGCTGCCAGTCCATCCAATAGCTCAACTGGAAAAGGTGGCAGAGTTATTGTATGTTACAACTGCAAAAAGGAAGGACATTTTCAGTACGAATGTTCGGAGCTCTCAGCTGCCCAACGAGCTGAACGACAGGCCAGAAGAGAAAAGTTTGCCCGAAGGAGGCAGGCCTACATCGCCAGAGAGCTATCCGATGACCCAATAGAGGAAGATACATTCATGTATTCTTCTTAGGATGAAGCTGCATTTGTAGTTGTTGAGGTCGGAGAACTGAGTCCTGAAACATCAACTGAACACTGCCTAATAGCTGGAGAAGAGGATGAGGTAAATTGTAAACAAAATATAACCTCCTCTTCATAGAGCACACACGATACTTGCTCAGCTACAGGTGAACCTCTAGACGTAATTCAAGCATATGATAACTTACTAGAGGAGCAAATTCAGTTGAGTAAAGAGTTCAGTAGAACTGTTCAGGAGTTGAACAGGTAAAAGCTGAGAATCAGAAACTTTCTTCTGATTGTCAGGTCTCTACTGATTCAGAGAATCTTGTTGTGAGGCTGAAGGAAGAGATTGAATCTCTTATGACTAAGTCTTAGCTTCAAGAAACTCAGATATCAGTTCTGATTAAGGACATACTAAGATAGCTAGGCTCAGTCGGAAGCTCGCAGAAGTTGAAAAGGATTATGAATCACTCAGGAAAAGTGATGAAGTTTGGCGAGGATTAATGACTGAACAATACCTGAGAGCTAAGGAGAAGTTGGAAAGTATGCTTAGAGCACAAAGGTCAGTTGCCATGAAGGATGGACTTGGCTACACTCATGAAGCTTCAACCTCTACCTCAAAAGGCTCAGGAATGCTGGCTGATAGGTTCATCAAAGGGAAAGTTCCAACTACTGAACCCATCACTCAGGCGAAAAACAAACAGAAAATTATTGCACCTCAGCCGAGCAGTAAGCAACTGACCAAGAGTCTAGCCCCAGAACACCACGATCAAACTCAGTGGGAACTAAGAAGGTCAAATTGGCAGAGCAGTATGGCAAACCAGTGTATGAGCACCCCGCACAATATTGTCCATACTATTATGAGCCCAGGGTCAGGAAGAGCATCAAACATCAAAAGAACAAAGCTCCTGAACCTAAAGCTGCCAGAAAGTCAGTATCTCCAGGTTTAGTGGAGAAGAAAACTGACAATAAGGTTCAGAAGAAGAAAGTGTCTGAGACCCCCAAGGTCGCTAGACAGATTTGGGTCGCGAAACCATCGACTAACGTTTAAGGACCCAAACTGAACCAAAGGGTACCTAAAAATGCTTATGTTTTGCAGGTGCATAAGGACCCTTGGATCATGGACAACGGCTGCCCGAGACACATGACCTATCAAAGGAGCTTGCTGTCCAATTTTGTAGAAGAAGAAGGTCCCAAAATTGAGTTTGGTGACAACTCAAAAGACTATATAAGGGGATATGGAACAGTGAACATTGAGACTGCTTCAGTTCCAAGAGTAACATATGTTGATGGACTTCAACATAATCTCCTATCTATCAATCAATTCTGTGATAATCTTAACAGAGTTACCTTTGACGCTAGTTTCTATGATGTTATTGATAAATCTACAGGAAAAACAATGGTATCAGTTTCGTGGATGAAGAACATCTACGTTGTAAACTGGAACACCGCCGAACGTGAAGCGTGCTTGCTTGCCCAGATGAAATCAAGTGATAAAGCAGGATGGTTGTTGCATAAGAGGCTCAGTCACCTGAACTTCAAGGCAATGAACAAGCTGGCTAGGGACTCAAGAGTCAGAGGACTGTCCAATGAAGTATTCATTAAAGAGAAAAACTGTGAAGCATGTTTGAAGGGAAAGCAGACAAAGAAAAGCAATCCACCAATTCCTTCACATTCCATTGATGGAATCCTTCAACTGCTCCACATGGACTTGTTTGGGACAGTCTCTCCAGTGACTTTAAGATGTAAGAAGTATGCCCTCGTCGTTATTGACGATTACTCAAGATATACGTGGGTCATCTTCATAGCCAGCAATGTGATATCAAAACTGAGTTGCCGATACAGCTGAAGAAACTTAGTGTGGAAAAGGACATCAAGGTTCAGAGAATTCGCTCAGATAGAGGGATTAAATTTCTCAACTCAATCATAAAGGAGTACTGCGACACTGAGGGGATTCAGCACGAGACTTCAACAACTCGCACACTCCAACAGAACGTTCTTGTTGAACGAAAGAACAAAACATTAAAAGAAGCTGCAAGAATGCTCCTAGCAGACTCTGGATTACCCTCAAAGTTCTGGGCTGATGCTACTGACACCGCCTGTTATACTCAGAACTGCTCATTACTTACAAAGCAACAAATGAAGACACCATACGAACTATGGAAAGGGAGAATTCCTTCTATTTCTCATTTTCATATTTTTGGTTGTCCTTGCTTTATCCACAACAATGGAAATGATCAGTTAAAGGTCTTTGATAGCAAATTTGATCAAGGAGTGTTCTTAGGATACTCTCAAGTCAGTAAAGCCTTCAGGGCCTTTAACTATCGGGCCTTTAACTATTGGGCCTTGGAACTGCTATGCCTGGAGGTAGTTTTCTCCGCTCTTGGGGCTTCGGGTCTTAAGCAGCTTCTGACGAAGTATCCTAACGCTTGTCTTCCGAGACAAGTGGTCGAATTATACTTCAACATGTGTCCGGTGGAGGATACAGATGCTAAAGTTACCGTCGTGAAATATATGAGAGAGGTTTCCCCTCAATCATGGGAGGAGAGTCATACCGATATCAGTGTGCTTGAAGAGCTGAAAACAATATTTGATCTTCCTGACCATGACATATCTCCCATTGGCTACAAAGACGCAGAGCTCAACTTATATATCAGGGGGTTTTGCGGGAGGGACGATATTTCCTTCAAGGCTGTTTTTTCGAAGAGCCAGCTCCTGCCAGAATTCAGAGGCCTAGCGTAAGTCGTTATTCACATAATCACGAGCGCTGCTGGATCTTTTGACCAACTTTCCAAACCGAGACTCCAAATTATGATGGCTATTATGGATGGAGTCAAGGTTAACTGGGTTCAGTTCTTCCTTTCTGAAGTGAAAGCTTAGTCGCAGAAGTTCATTGTCGGAGACACTAGAGAGAGGAGACTAATTAGTGTGGGCAAGCTTCTGTATGAGGCAAATGCTTCAGCACTGATCGAAGCTTCAGTATCATCTCATGCGTCCTTTGACGAGATGAAATATTTTGACAAGAAACTGATCAAATTCAGGTCGAAGTCAGCTGCTGAAAAGTCCATCGATCATGGAGTTGAACTTAAAAGGCCTTCTACTGAACTGCCTCCCCGTATCGAACAGCCCAAAAGAAATAAGCTGACCAAGTCAGGGGTTTCTAAGGCTGTTTCTCCACCTCCCCCTCAGGTGGAAGACTTACTCGATGCGGACACTGGCATTGAAGGTGTCACACTGAAGGATGAGGACCAGCGAGTAAGTACTGAAGAAACTTAGCTAGAAGATGAAGATGAACCAGCTGCTGAAGTTTCCTCAGAGCTACTAACCACAGTTCAGCTGAACACACTTAGGGCTGAATCCGAAGTCCTTGAACAGATCCTTGAAATTGCCAACTATCAAGATCTGGTGGATGTAGCTATCAGGGCAAGGACTCAGATGCTGCTGAGATTCCTAAATTCAGATATTCTCGATGACTTTGATCCAACAGTATTCTGTATCCACATTATTGGCAAAGGAGCAGCAACTATAGTCTGAGATAGGGTTTGGAGAACCCTCAGACATTGCACCCTTTGAAGACTTGAGATCAGCTATGCTGCATCTTCTAGAGCTAAAGCCTTCATCCTCTCCTGCCAGAGACCCTTCGCCTACTGACCACTCAGTTGAAGGTGATGATTCAGCACCCAATGATGCAGAGCGAGGAGACTCTGCTGAGGGCAAAACTCCAGTGAGAAGGGCGATTCACCACCACCTCCTCCAGAATCTGGTGCTACCCCTGTTGCGTCTTCCTCAAGACAGCAACAACTCGCCGCCTCTGAGCAAAGGATCGGTACATCTTCCTATCAAATCAAACCCATCGGTCCCGTATCCTCGAGGTCTGTCAACCGGGCTCAAACTGAGGATGTTCACCTGAAATGGTCACAGTACACCAAGGCTCAAACCGAGCGGGTTTACGTCCTCACCGGAGAAGTCAAGAAGATCTCAGAAGCTACTCCTCTAAATTTCAAAGAGATCATCGAGACTGGTCTGGCAGCTCAGAAGATGGACTTGGCCACTCAGTGCCAGCAATTGCTAGAACCTCAGTCGAAACTATTCTCAGAGCAACTGACTGCGGCACTGGCCAATGTTCAAAAGACTATAGATAAGAGGAACATACTTGCCAGCTCCAGGATTACAAAAGCTCTTGAAACTCAGGCGGCAACTCTAAAGATCATCCAGGCAGAAATGAAAGACTCTCTCGACGCATCTCTTCTGCCGCAGAGGAATCAAATCGACGCCCAGATCAAACAGATTCAGAAAGATCAAGAACATGAATTGGTATACTACTGCGATGTGGTGGGAGACTTCAACACTACTTCCAAGAAGATAAAGACGTCTGTCTACACCCTCCAGAAGGACATACTTCAAAGCCTTACTGACCTCGGCAGATGATGCCAAAAAGGAGGAAGGTAAAGGGAAGGAAGTGTTGAAGGAGTCAGACGAGAAGAAAGGGGAACAATCTAAGGCGTAAGGATCGTCACATGTAGAAATCAGTTCTCTCCCCCTCCCCTCAGTATAAGAAGAGGTTAAGGCAACATCCTTAGCTGAAGGGCCTGCAGAGCCGCAGCTGACAGTGCAAGCTGGAGGATCAGGAGAAGGATCCTCAGCCCAAGCACACATTGACGACACTGTCAAATTCGTCGAGATGAGGACGTAGAACCTCAACCTCAGCCGAAGAGGCCTGGCAAGGAGATTGCCACTGAGAGCACTCCCCCTCCGTCGCCTAAGTTTAAAAGTAGGAAAGAGCAAGAGGCTCACGACGAACTCGTTGCTCAGCAGCTGCAAGCTCGGCTGGATTATGAAGCCCGACTTGAGGAAGAGGCTCTACTGAAGAGAAAGCCAAAGGTCCCAAAAGCAAGGGCGTCAAGGAGACAGGCTCAACTAATTAAGGCTCAACAGAAGTAATCAACTGTAAAACCAGTTTCTGAGCCTACTGAAGACTCCGATACTGACCACCTACCTCTTGCAGAAAGGCTGAAGAAAACTCCTAAACTTACAGCAGAGCAAGAAGCTGAGGAGAAAGCTACATGAGACGCAGTAGAGAAGGGCCTCAACCTCAGAATAAGGGATAGGAGATCAGCTGAAGCCAGAGAGAAGAAGAGACAGGCTGATCTGGCTAAGATCATCAAGCTAATTGAGAAAGCAGCCAGCGAGCCAGTCTTTGACAAGAGCAGACAGATCCCCAGAACTTCAAAATTCTATAGACGCGGTGGTCAGAAGTCACATCTGAAGAGAACCCCATACCACCGCATAGACAAGTGGATCCCGTGGAACTTGAACGAGGAATGGGAAGAGCTGAAGGAAGATTTTATCAAGGCGTATTATGTGTGGCAGTGTTACCCGAGTGAAGTTCTGGCGGTCGAACTGTTTGATCAATTCTTATACAACCATGACCCCAACTGCAGAGCTCAGAATAAGCTGCTGCTATTCAAGGAAAAATTGCCTTTCACTACTCCTGCATACCGCCAACTGAACCCTCCAAGAACTCTTCAAGGTGCCGTCTGCACGAAGGAGATAGAAGAAGAAGTGGAGACAGCCGCTCGACGCAATGATCTTGATCTTCAGTCGCTAGCCGACCTTACACCCATCAAGGTGCTAACGGAAGCTAACTACAGATCATATAGGCTCGATCCTCCTGCTGCCAGATCTGCTGACTTCAAGGCCAAGATTTAGAAGTTCAGAACTCAGAAGTAGCAGTCTCAGCCTTTTTCTCTCTTCTCTTCTCTTTTGTAATGATGTACTGATTGTACTTAATTGCCATATATAAATTCAGTATTTCTGTTGGCTAGACAACCACTCATTGTCTTATGGCTATGTTATTTTCTTTTTTCACTATCTGATTAATGAAGTGATCTAACACACACTCACATGTCCTGATTTCTTCTGATGTGCCTATCTTTTGTAAGTTGTTAACCTTACTCTCATTGTTCAGTGATATTAACTGAGTCGTTTTGGGGTAAGTAGTTTAGTACTTAGTGGTTTTGCATCATCAATTAGGGGGAAATTGTAGGGATATGAGTTAGTGGTCTTGTAGATCACTGCTAGGGGGTACTTGGAGCTTGACTCAATAGTTGCGTTGGAACTGAAGTCAGTAGTTCATGTACTTAGGACGACATTGTAATATTTGCTATTAGGGGAAATTGTAGTGATGCTGAATTGTATTACTATAGAATTTAAGATCCCAAAACCCGTCCTGAACCCTATATGTGTTTGAACCTTGATGATGTAATGGGCTAGACTTGTTTTTATCGTCATTGATTATTTTTTCTAAGTCCTGTATGGGGTATTGTTGGACTGAACTTTAGTAGAGAAGTTAAATTCCCGAACCCCAAGTCATCGGTTCGTAGAGCTCAGTAGTCTTCAGAGTCATCAACTGAAAGTTTTCAGTAGAAGATTCCCTTCAGTAGACTTCGGTAGAAGACTTAGTATGATCCTTGATCTAATGAATGTGTGAAGAGCTCTTGCCTTCAGAGTCACCAGCTGACTACCTTCAGTAGAAGATCCTTATCAGCCGACTCAGATGAAGAATTAGTGCAACTCAATTGTAAGTCCAGTTAAGGAAACGACTGCCCAACTCTTATCGATCGAATGCCAGCAGAGATCATCCAGTATACGAGGTTTAGAGAGTCAACTCAGATGGAAGACTGATGTCTGACAAGTCTCACCTACCGCAAACCTCGACCAATGAGAAGCAACCTAAGCTTACCTGCTCTGACATTAAAGCTGCTCTCATGTATAGAAAGCCAACCACTCTACAGCGCATTTCAAAACTATATGGACATTTTCCTTGGAAGTTTGTAACACGTGGCATAGTCCTCTCCAACGGATACATGCCTGGGTCACGACTATAAATAGAAAAGAGTCTCCAAGCTCAACGTACGGGACAACAAGGGAACACAAGCTTACAAGCATACAACTCTCTAGCGCACTTAAAGTCAATCTAGCGAAGAACTTGATTAGTTGAAAATCCTTAGTTCTTCTCTGTAGAGATTATTTAGTTCCCCCTGCTCTATCTAAGCTCCATTATTATATCTTTAGCTTAGAACCTTCGAAGGAATTCACTTTCTGTGAATTGTTCTTATTGTAAGAACTCCTTCATTATTGGAGATCATCCCCTCTCCTTCAAACTTCGGTTTGATTTGTAAGAGTCGCTAAGGACTATAACATAGAAGGGTCTGTCCAGCGTACAGATTCCTTGCTGAGGCTTGCTCAGATTAATCAATAAGAACTCCTGTTTTGTAGGACCGTGAACGTAGGATATTGCGTATCTGAACCAAATTAAAAACTGCTTGTGTTGTTTACTGTTTTATTGCATTGTGCTTAAAACTATTTTCAAACTCATCCTTTGCATAAAACGAACTTAAAAAGTGCACCATCCAAAATGATTTTGGCTTGCATAAACACGTTTTCAAAAGAGACGAAGTCTATGGGGCCCCATACTTATCCGCATAATATTCTTCAATTGAAATCCTCATACTGACTCAAGTCAGTAGAACAGACTCAACTGCTGAATCACTCTGACCCGGGATCTGAAGGTTTATATTTGGCACTGTTCATTCAGTAGCAGAACTCAGCTCAACTGACCTTCGCATTTGAGGAAAAACATGTAATCAGGTGTATTCACCCCCCCTCTACACCTGATGCTCGTCTCCGGACCAACAGTTATTAATATTATTTATTTATTTACTATGTACCAAGTTTTTTTCTCCTGCATACTATATATATATATATACATACAATCTTAATTTGTTGCTGCTAAAGTAGCACACAATTAATATTTCTGAATAATATTATGCACTTTTGATGAACAATTCGTATAATATGTCTTATTGATGGGCAAATCTTGGTTCTTGAATTGTTAATTTTGTTGCTCCATAAGTAGCACAATTGATATCCCGAAAGAACACTATATGTTCCTAAAGAGTTATTGGGTTTCTAAAAAATATTAGTCTCTCGCCTGAAGTAGTTTAATATAGACCAAAATTGTTGCTCCTGAAGTAGCACAATTTGTAGTCTTGAAGAATACTACATGTTCTTGAAGAACAATTCAAGCTCTTGATTTTGGCAAATGTTATATGTTCATAATTCTAATTGTTGCTCTTGAAGTAGCACGATTAACTCTACATGTTCTTTGAGCAGCTAAAACTTGTCATTTGAAATCATATCTCATAACAACAATGCTTTAATTGTTTCTCCTAAAGTAGCAAATAATCTTGAAGAATATTACATGTTCCTAAAGAATAATATATATTTAAAGTTTAACCTAATTACATAGAGTGGTAGCAAGAGCTCCTCTATGAATGACAACTGCATTTCCAAAATTCTATTATGGCTTAATTTCTTTTCAAGAATAGACGTGAGATCCAATAGATCTTAAAATTTGCAATTTATAATTTTATTTATCTTGAATAAAACTACATTGTTGCTCTAGAAGTAGCGCAATTACTTCCTGCATAATGACCATATTGTGATAGTAACATTACTATCACATGTTTGTGGAAATTCCTTAAATATATTATTTTTATATACTATTTAACTTTTGCTCCTGAAGTAGCACCATTTATATTCTAGAAGAACATTAAATGCTCTTAAAGAGCAACTCATACTTTTGATGATATACATTATTCTTCAACGAAAAACATTATTTATGTCTTGTTGACATTAATGCACTCTTGATATTGATGTTCATCTGTCAATAAGAGGCATGAGTGTAGGGATATGAGTCAGTGGTCTAGTAGACCATTGCTAAGGGGTACATAGAACTTGACTCATTATATGTGTAGGGACGCTATTGTAATATATGTTTATGAGGGAAATTGTAGGGATACTGAACTGTATCGTTATATAGAATTGAAGATCCCAAAACACCGTCTTGACCCCTATGTGTGTTGAACCGTTATGATGTAATATGCTAGACTTGTTTTGATTTTCATAGATTTATTTTAGTCTAAGTCCTGTAAGGGGTATATTGTTGGACTGAACTTCATTAGAGAAGTTAAAGTTCCAGAACCCCAAGTCATAGGTTCAGTAGAGCTCAGTAGTGTTTAGAGTCAGTAGCTGACAACACTCAGTAGAAGATTCCCTTCAGCAGACTTTGGAAGAAGACTCAGTACGAACTTTGATCTACTGATTGAGTGAAGAGCTCAGTTCATTGTCTTCGAGTTAGAAGTTGACAACATTCAGTAGAAGATCATCTTTAGCCGACTCAAAAAGAAGACTAAGTACGATCAGCTTTGATCTACTGATAGACTGCGACTCAGTTGCAGACCGTACAAGAAAAATTGACTGCCTGACCTTTATCAGTCGAATGTCAATAGAGAATATTCAGTATCCGAGGTTCAAAGAGTCAACTCAAGTAGAAGACTGATGTCTGACAAGTCTCACCTACCACCGCATACCTCGACCAATGAGAAGCAAGCAAAGCTTACATGCTCCGACGCAAAAGCTGTTCTTATGCACATTACGCCAACCACTCTGCTACAACATTTCGAAAATATATGGTTGTTTTCCTTAGAGTTTTGTGACACGTGGCATCGTTCTTTCCAATGGATCTATGCCAGGCTCACAACAATAGATAGAGAAGAGTCTCCAAGCAAACACACGGGACATCAAGGGAACACAAGCTTTCAAGTGAAAAATCTCTAGCGAACTCAAAGCTATACACAACGAAGAACTTGCTTTTTGAAGATTATCTTTGTTTAGTTCTCCTCTCTAGAGAATTTCTAGTTCTCCTTCTCTATCTAAGCAATCATTATAATATCTTTAGCTTAGAACCTTCGAAGGAGTTCACTTTTTGTGAATTGTTCTTACTGTAAGAACTCCTACATTGTTGGAGACCATCTTTCAAACTCCGATTTGAATTTGTAAAGTCGCTAAGGACTATAACTTAGAAGGTTCTGTCCAGTGTACATATACCTTGCTGAGGCTTGCACAGATAAATCAACAAGACCTCCTGTTCAACATCCGATCTTGTGTATCCGAACCATGTTAAAAATTACTTGAGTCGTTTACTGTTTTATTGCATTGTGCTCAAACTATTTAGAAAATCAGACTTTCAATAAAACTAACTTGAAAAGTGCACCAGCCAAAATTGTTTTGGTTTGCATAAAACGTTTTCAAAGAGACGAAGTTAAACCGAGCCCCACACTTAACCGCACAATATTTTGAGACTAAACTTCTCAATACTTACTTCAGTCAGTAGAAAGAACTCAGCTACTGAATCACTCTTCGCCGCGATCAGAAGGCTTATCTGGCATTGAACCCATTCAGTAGCAAAATTCAGTATTTAGCTGACCTACGCGTTTGAGGAAAGACTTGCAATCAGGTGTATTCACCCTCCCCTCTACACCTGATACTCGTCTCCGGACCAACAGTAGGCCTCAAAACGGTGTTCCTTTGAACATCATTTTTGAAAACCTATTGGTCTACTCGAAAAGATCCGAATAACATTTTCACTGCACAAGCATCTCTTCATTCATCCTTATACTATTTGTCTGTAATGTCTGATATGTCAGGTATTCAGATGATACCTATGTTCTCTATTGAGAATTATACGATATGGCGCGTGGGAATGGAGGCGCACCTTACATTGCTGCATGACAAAATCACTGATGTCCTCGAGACAGGACCAATCATTCCCATGATCGATAGTGTAGAATTTACTGCCGTGGGAGGTGTAGGAGCACAAACTGGAGCAAAAGTTCCCAAAGGTAAAGCTGCCTTCACGCCGAAAGAGCAGAAACTGCACAATCTTGACCAAGTAGCACGAAATGCAATCCTGACGACACTCATGATTCTCATCTCGGGAGAGTACAAGACTACAAAGCGGCAAAAGAATTTTGGGACGCCCTGGATGTACTGAGCCAAGGAACCCCGCAGATCAAAGAAAAAAACAAGCTCGAGCTAGAGCTTCAAAAGTTCGAAACATTTACCATGGAGCCTAGTGAATCCATTGACGAGCTTATCGTCGGATTCACAAACCAGATCAATGTGATCAATGGGCGGGGGATAACTTTCACCAACAAAGAGGTGAACACCAAGATCTTGAGAGCGCTGCCTCGACTAAAGTGGCTTCCTTATGCTACTTATTTACGTCCCTTTGATCTTAATGCTTTAACTCCTAATGTTATATTTTTAGAACTAAAGACGAAGGAGTTCGAGCATAGTCTACCCCAACGATGCGCTAGCGCTCCAGTTGACACACCAATTGACCATGCTTTTAAAGCAACAGTCTGCAAATCTGGAGCTAGCCCCGGTTTAGTAAGCAATCGGTTGCAACATCAGTAGGAAAATCCACTGAGACTCCTCTTGCTGAACCACACGTGTTTCTAGCTCTAAAATATCAAAGGGAGAAGGAAAGAGTCAGAAAGCTGAAGAAATACCACAAAGATTCTCCCTCAGGTAAGAAAGATAATAAAAAAAGGGAAGCATCTAAACCTTCTCCTGAATGCAGGAACACGGAGCCTACTGCCAATCCATCCATTGGCACATCTGAAAAAGGGGGCAGAGTCTCTGTGTGTTATAACTGCAAGAAAGACGAACACTATCAGTACGATTGTCCGGAGCTCTCAGCTGCCCAACGAGCTAAACGGCAGTCCAGAAGAGATAAATTTATCCGGAAGAGGCAGGCCGGAGAGCTATCTGACGACTCAACAGAGGAAGATACATTCATGTATTCTTTTGAAGATGAAGCTGAATTCGTAGCTGTTGAGATCGGAGAATCAGATCTTGAAACAACATCTGAACAATGTCTAATGGCTGGAGAAGAGGCTAAGGTAAACTCTAAATTGAATATAACCTCCTCTTCAGAAAACACACACGACACTTGCTCAGCTACAGGAGAACCCCTAGATGTGATTCAAGCTTATGAAGATTTGCTAGAGGAGCAAATTCAGTCGAGCAGGGAGTTCAGTAGAACAGTTCTGGAGTTGGAACAGGTAAAAGCTGAAAATTAGAGACTTTCTTCTGATTGTCAGGTCTTTACTGATTCAAAGAGTCTTGTTGTGAGACAAAAGGAAGAGATTAAATCTCTCATGACTAAGTCTCAACACCAAGAAACTCAGATATCAGTCTTGACTAAGGATAATTCGGATAAAGATACTGAGATAGCTAGGCTCAGTCTGAAACTCGCATAAGTTGAAAGAGATTATGAGTCACTCAGGAAGAGTGATGAAGTATGGTGAGGACTAATGATAGAGCAGTACCTGGGAGCCAAAGAGAGTTCCGAGAGTATGCTTAGAGCGCAGAGGCCAGTTTCCGTTAAGGAAGGACTTGGCTACTTACATGAAGCTTCAACCTCTACCTCAAAAGGCTCTGAAAAGCTGGCTGATCGGTTTGTTAGAGGGAAAGTTCAAACTGATGAACCTCACCCCTTAGGTGAAAAACAAATAGAAAGTGATTGCACCTCAGCCCAGCAAAAAGAAATTGACCCATAGTTCAGGCCCTAAGACACCCAGATCGAACTCAGGGGAACCAAAAAGGTTAGATGGGCAGAGCAGTATGGTGAACCAGTGTACGAACATCCTATACAATATGGTTCTTGTTACTATGAGCCTAGGGTCAGGAGGAGCATTAAATATCAGAAGAAGAAACCTCCTGAACCCAAAACCGCCAAGAAGTCAGTACCTCCATGTTCAGTGGAGAAAAGCACTGACAAGAAGGTTCAGAAGAAGAAAGAATCCGAGACCCCCATGGTCGCCAGACAGATTTTGATCGCGAAACCATCGACTAGCGCCTAAGGACCCTTTAAGGACCCTTGGATCATTGACAACGACTGCTCGAGACATATGACTTATTAGAATAGCATGTTGACCAACTATATACAAGAAAAAGGTCCCAGAATTAAGTTCGGTGAAAACTCAAAAGCTACACAAGGGGATATGGAACGCTGAACATTGGGACTGCTTCAATTCCAAGAGTAACATATGTTGAAGGACTTCAATATAATCTCTTTTCTATCAGTCAATTCTATGATAAGCTTAATAGAGTTACCTTTGACGTTGATTTCTTTGATGTTCTTTATAAATCTAAAGGGAAAACAGTGTTATCAAGTTCGCGGAGGAAGAATATCTATGTTACAAACTGGAACACCGCCAAACCTGAAGCTTGGTTGCTTGCCCGGACGAAGTCAAGTGATAAGACATGGTTGTGGCATAAAAGGCTCAGTCACCTAAATTTCAAGGCAATGAACAAGATAGCAAGGGACTCAAAAGTCAGAGGACTGTCCAATGAAGTATTCATTAGAGACAAAAATTGTGAAGCATGCATGAAGGGAAAGCAGACAAAGAAAAATAATCCAGCAATTCCGTCACCTTCAACTAATGAAGTCCTTCAACAGCTGCACATGGACCTTTTTGAGCCAGTGACTCCAGTGACTATAAGAGGCAAAATGTTGGTCCCGAGATTAAACGTTCAGGTGTAGAGGGGGAGGGGGGGGGGTGAATACACCTGAAAATAATTTCTCAACTTAAAACGCGAACAGTCCTTTTCAGGAGGATGCCGTACTGAACAAGTTCAGCAGATCAAATATGCTGTTCTAAATCACACGGCAGAGTGACTGACTTCACTGAGGCCTGCTAGGTGACTAAGGTCAGAATTCAGTATCGTTCAGCTAAAGTTCAGTATAGTGCGGAAATGTGTAGGCCCAAATTCAGTTGAGTTAGAAAATGTTTTTAAGAAAATAGTTTCAGTATATTAGTATGATTTGTTAAACTTTTCTGAAACTCAGTTGAATGATTTTAGAAATATATTTTCAGTATGAACAGTAATCAATGCAATAATAAAAATACAGAACACAAGCAATTTTAAAGTGGTTCGGATCCAACAATCCTACGTCCACTGTCCCGAAAAGATCAGGAGGCTATTTTATTATATTGAGTTAGTCTCAGTCGGTTTGTGCACTGGACAAACACTGGTCTTGAGATTTATACTGAGCAAGTCTCAGTTTACAAGGTATCAAACTTAAGTGTTTAACAAACTCTCCAACTATGAAGGAGTCCTTTACAATAAGGATCAGTTCAAAGATGAACTCCTTCATTCTAAGCTATAAATATAGTCTGCTGAGCTTAGGTTAGTGGGAAAGGGAACGAGAAAGTGGCTTCTAGAGCGACGAACGGTTAAGTATAGACTTTGGGTTCGTATCCAGTCGCCTGGATAATAGAGGCTTTATGATCTGATTCAGCTTGGTTCCCTATGAGCAAGTATATCGCCTTTTGCTGGAGATTACTCTATAAAGTTCTTGGAAGATGGACCTATCGTACCTATAGTCGATAGTGTTGATTTCCAGGAACAAGCACAAGGAGGTGGAGTGGTAACCAGGAAGAAGGTTCCAAAGGACAAAAGCCTCTTCACACCAGAAGAGAAGAAGCTTCACAATCTTGACCGGGTTGCCAGAAACGCCATACTGACAACCTTGAGCGACTCATATCTCGGGAGAGTTTAGGACTGCAAGTCAGCCAAAGAAGTCTGGGATGCTCTTACGCTGCTGAGTCGGGGGACTCAGAAGATCAAAGCTGACAAGTTATGCTGGAACTTCAGAAGCTGGAAAGACTGTCACTCATGCCCGGCGACACGATGAATATCTTAATGTCAGATTTTTGGATCTGATGAACACAATCAATGGGCTGGGAAAGACGTTCTCCAACCGAGAGATGAATCTCAAAATCTTAAGAGCATTGTCAGACGGACATTGGACTCCCTTTGCTACATTGCTTATATATTCTGATCTTGATATTATTTCTCCTGATCATATATTTTCAGAATTAAAAGCTGACGAGTTCGAGTTCGGTCTACCGTAGAGGAAGCAATGAGCTGAAGCTAATACCCAAATAGATCATGCCTTTAAAGCATCAGTTAGCACAACAGCTCCAACGTCTAGCATAGCTGAGCCTTCAACCAGTGACTTAAAAGAAGGAAGCCTGGTTAAGCGATATGCACTGTTTGCAATAAAATATCAGAAGGAAAAGGAGCGGCGCAGAAAACTTTCCAGAGTCGTCAGAGACTCAAAGAGTAAGTCTGATTACTCACCTAAACACACTCCTGAACCACATACTTCTGAATGCAGGAAACTGGAGGACTCTGCACAGTTGAAAGACAGTGAGAACAGAGAAGGCAGAATCACCTCCTGCTACAACTGCAAGAAGCTAGGACACTATCAGTACGACTGTCCTGTGCTCAACACAGCTGAAAGAACTTGTTGGTCCGGAGACGAGAGTCAGGTGTAGAGGGGGGGGGGTGAATACACCTAAGTACAAGATCTTTTTCTCAAACGCGAAGGACAGCTGAGCTGTAGGTTGCAACTGATGAACAGTGCTAAGTAGTAACCTTCTGATCGCGGGTCAGAGTGAGTCTGCTACTGAGTCTCTCCTACTGACTTTTGTCAGTACTTGATTTTCTCAGTTGGAGACTTTTGTGCGGATAAGTGTGTAGGGCCCTGTAGATTTCGTCTCAGTTGAAAACGTGTTTTTCGTGAACCAAATTGTTTTGGCTAGTGCACTTTTCGAATACGTTTTATGCAAAGTATGAGTTTGTAAGATAATTTTAATGCAGTACAATAAAACAGTAAATGACACAAGCAATTTTTAACGTGGTTCGGATACGAAAGATCCTACGTCCACGGTCCTGCTGAACATGAGGTCTTGTTGATTAATCTGAGCAAGCCTTAGCAAGGTATCTGTGCATAGGACAGACCCTTCTAAATTATAGTCTTTAGCGACTTTACAGTTCAAACCTAAGTTTGAAGGGGAGGGTATTTTCTCCAACTATGAAGGAGTTCTTACAATAAGAAGAGTCACAAAATGTGAACTCCTTCGAAGGTTCTAAGATATAGATATGAACGATTGAGCCTAGATAGAGAAGATGGATCTAAAGAAAGAAACTCTAGAGAGAAGAACTAAAAATATTCTGCTAAGCAAGTTCTTCGCTGGATCTTCTTGAAAGCGCTAGAGTGTTTCGAAAGCTTGAGCGTGTAATTCCTTTGATATCCCGTACGTGGAGTTCAGAAATGCTTCTCTATTTATCGTTGTGACCCAGGCATTTGCCCGTTGGAGAGGACGATGCCACGTGTCACAAGCGTCCAAGGAAAATAGCTATATGTTCGAATTGTTGCAGCAGAGTTGTTGATTACTGTGCATGAGTGCAGCTTTAGTAGGTCAGAGCAGGTAGAGCGTAGATGGCTTCTCATTGGTCGAGGTTTGTGGTAGGTGAGATCTGTCAGACATCGGTCTTCATCGGAGTTGATTCTCACTCATTCTCGTATGATCTTCTGCTGACTTTCGAATGATGTTAAAAGCTGGGTTGTTTCCTGTCGGATACAGTGGACCTGATAAGATCTCTGTCTTCTTTGTCTGAGTCTGCTGATAGTGTATATTCTACTGAGTGTAGTCAGCTGATGACTCTGAACGTATTGAGCTTGAATATTGTGTTCTTCTACTTATGTAGGTCAGCTGATGAGATGTATTCTACTGAGCGGTGGTCAGCTGATGACTTGATAACACAAGCTCTTACACTGATGACATGGGGTTTTGGAAGGTAACTTCCTACTGAAGATCAATCCACATTTACCCCGTACAGGACTTAGACAAAAAATGATAATGAAAAATATAATCTGTCTAGCCTATTACATCATCTAGTCCTATCGACATTACACAAAGGATACAAGTCGGGTTTTGGGATCTTCAATTCCATAGCATGAAACACTATGATTTCCCCCATTACCGATAAACAGATAAGTCCTATTACAAGAACTACTGATAAACTAATACTAAGTATCCTCTAAGTGCTTGTTAAGACAAGCCACTGACTCATAACCCAACAATTTCCCCCTAATTGATGATGCCAAAACCTCTATAAATTCTAAGAATATTAAGTGCCAAACTACTGACATAATAAGAACTTCAGTCAAGACTGAGCATAAGGTAAGACAGTCAGCAACTTAAAGATAGGCATATCAGAGAAACAGTTATGTGTGTGTGTGTGTGTCAGATCACTTCAGTGATCAGTCGTGATAAAGTAAATAAACAAAGCCGAAAGACAATGAGTGATTGTCTGGCCAGAAGAAAGGAACTAATATATATGAGAAAAAGATTACACAGTTCTATCTTCTATACAGAGATAAAGAACTACTGCTATCGCCTGAACTTCTTAGTCTTGCTCTTGAAATCAACAGACTTGGCAGCAGGAGGATCCAAACCATATGATTTGTAGATTCTGGCATGGAGGGTCTGGATATCCTCAAGATCGCTCGGCTGCTGAGGATCAAGATCATTGTGTCGTGCAGCCGCGTCGACCTCTTCTTTAATCTCTTTTGTAGAAAGGACTCCTCGAGAGGTCATGGGGGGAGTCAGCTTCCTATAGGCAGGGGCAACGAGTGGCAGCTTCTCCTTTGATAGAATCAGTTGAACTTGAGCTCTGAGGTTGGCGTTGGACTGATGATGGAACTCATCGAAGAGTAGAGCCGCCGGTACCTCAGTAGGATAGCATTGCCATACGTAGTATCCCTTTATTAATTCTATCTTTAGCTCCTCCCATTCCTCATTCAGGTTCCAAGGTATCAACTTGTCTACATGGCGGTGTGGAGTTTTCTTCAGATTAGTAGCTCTTGGTGCGCCTCGCCTGTAGAACTTGGAAGTCCTGGGCACCTGTTTCTTCCAATCGAGAACTGGTTCCTTTGCCATTTTATCAGTAAGCTCTATGATCTTGGCCTAGTCTTCCAGTCTCTTCTTCTCTCTAAGGGCCACAGCTCTAGTATCTCCTCTTCGGAGATTCAGCCAATGATGCGTAGCCTCCCAGGTGGCTCTGTCCTCTGCCTCCTGCTCAGGAGTAAGTGTTGGAAGATTTTTCATCCTCTGAGCGAGGGGCATATTATCAGTATCAGAGGTAGCCTGCTCTTCCTGAGCCTTCTTCTTCTTCTGTTGGCTCCTGGCCATCTTGGCCACAGGCTATCTCTACTTCTTGGCTTTCTGAGCCTCTTCCTCGAGCTGTCGCTCATAGTCAAGCTCATCTTTGAGCTTCTGAGCGACCTGCTTATCAAATTCCTCCTGCTCCGCTTTAGTTTTGAATTTAGGCGTCGGGGAAGGCAGTGGAGTGGATTCAGTTGCTTTCTCCTTCCCAGGCCATTACGGTGGCAGAGGTTCGTCCTCTTGGTCCATGAAGCGTGCGACCTCTTCGATGTGCTGAGCTGAGGATCCTTCGCCTGATCCTGCGGCCGGCTCATGCACCTGAGTGGTTGTTTGGACGATAGGGATTTGGACTGTGGGAGGGGGTACTGAGCTGGTTCCAGCTTGAGCAGCTAACCTTCCCCCTTGGCAATCTCTCTTGCCTCTGCCTCTTCGCCCACCTGAGCTGTCTCCGTCTCTCCCTTATCTTCCCCCTTTTTGGCATCATCAGCCAGGGTCAGACGAGTACGGATATCAACCACTTCCTTTTCTAAGTTGAAAAGGATGTTCTTGATGGAAGTGGTGGTGGTGTCGAAGTCTCTGACTGCATCGCAATAGTGCTCCCAGTCAGTCTCTTGGTCCGTGAAGATCAGCTGAATCTGGGCTGCTGTCTCTTGTCTTTGCTTCAGTAGCGATGTGTCGAGAGAGGCAGTCATCTCTACCTGGATGAGCTTGAGGGTTGCCGCCTGATTTTCTAAGGCTTTTTGAACGGTGGAGGTGGCTATCTTCTTGCGCTCATCCATAGCTTTTTGGACTGTGGCGAGGCTCTTAGTCAGCTGCTCAGAAAATATTTTCTGCTGAGCTTCGAGGAGCTGCTGACTTTGAGCAGCCAGGTCCGCCTTCTGAGCGGCAAGCGCGGTCTGGACTATCTCCTGAATGTTGGGAGTTGGAGCTTCCGAGACCTTTTTCACTTCGCTAGCCAGTCTGTCAACCGTCTCCGTCTGAGACTTTGTATATTGTGCCCACTTCAGGTGGCCATCCTTAGCGAGGAGACGATTTTTGTCTCCTTGCTTCTTTATCGCCCTGTTGACAGACTTAGAGGACAAGAAACCGATAGGTTTTGTCTGATAAGAATTGGTTCCGAGCCTCTGCTCAGAGCTGCGAGTTGTTGCTCTCGGTTGGGCTTCGAGGCAACGAGGGCTTCACCTGATGTAGAAGGTGGAGGTGGTGACTTGCCCTTCTCGCTGGGAGTTTTACCCTTAGTAGATTCTCCCTGGTCTGCTTCCTTGGGTGGTGCCTGATCCTCATCATTATTGTCATTATCATCGTTATCGTCATCATGATGGGAAGGCTGCGATGGGCTGCTGGCGTTTTGCTCGGAGGACCTCAGGCTCAGAAGATAGAGCATAGCAGATCTTAGGTCCTCGAACGAAGCTAAGTCAGTGGATTCCCCAAACCCAATGGCTGACTGCAGATTTTGCTCTTCTGCCAGTAAGGATAATGTTGTGTGCTGCTTGATCAGATCTTCGAGGATGTCCCAGTTTAGGAACCTCAGCAGCATTTGTGTCCTTGCCCTGATCGCTATGTCGACCAGATCCTGATGGGCTGATATCTCAGGGATCTGTGCAACCACTTCTCCTGTGGCTCGGAGATGAGTCTTTTGCAATGTCGACCATTCAGTGGAGATTTCATCAGCCGGTTCCTCAACCTCCTCCGGCTGAGTCTCCTCTGAGTTGATACGCTGTACCTTGTCCTTGAGGGTCGCACCCTCGATTCCGGTATCAGTGTCCAGAATGCTTTCCTCCTGAGGTGGTGGAGGAGAAGCAGGCTTTGCAGGAACCTCAGTCGTTCCTTCCTTTGCAGGCCTTTTTCGCTTCGGCGGGTCGGCACGTGGAGGCAATTCAGTAGTAGACCTCTTAAGTTCAGCGGGTCCACAGCCGACTGACTTCTCAGAAGGGGCTCTTGTCTTGAATTTGGTGAGCTTGTTGTCGAAGTATCTGGAATCAGCAAACGATGCATGATTCGATACGAAGTCCTCTATCAGTATGGACGTCTTCGTCCCATACACCAGCTTACCCACACTAATAAGTCTTCTCTCTCCAGACTGTGTGGCGACAAATTTTTGTGCCTGAGCCTTCAGCTCAGTCACATAGAACTCCATCCAGTTAACCTGAAGTCTGGGCTTGGATAGCTGATCGAAGGAGTCGGCGGCGCTCGTCAGGATATGAGTGACGATGTAAGCGAACCCACGGTACTCCGGCAAGAGTTGGCTCTTTGGCAATGTAGACTCGAAGGAGATGTCGTCTCTCCCACAGAAACGATGAACATAAGCATTGAGCTCCTTCTCCTTGTAGCCCACTGAAGAGATTCCGTAGGCAGGAAGATCAAAAGAAGCCTTCAGTGCTGCCCGGATATTGATATCGATGTTGTTGGATTCCCATTTCTGAGGAGCCACTTCCCTCATATATGCAAACTGGGACATCTCTCCATCTGTATCTTCCACCGATCGCCAGTTAAAATATATTTCTGCCACTTGGCGGGGAAGATACGATCTCGGATGCTTCGTCACTAGAAGCTCAAGGCCAGACTCTTCAAGAGTAGAGAAGATCGGCTCTAAGTATGGAAGGTCTACCTGATGGAGCATCATCGTCGGTTTGAACTGAACCCTGGATTTGATGATCTCCTCGATGTGGGGTGGGGTCAAGACAATCGCCATTGATATCTGCAAAAAGCTCGTTAGCACTTGAAAAATAGAGTATGTTAGATTCAAGTTTAAGCAGAAGATTAAGAAATTACCGTAGACAAAGAGCACGAGTGTAAACAGAAATAGTTTGCAGAGAATGAAAATTGAATGCTGAAATTGCTCTAAGTGCGATAATGGCGAAAAGATAGATTAAAGAAGAAGGCGAGTGTTTTTATAGGATATGAAGATCAACCGGTTTTAATCGGACGGTTGGGATGAAAACTCACTTTTTAATGACGGTTGTGATCTGATGTTATAAACAGAATGATTATATTAGCCGCCTCTAACCTAGACCTACGTAAGATATGCGCAGATAAAGTAAGGTGAGAAGACATGCATTAAATGCGTTGCAGACAGCATTAAAGTCTAAGCTTTTTAAATGAAAACGATTTCCTACTGACTTAAACCTTAAAAATTAATGGCGGGAAATAAATGCTCATTAACCTACTGAGTGCAAACGACTGATATAATAAATGCGAGCATGCTTCTAAGAATATTAAATATTTGAACTACGCAAACCTCTTCAGCTGAACTTTTACGATCAGCTGGTTACCGTTAAGACTCAGGAGGATCTTTGTTGTATTGATAACTACGTTCCCCCTTACTGTGTACTGTCTGATTCACCCTAATGAATCAACGTACTGAGTCTTCCGACCTGTCGTACTGTTTCCTCCTACTGACTAGACTCAGTAGGATCCAGTAGACCTAGCTCAACTGATAGTTCTCTGAATCTGTTCTCAACTAGTGGTTTGGTCAGTATGTCTGCCCTTTGTTTGTCAGTATGGATCTTTTCCATCCTGATATCCTTCTTCTCGACATGGTCTCTGATGAAGTGGTGTCGGATATCCACGTGCTTGCATCTCGTATGAAGAACGGGGTTCTGAGTTATAGCAATCGCACTGGTGGAGTCGTAGTAGATGGGCACTTCATCCTGAGAAATTTCGTAATCTCGCAATTGTTGTCGAAGCTAAAGGATCTGGGAACAGCAACTTCCAGCAGCCATATACTCAGCTTCAGTAGTGGACGTCGCCACTGAATGCTGTTTCTTTGAAAACCATGATATCAGCTTGCTGCCTAGGAACTGACATGTTCCAGAAGTTGATTTTCGATCTATCCTGCATCCTACATAATCAGCATCAGAATAACCTGATAGTATAAGATTATCATCAGCAGGATACCATAACCCTGCGTCAAGTGTTCCTTTCAGATATAACAGAATCTTCTTTGCTGAGTCCAGATGACTTTGCTTGGGATTTGCCTGAAATCTTGCACATACACCTACATCATAAGTTATATCAAGTCTGCTTGCTATTAAATATAATAAAGAACCAATAATAGCTCTATAGTCAGTAGAGTTAACAGAAACTCCCTCTTTATCTGGATCGATTTTAAAATTTGTATTCATGGGGATCTTGACTGGCTTGCTTGAGTCGCAGCCGAATCTTTTCAGGAGGTCTCGAGTGTATTTTGCTTGGTTGATGAATATTCCTTCAGGTGATTGTTTCACTTAAAATCCAAGGAAATAGTTCATCTCTCCCATCATTGACATCTCGAACTTCTCCTTCATCATTTTCTCGAATTGGTGACATGTAGTCACGTTTATGCCACCAAAAATGATGTGATCCACGTAGATTTGCACCAATTGGATGTCATCTCCTGACTTGATGTTGAACAGGGTGCGATCTCTTGTCCCCTTCTGAAAACCTTTCTAAAGTAGAAAGTCTGATAGGGTATCGTACCAAGTCCTGGGTGCTTGTTTCAACCCATACAGAGCTTTTCGAAGTCTGTACACCTGATGTCCCTGCTGAAAGCCGGGTGACTGTTCCACATATACTTCTTACTTTAGTACGCCATTTAGAAACGCTGACTTTACATCCATTTGATAGACTTTAAATCTTTGATGCGTTGCATAGGCTAGGAACATACGAATAGCTTCCAATCTGGCGACTGGAGCGAAAGTTTCATCAAAGTCTATTCCTTCTGCTTGACAGTATCGCTTGGCAACAAGTCGAGCTTTGTTTATGAAAATGACATTGTTTTCATCTCGCTTGTTTTTGAAGACCCACTTAGTGCCGATCACGTGCTGATGTCTAAGTCTGTCAACAAGCTCCCAAACTTCATTTCGAACGAACTGGTTCAGCTCTTCTTGCATGGCAACGATCCAGTCAGCATCGTTAAGAGCATCCTCTATCATCTAGGGTTCTTCAGTAGACAAGAAACAGGAGTAGAGTGAGGTTTCTCCTTGGCTCAATCTAGATCTCGTCCTAATAGTTGTTGATGGATCTCCTGTGATAAGATCACAAGAGTGAGCATCAAGCCATGAATGTCTAAGTTTGGCTTCTTCTTTTGAGATTACTTCTGCATAGTCAACAGGAGTGTTAGGCATTTCAGTAGTGCTATTCTGTGACTGAAGCAATTCAGTAAGAAGGTTAGGATCTACTGAGTTTCCAGGTTCAGGGGCATTAAGCTCAAGAACATTTGTCGTTCCCCCTGAGTTTATATTCTCAGTAGAGGTCTCAGTAACCACTGGGCTTCCTCATCGACCGTTGTTACCTGATGTTGATTCTGTTCAGTAGAATCAACCAGGTCAGCTAAAGTGCTTGAGGGACGGGTCTGGATTTCCTCATCGTCTAACTCATCATCCCAACAATGCTGTATCTTTTCTGCTTTATCATTTAGTGCGAGATCTTGTAGCTTGCTGCTGACATCTTCAGTATTAGTCTTCTTTGATTTCCTGTCCTCAGTAACAAACTCATCAAAAACAACACGAGGGCTTTCCTCCACGCAAAGAGTCCGATAGTTAAAGAATCTAAAGGTTTTACTGACTCGAGAGTATCATAAGAAAACTCCTTGATTAGATTTGCTATCAAAGACCTTCAACTGATCTTTCCCATTATTGTGAATAAAGCAAGGACAACCAAAGATATGGAAATGAGAAATAGAAGGAATTCTCCCTTTCCACAGTTCGTAAGGTGTCTTCATATGTTTCTGTGTAAGCAGTGAGCGATTCTGAGTGTAACAGGCGGTGTCAGTAGCATCAGCCCAGAACTTTGAGGGTAGTCCAGAGTCTGCGAGGAGCGTTCTTGCTACTTCTTTGAGTGTTCTGTTCTTACGTTCAGCAAGTCCGTTCTGCTGAGGGGTGCGAGCTGCTGATGTCTCGTGCTTGATTCCCTCTTTATCGCAGTACTCTTTTACTACTGAGTTGAGAAATTCTGTTCCTCTGTCTCAGCGAATTCTCTGTATCTTGATGTCCTTTTCCACACTGAGTTTCTTCAGCACCTTCGGTAACTCAATCATGACATCAGATTTTTTGGCTATGAAGATGACCCACGTATATCCAGAATAATCATCAACAACCACGAGGGCATACTTCTTGCCTCTTATAGTCACTGGAGAAACTGGCCCAAACAAGTCCATGTGTAGCAGTTGAAGGATTCCATTAGTGGAAGGTGACGGAATTGGTGGATTGCTATTCTTTGTCTGCTTTCCCTTCAAGCATGCTTCACAATTTCTGTCTTTGATAAACGCTTCATTGGGCAGTCCTCTGACTTTAGAGTTCTTGGCTAGCTTGTTCATAGTCTTGAAGTTCAGGCGACTGAGTCTCTTGTGCCACAGCCGTCCTGTTTTATCACTGGATTTTGTCTAAGCAAGTAAGCAAGCCTTAGGTTCGACAGTTTTCCAATTTGCAACGTAGATATTCTTCCTCCAGGAACTTGATAAAATTGTTTTCCCTGTAGATTTGTCAACAACATCACAGAAACCAGCGTCAAAGATAACTCTATTCAGATTATCACAGAATTGACTGACAGAAAGGAGATTATGTTGAAGTCCTTCAACATATGTTACTCTTGGAACTGAAGCATTCCCAATGTTTAGTGTTCCGTATCCCCTTGTATAGCCTTTAGAGTTGTCACCAAACTCAATTCTGGGACCATCTTCTTGTACGTAATTGGTCAGCAGGCTCTTTTGATATGTCATGTGTCTCGAGCAGCCACTGTCCACAATCCAAGGGTCCTTATGCACCTGCAAAATAGAACCAAAGGGTACCTAAAAACTGAGCAGAGTGCAAATCTTCCTACACTTGAATCAGGGGGTGTTGTAGTTGATATATCGGCTTTGCCGCCCAAGTTAGCAGACCCTGGAAGATTCGACATCACTATCTCTATGGGCAAGGATAGAGTTACACGAGCTATGCTAGATCTTGGAGCTGGTATCAACCTCATGCCTACTCTGTCTTCAAAATGTTGGGAGTTCAATTTGAAGCCTACATCTATGAGACTTCAATTTGCTGATAACTCGGTGAAACCCCCTATGGGGATCGTGGAAGATCTGTTGGTAAAGGTACATAAGTTTATTATTCCTGTTGACTTTATTGTTCTTGATGCAGATGAAACTTCTCGAGGGCTAAATGACCATATTATCCTCCTAGGAGGCCATTTATGGCAACCACTAGGACTTGTGTTGATGTACCATCATGAACTGTGAGAATGGAAGTCTTGGGGGAGATTACATAATTCAAAGCACTAGCTCCAACCACATTGGGAACTAATGTCTCAACTGCAAAAGTTAAATTTGTGCAACCTGCATATGATGTAGTGAAGGATTTTGATGGTACAGAGGGATTAGGAATAGACACATTATTCGATGAGGAGGCAACTGATGTTGGTGTTCTGAAATCGGATGAATGTGTTGAAGATAAAAAAGACATGTTCCCGAAGAAAACCATCTATGTCACACCCACTAAAGCTACTTGTGGGAAGAGCACGCTGGGTAAAACACTATATCCTAGTCTTAAAGTTCTTTTATATGACGATGGTTCTAGAGTTTTTCCAGGATACCCAAGTTCTACATTCTCCGGACCATTTCATATGGTGGACGTTTTGTCTCATAGTGTGGTGAAGTTGATGAATCCACAAACCAAAAAATATTTCAAGGTGGAGGATATCTATGGAGCATCATCGAAGGAGGCGATTGACAAGGTTGTAGACGGGCGTCCAAAGTCGCCAAGTTTCTAATTTGATTCAGCAAAGTCGAGCCAACGACTCTAACCAACAGCGCTTCGTGGGAGGCAACCCACGTTTGTGAGTTTTTCTAGTTTTCTTAGTTAGATTTATTGCTTTCCATAAATTTAAAAAAAAAATTGAGGAGGAAAATTGACATATATACTTCACCTATTGATTTTTAATGCATAATAAGCTATATCAGAGCAACAGGGGAGCTGTATAATTTTGGATCTGAGCCTGCCAGATCAAGCTTCGCATATGGAGATCGATCAGACATCACCTAAATATCAGGGAAGATTCGTTTACCCATTTTTCTTTATTTCACTCTATTTTCGTGCTACAGACTAGCTCGTATATAGGTTTTTTTTTGGGGGAGCGTATCTAGAGTCTTGAACCCTACTGATTTGGTCTGTATAATTATGATTCTGACGATTCGCCATGTACTAGATATTTTAAACTACTATGACTGCTGCTATTTGATGATTATGCATTTCTTGCCTTAAAATTTTTCTTTACTGGAGTATTGTTGGATTGAATTTGAGCATAATGAAATTTTCAGACATGTAGGATGTAAAAGTATGGTAGTCCAAAAGCCTTTGGTGAGAATTTGAGCCTATTGTGAATTGACGAAATCCTATGTCAATCTCAAATTCTTTCATGTGTGATACTCGCTCTAGGGAGAAAATTTTGAACTTGCTTTGAGTCTGTTTGAATTTTATTGAGCACTTTTCGTATATGACATTGATACGATCTTAGGCACTATCTCGTTCTTCAGCTAGAGCCAAATATGATTCCTACTTTGAACATCAACCTAGTAAGCCCCTTTGAGATTAATGTATTCTTTTTATTCATGTACCTCCACTTAAATTGCCTAGCCTATTTAACAGAGGATCTAGTTGAGTCATTAGTGTTGTGGGGAGGAAATGGAGGTTTGTGAGGGTTTGGTGATCAAGGAACAAATTTTTGCTAAAAATTGAGATTGATGTGAATTATATTTAATTCTATCCAGCCTAGTACTGAACTTGATGACACCGTGGTATATTGAAATCGTTATTTAATTATTGGTAGAGAGTTGGTAGGTAAACAATTTGATAGAATATGGGAGACTTGTGCATGTACTCCTAACTTTGATTGAAATGAGGTTTGTTGATAGCATATGTTAGAGTTGGGTGATGATAAAAAAGAGATGAAACAAAAGTGAAGGAAAAAATGAGTAAGTTGAAAAGGGGAGTATATTTTGACACAAAAAAAAAGAAACAAAGTGAGAACTTGGGGTGACTTGATTTGTTTGATTATGGGTGATTCAATTATGGTTGGATTTAGAGGTTTAATTTGATATATCATCATTTGGTTGCTCTACTATATCCCTTGATTGTTCGTACATTATGAGTCACTTTTCCTATATATTCCCTACCTTTTTTGTGACATTCCTTAGCCCTATTACAACCAAAGAAAGACCTTCGTGATCTTTTCCATGAATTGTGTTCATTATAAGTAGAATTAGCCAATCTGCAAGCTTATGAAGACGCTCTCCTAGGGTTGAGTTTGAGTGATAATTTTACCCTTATATACTTGAGTGTTTGAGTGATACAGATTTCTCGAGAGGGACTACTCTACTTCTATATTCTATTTTGTGTTGAAGGTGGTATCAAACTTGAATGATGTTCACATGCTAATGATATGTTCTTCTAAAAAGCTGAAATATGCTCGAATTGCTATGCTCATCTTTTTGATATTTGGTCATAGTCTTTCTTTTATCTTGTTTCTTTGCTTGAGGACAAGCAAAAGCTTAGGTTTGGGGGGATTTGATGAGTGGTTCTTATATCATCTCATTGTGTTCTTTTTAAGCTTATTTACATCACTTTGTATCCATTTTTAGCTTTTGTTTTGCTTGGAATTGTATACTTTCGATGGTTTTTGGTTTTGTAGGTTTCTTGCACATTTTGAGCATATTTCGTGGTATTTGACACCTAAATCTACGAAACCATGACCATTGATGCATTGTTGGCAAAGATGGAGTCTTTTATATGAAGAATGAAGAGGATTTGAAGCCGGATATTGAAGAAATCGTATTTCGGAGCTCTTGTAACAAGGCAGTTGGGAAATCACGTCGCCGATATATCCGGCAGTTGGGAATGTCTTTTCTATGTATTTGGAATATTTTGGCAAAGTTTCGTGACGATCCAACAGTTATCGAAGGAGATATCGTGTTTTTCTCAAAACTGATCGGTATAGAATATTGTAGTCGGGAGGTCTCGGCAGAAGCAGTCGGACCACGGTCCGCGTTTTCTACTGGACCACGGTCCGCCCTATTTTGACCCAAAAAAATATTTTTTCATGGGAGTCGGACCGCGGTCCGCCTTTTGTTCTGGACCGCGGTCCGCGTCTGTTCAGGCCCTAAATCATTTTTTCTCGGCCCGAAATGTATATAAACCCTTCCGGACTTCTTTTCTTCGAACGACACACCATATTTTCAACCTCTTCCACCCTCCAAAGCAGATAATTGCTTGACTTTGTTTGCTTCCCCTTCAGACATGCCTAACCATTCTTATGTCTTTTGAATACTTCGTTGGGCAGTCCTCTGACTTTAGCATCCCGTGCTAGCTTGTTCATTGTCTTGAATTTCAGATGGCTCAGTCGTCTGTGCCACAACCATGCTGTTTTGTCATCTGACCTCGTATGTGCTAGCAGGCAAGCTTCAGGTTCGGCGGTATTCAATTCACCATAGTATATGTTCCTTTGCCGCGATCCTGATAACACAGTTTTTCCTATAGATTTATCAAGAACATCACAAAAACCTGTGTCAAAAGTCACTTTATTGGAATTATCAAAGAATTTACTTACAGAAAGGAGATTATGTTGAAGTCCTTCAACATAAGATACTCCAGAAACTGTCGCAGCCCCTACTTTCAATGTGATGTATCCCCTTGTGTAGCCTTTGGACTTGTCACCAAACTAAATTCTAGCTCCATCTTGCTGAACGTAGTCGGTCAGTAGGCTCTTTTGATGTGTCATATGTCTTGAGCATCCACTGTCGACAATCCAAGGGTCCTTTAGCACCTGCTAAATAAAGACAGATTCATGTACCCTTTGGGTTCAGCTTGGGTCCTTAGTTGTTAGATTTAAGGATCCAAACTTGTCTAACAGTCCTTATGGCTTCAGACTTTTTCTTGCCCTTGTTGTTAATAACCTTCTCCCGTGAGCTTGGAGAAGCTGACTTCATAGTATTTTGTGGTTCAACTTTCTTCTTTTTCTGAACCTTAGAGCTTATGACTCTTGGCTCATAGTAGTACGAACCATACTGAGCTGGATGAGTCAGCTGTTGATGGCCATACTGCTCGGGCCACCTGATCTTCTTGGTCTGCCCTAAATTTGCTCTTGGTGTTCTGAGGCTAGCATAATGGGTCATCTTCTTGTTGCTCGGCTGAGGTGTTAGAATTTTCTGCTTGTTCTTTACCCGAGGGGATGTATAGTATGCATGTTGAGTCATCCCTTAGACAAATCTATCAGCCAGCTTGGTGGAGCTCTTCTGTCCTAAAGTTGAGGCTTCAAAACGTTCAATGTATCAGAGCAAGTCCTTTAGACTCAGTAGAGTTTTCCACAGCTTCTCCAACTTCTCTTTGGCTCCAAGGTATAGTTCTGTCATCAAGGTTCTCCACACTTCATCGCTCTTTCTCAGAGATTCTTATTCTGCTCTGGACTGTGTGAGTTTTTCCTTGAGATTAGCGATTTCAGTCTCTTTCTCAGAGACGTCTTTGGTCAATGCTGATCTGTGCTTCTTGGTCTTGAGACTTACTCATTAGAGAGTTAATCTCTTCCTTCAGTCTCAGAGCAAGTCCTTTAGACTCAGTAGAGTCCTGACTTCTCTTTGAAAGTATCTGATTTTCCGTTTTCAGGATTTCCATCTCCTAAATCTTGTTGAACTGCTGGCACATCTGAATTTGTTCTTCAAGAAAATCCTCGTATGCATGAGCCACATCTAGCGGTTTACCTGCAGTTGAGCTCATGTCGTGAGTGCACGGTGAAGAAGGGCATATATTGGGGTCATAATTTACCTCAGCCTCTTCTCCGGCCATGAGACACAGTTCAGTGTCTTCCGCTTCAATAGCGACGAATGCATCATCATCATCATCATCTTATGATACCATGAAAAGCTCTGCGTCGCTTGAGCAGTCAGACAACTCTCCTGCTATGTAAGCTCGCCTCTTTCTGATAAACTTGTCACGTCGGGCTTGCCTTTCAACTCGTTCAGCTGCTGAGAGGTCTGGACATTCATACTGAAAATGTCCTGGTTTCTTGCAGTTATACCATACTGAGCTTCTGCCATCCCTTCTAGGTGTGTCTTTTTGTTCAGCGGAAGCAACTTCAGTATTTCTGCAATCAGGTAGAGATTTAGTTTCACTTTTCGAGTGACTATAATCTCTCTTACCTTGATATTTTTGGGAAGCCTTTTTAATGTTTCTTCGGAACGTCTCCTTCTCCTTTTGGTATTTCACAGCAAGGAGAGCGTACTTCTCAGCCAAGTTATCAGCAGTTGGTAGTGTTACTGAGCTTCCGGTTGACTGGCTTGTTGCGAGGGACTTGCTCCGGGAGTGCTAACTGATGCCTTGTATGCATGATCCATTGGCACTTCAACTTCAGCACCGGGAGTGTGTGGGAGGTTGAATTCAAACTCCTCTGCTTTTAGCTCTGAAAATACATAATCAGGAGTAAAAGAATTTAAGTCAGATCTCCTCAGACACATAGCAAAAGAGTACCACTTGGGCCTGCTAAGAGCCCTTAGAATCTTGGTATTGGTCTCCTCGTTGCTAAACGTTCTCCCGAGTCTGTTCATGATGTTGATCTGGTTTGTGAATAGCACGCTGAAATCATCTATGGACTCCTTATGAAGCATAGCGAATGCCTCGAGTTTCTGCAGCTCTAACTCCAGTTTGTTCTCTTTGATTGGTGGAATTTCTTGGCTCAGTACTGCGAGAGCATCCCATAGCTCCGTTGCTGACTTGCAATCATGCACTCTCCCGAGATAAGAGTCACTAAGGGTCATCAGTATTGCATTCCGCGCAACTCGATCGAGGTTGTGCAATTTCTTCTCTTTAGGAGTGAAGAGGCTCTTGTGCTTGGGAACTTTCAGGCCGGTTCTGGCACCTGCTGCTCTGTCCAGTGCAACTTCGACTGAGTCGACCATTGGAATAATTGGTTTTTTCTCCAGGACATCGGTCATGCTGTCATGCAGTGAAGTTCGATGAGCCTCCATCCTCACCCGCCATACCGCATAGTTCTCTGTTGAGAACATGGGTACCATCTTTATCCCTGAAATATCATACATTATAGAAATATAGGACATATGATGCAATGAAGAGATGCAAGATGCAATGAAAATGGTTTTCCTAGGATCTTGTTCGAGATAGACCAGTATTTAGAAAATGAAGATCAATAAGAACACCGCTCTGATACCAATTGTTGGTGCTGAGACGTGCTTCAGGTGTAGGGGAGGGGGGGTGTGTGTTAATACACCTGAATACAGATTCTTTCTCAAATGCGAAAGTCAGCTTTAGCTGAGTGTGCTACTGAACTGAGTTAGACAACCAGATATACTTAGGGGTATTAAAAAATACCAAAAAATCGGTATACCGCCCATACCGTATCGAAAATATATCGAAATACCAAAATTTTTGGTATACCGAGATTTTCGGTACGGTATGATACCATACCAAAGTTTTTTGGTACGGTAAAGGTATGTGGGTTTTCCTATACCGTGGTATACCGTAGCATACCGTGGATACGGTACATACCGAAAGTAACGGTACATACCGTATACCGATAGATACCGTTTGAAACCGAATCACCAGTATGTACCGATGTTCTGACATATACCGTGTACCAAAATATACCGATCACGGTATATACCGCATACCGAAATGATACCGAATGTCGATCTATACTGATCACGGTATATACTGCATACCCGAAAACATACCGTATATATCTTGTAATATAGTATTTTTTAAATGCAAATTTAATATTTTAGAATTTAGATACATTAAAAAGTGGTACTTTACTTACATTAGTCATTACGAAAATTATAAAGAGTTCATAAAGTATTTCATGATATTATTATAAAACTATGATATAATATATACTTTTGTATGAAATGATCAATTGAAATTACTTTTTAGTTTTTGTGTCGAAAACGGGACACAAAAAGTCTACTACGAAGGAGGAATTGAAAATATCATGAAGAACTTTGAAATATAATAATATAGATATACAATTAAAGAAAAAAGAAAATATGACCTCTTCATGTTTTTCGAAAAATGAGTTCGTTTTTCAAAAGAAGAGATCTCTACTTGTTTCATAAAGAGTTCATATTTTATTTTTTAAAGGTATAGTTATATTACAAGTATTTCATGATATTATTATAATACTATGATATAATATATACTTTTGTATGAAATGATCAATTAAAATTACTTTTTAATTTTTGTGTCGAAAACGGGACACAAAAAGTCTACCACGAAGGAGAAATTGAAAATATCATGAAGAACTTTGAAATATAATAATATAGATATATAATTAAAGAAAAAAGAAAATATGACTTATTCATATTTTCCGAAAAATGAGTTCGTTTTTCAAAATAAGAGATCTCTACTTCCATGTTTCATAAAGAGTTCATATTTTATTTTTTAAAGGTATAGTTATATTATAAAGTATTTCATGATATTATTATAATACTATGATATAATATGTACTTTTGTATGAAATTATCAATTGATATTACTTTTTAATTTTTGTGTCGAAAACGGGAAACAAAAAGTCTACTACGAAGGAGGAATTGAAAATATCATGAAGAATTTTGAAATATAATAATATAGATATATAATTAAAGAAAAAAGAAAATATGACCTCTTCATGTTTTCCGAAAAATGAGTTCGTTTTTCAAAGAAAAGATCTCTACTTCTATGTTCCATAAAGAGTTCATATTTTATTTTTTAAAGGTATAGTTATATTATAAAGTATTTCATAATATTATTATAATACTATGATATAATATATACTTTTTGTATGAAATGATCAAATGAAATTACTTTTTAATTTTTGTGTCGAAAACTAGACACAAAAAGTCTACTACGAAGGAGGAATTGAAAAAATCATGAAGAACTTTGAAATATAATAATATAGATATATAATTAAAGAAAAAAGAAAATATGACCTCTTCATGTTTTCCGAAAAATAAGTTCGTTTTTCAAAAGAAGAGATCTCTACTTCTATGTTTCGTAAAGAGTTCATATTTTATTTTTTAAAGGTATAGTTATATTATAAAGTATTTCTTGATATTATTATAATACTATGATATAATATATACTTTTGTATGAAATGATCAATTGAAATTACTTTTTAATTTTTGTGTCGAAAACGGGACACAAAAAGTCTACTACAAAGGACGAATTGAAAATATCATGAAGAACTTTGAAATATAATAATATAGATATATAATTAAAGAAAAAATAAAATATGACCTCTTCATGTTTTCCGAAAAATGAGTTCGTTTTTCAAAAGAAGAGATCTCTACTTCTATGTTTCATAAAGAGTTCATATTTTATTTTTTAAGGGTATAGTTATATTATAAAGTATTTCATGATATTATTATAAAACTATGATATAATATATACTTTTGTAGGAAATGATCAATTGAAATTACTTTCTAATTTTTGTGTCGAAAACGGAATACAAAAAGTCTACTACGAAATAAATAATGGTAGTATATTTAATAGTAGTTTGTTGGACGGAAATTTTATGTTTTTTGCATTTGTTCATCTTTATATTCTTATTTTTAATAGGTTTTTTTTCCGGTATACTTTATGCTTCGGTATACCGGTGTTCTTTCGATATACCGTTGCTTTCGATATACCGATATGCGGTAAGGCATACCGCACGGACGGTATGGCAACGGTATGAATACCTGCTCATACCGCATTTACGGCATACCGATCAATGGTATACCGCAATGACCGGTACGGTAACGGTATGCAATTTCCCATACCGCACGTTTTCGGCACGGTATGCGGTATGGGAAAATTTGGACGGTATGCCGTACCGTAACACCCCTACATATACTTTCAGATCGCGTGGGCAGAGATTTCTTCTACTGAGTTCAACTCTACTAACTTATGTCAGTTGAACAGTAGTTCAGTATTAGAGTTGTGTGCGGAAGTGTAGGCCCTATGAAACGTCTCGGTTGGAAAATCAATTTTATGCTGAGTTTATGAAATGCAGTTGAATGCTGAGTGAACAATAAACAATGCAACAGTAAATCAACACAGGAGGTTTTTAAAGTGGTTCGGACACGTTGGGTCCTACGTCCACTATCCTGACACAAGCAGGAGAACTTGTATTATTTATAATGAGCAAGTCTCAGTGGTCTGTTTGCAGGACAGATACAAACTTGTTTGCTTATACTGAGGAAGTCTCAGTGATCTATTCACAGGACAGATATCTACTTATAGTCGTAGTGACTTTACAGGGTTTTCAAACTTAAAGGTTTGAGCTTCTCCAACTATGAGGAAGTTCTTACAATAATAACGTTTCACAAAATGTGAACTCCCCCGGGGTTTCTAAGCTAGGATATTACAGTTTAGCTCGCTTAGATAAGAGAAGGGGAACAAGTATTCTCTAGAGAGAAAAACTAAAGAAGATTCTGATTCTAAGTTCAAGTTCTTCGCAGGATATGCTGTGAGGTTGCTAGAGATTGTTTGTGCGTTGAAAGTTTTGGTTCCCGGTTGCTGTCTTTCTGCATGAAGACTCTACTCTATTTATATTGTTCGATTTGTGAATAGATCCGTTGGTGATTGTCTAGCCACGTGTCGAAACGACAAGGAAAATGGCTACTTTAATTTGAATGTTGATGAGTAGGTGAACTATAAGTTTAGGAGCAACTTTTATTAGAGCAAGTAAGGCGTTGTCGGCCCCTTATTGGTCGAGGTAGAGTGTTAGGTGAGGTTTGTCAAACATTAAGGTTGATTCCCTCTGAATCCTCGGACCTTCAACTGAAGTGCCTTCCTACTGACATTCTTCTGAGCATTCAGTACATGCAGCACAAATTCCTTTGCAGATTCAGTTGGTGGTTAGCTAACCAACTAACTTCTTCGATATTGAGTCAATCAACTGAGTGCAAGGTCTTCTAATGAACTTCGCAGCTATTGAACTCTACCCTACTGAGTTCCTAACATGCAGAACTCAAACTAAGTTATTACATAATCGGAGGTTCATCATTCAGCTAGGGGTTCTGAGATCTTCAAATCTACAAAATATTGTTCTACTGAATCTCATCCCAACATTTTCCTGCCTTGTTCAGGACAGTGGATGTAGGATCTTGCGTATCCGAACCACTTTAAAAATTATTATGTCATTAACTGTTGCATTGATTAACTATTCATAACTGAAAATATCTTTACGAATCATACAACAACATTTCCAATACAAGCTTAAAACGTTGCACTAAACTACTGAAACTGATTTTGATAAACAAACGTTTTCAAACAAACTTAATCGGGCCTACACTTCCGCACGCTACTGATTTCTGACAGTAAGTCAGCTAGCATAGCTCAGCACGTTTAGTCACTATGTCCACGTGATCAAGAACAACTTGCTTGGTCTGTTGAATTCATTCAGTAGACATCTTACGTCTATCAGACTGTTCCCATTTCAGTTTGAAAAAGTTTTTCAGGTGTATTCACCCCCTTCTATACTTGAACGTTTGACTCGGGACCAACAATTAATTACTACTATTTTATATAATAATCTTTAGTTGACTTGTAAAATAAAAAACTAAAATATAATATTCTCAATGTTGCCCTTCATTTTCAGCTCATTTTTTAATGTTAGCAACGGAGCTAATGTAAATGTTTCAAAAGATAAATAATAGAAGAGAGATATTATGATGTTATCTTTTTTATTTTGAGTTCTAACTATTATAATATACTCCCTCCGTCCCATAGAAAGTGTCTCATTTCTATGGGGCACGGAGTTTTAGGTGAGTTATTTTAGTTGGTAAAGATGTGGGTCCCATACAATTAATAAATTATTTAGAATTGGTTTGTTAGGTAGAGAGGTGGGACACATGCAATTAATTAATTGTTTTGAATTGATTTGAGTTGGTAAAGGTGTAGGGCCCACTTCCTTTTTAGGAAAGGAGACACTTTCTATGGGACACCCCGAAAAGGAAAGAGAGACACTTTCTATGGGACGGAGGGAGTAACTTAAAAGGTATTGTGATTATATAATTATATTTGTTGTTTATTTTATTTTAAAAATTCTCATTAGTTGACCCCATTTTCGGAAAATCTTGGCTACGCCGCTGGTTGTGAGTCTGAATACAGGGCATGGCTAGTACTGCTACGAAACTTATTTGGTTGATAATTTTGTTCAGATACAAGTTCCAGCTCAGCTCTCAAGTCCTTGTCATCATCCAGCTCAGACTCATCACAAGAAAATACCAAAGAAGAAACACATAAACAACCATGCATATCCAACGGCTGAAAGATCAAGTGGAACTTGCGGTTATAAGTTGATTAAGAATTACCGTTAGGATTTGTTACTGTTAGATAGAACTGTTCCATTAACGGTTATTTAGTTATAGATATTGAGTAGCCTCCAAGAAACAATTTTGTATATATATATATCATGTAGAAGTCTCACAATGTATATTGATACACACAATTTCATCAGAAATGTACAAAAAGAATTCTCCTATCCATTTCTTCTAAACTTGTCTTCTGTTGCTCTGCCTCATTTCTACTTGCATGCATGAACGATGAATCTTGATCTGGTTTTCAACTTCAACATGGTATCAGAGCGGATGATCTGCTGACAAGTTAGTTCTTCAAATTGATAAATTTTCTTCTCTGCTTCAAAGCTTTCCATTTTCTTCTTGTTTTCTTTCTATGGCTGCCGAAAATATACATGGCCTTTACTATATTCATCAAGGGGAAGCACCTGGTGCTGTACTTGTTAATCCTCCCTTGAATGGAGACAATTTTCAATCATGGAATCGTTCAATGAGAATTGCACTTGGTGCAAAGAACAAACTGCATATGGTTCTACCAACTCCAACTCAAATTACTCAGATTCCTGCTGCTACACATGAAGATTATTCGGCTTGGCAGAGGTGTGATCTCATGATACAATCATGGATCCTTAATTCCTGCACAAAAGACATAGCTCCCTGCATACTCTATGCAGATTCAGCGGCTGATATGTGGAAGATCTTGATAGAACGCTATTCACAAGGCAACTATGCCAGAATCTTTGAACTTCAGAAAGAGATCTACACTACGGTGCAAGGTAATCTTTCTATTACTCAATATTTCAACAAACTTGATGGCTTATGGAAGGAGTTTCACCAGTTTAGCCCTATACCCAAATGCTCTTGTGGAGTAATGAAGACTTGTACATGCAACTGTCTGTCTTTGGTTGCTGAACAGATTGAACAATATATTGCTCTCAAATTTCTAATGAGTTTGAATGAGGTATACTCATCTATCTGTGGTAAAATTTTAATGATGAAGCCATTCCCCATTCTGAATCAGATCTACAATCTAATAGTGCAAGACGAAAAATAGAGAATGATAGGCCATGTATCTAATAATGCTCAAGTTGAGCCTATGGCCATGCTAAGTCAGCAGATGATTTCAGATAAACAATCCTTATCTGAGAGCATAATGGCTTGTTATGGATCTGAAGGATCTAAACAGGTATGCACCTATTGTGGAAATTCTGGCCACATAAGAGACAAGTGTTTCAAGCTGAATGGTTTTCCTGGTGCTGTAACTAAAAGAGAGAAACCTACTTGTTCTCACTATGGATTTACTGGTCATCTGAAAGAAAAGTGTTATAAGCTGCACGACTATCCTCCGGGTTACAAGTCCAAGCCTAAACCTGGATCAAGTTATCCAAATGCGGCTCATATGGCTTCTGTCCAACAAGGAGTAAATGATGGGCCAAGTCCTAACCTCTCTAGTGAACAATATTCCCACCTGCTGAGCCTCATCCAGAACTTATCTCAAACCTCTAACAATATCCCTTCTCAACTACTTACAGGTATAAGGTTATGTAGTTTTTCAGCTCATATAAATTGCTTTTCAACCTTTTTTCATCCACTAACATGGATTCTTGATACGGGAGCAACTGATCACGTGGTTTCAGATTTATCCATTCTTATTAATCCTTTACCAGTCTCTAACATGTTTGTTACATTACCCAATGAGACACAGCTCCCAGTCACATACATTGGGGAGGCTTATATCAATCGTCTGATTCTGTCCAACGTTCTCTACATTCCCTCCTTTAAAGTTAACCTTCTTTCCGTAGGAAAGCTTATAAAGGAATCAAGACTAACACTTATCCTTCATGATGACTATTGCTTAATGCAGGATCTTGCCAAGGACAAGAGGATTGGCACTGCTAAGCTATCACAAGGGTTATTCCTAATAAAGCCCACTTCCGCTTCTACCTCAGTTCCTATATCAACCACTACCTCCTCTGCATCTGCTCAGCTAGATGATACTTCCACCCTATGGCATCAACGTCTAGGATATATTGGAGACTCCACACTTAGCCTACTCAAGATAAGTATAAATAACCCTTCTGCTATAAACAATAAAGACTGTAATGTCTGCCCATTGGCAAAGTTTCAAAGACTTCCCTTTCCTATTAGCTGTATCAAAACAAAAGGTCCTTTTGAAATGATCCATTGTGACATTTGGGGTCCCTTTTCTGTTCCTACTCATTCAAATAAACAATACTTTCTTACAATTGTTGATGATTACACTAGAACTACTTGGTGTAGTCTACTTCATACAAAATCTGAAGCTTCTACACAACTTCAATCCTTTTACTCATTTGTCAAAACCCAATACTCTGCTTCTATAAAAATAATAAGATCACACAATGGCCAAGAATTCTTGCTTTCTGATTTTTACTCAGCAAATGGAATTATCCACCAAACAACTTGTGTCTACACCCCCCAACAAAATGGTGTGGTAGAAAGAAAACACGAATCCCTTCTTAACATAGCTCGAGCCCTCCTTTTTCAAGCACATCTACCCTTAGTATTTTGGGGAGAAGCTTTGCTTACTGCAGTCTACATTTTGAACCGCTTGCCTACCTCAGCTCTAGGCAACAAAACACCCTTTGAAACCCTTCATTCTGTTTTACCAGATTATTCCATCCTCAGAGTATTTGGTTGTCTATGCTATGCAGCAAATCTAGTAGGACATAAGCACAAGTTTGCTCCTAGAGCTAGAAAATGCATTATGATTGGTTATTCAGGATCCTCTAAGGGGTACAAATTGTTCGACCTTGATTCCCAAATGTTGGGTGATGATTCTACCCTCAGCACTGTTTCACTCAGTGGGAAATGATTCTGTCTTCTATACTGAACCAAGCTCAGTAGCCTATGTGCTCTGAACTTTTGAGAAGATTTGAAGATCCCAAAACCCTATCTGATTGGTGAACCACTCCGTTGTATATGTTGTTTGTCTCTGAGGTTTCAGACTCAGTAGACACTCTGCTCTGGTCAAGGCGCTCAGTAGCTTATTTGCCTCAGCACCAGTGTAGAAGACTCAGTGATACTTGGACTCGGCGGGAGCAAGATATCGAGAGAGTCGATCGAACCGAACTCGCGGGAGTAGTTCATTGGACTCAGAGCTGATCTTCAGTAGACTTATCTCAGCTGTCTATCTACTGAATACAAGGTCAGACTCAGCATCGGCAGATAGTCTTCAGGACTGTCAGAATCTTTTGAAAGACAATCAGCATTGTCATATACGAGGATGAGAGAAGTCAGCTTCAGCTTGTCTCGAAGTCTGTGCTGTCTCAACCGCTCTATCCGCCTCGACAAATGACAAACATACACGTGTCATCCTACCTACTAAAGCTGCAAGTCAACACTTTCCGGAAAAGGAGGAAAAGGCACTGTTACCTACGCCAAAAGAGCCGTTTGCTACCAAAAAGAGAGAGAGAGAAGAAGATCGTCTCCAACGGATCTTTCTCAATCTCTTCTCTATAAATAGAGGGATCATTCAAGATTTGAAAAACAGAGAAGAAGAGAGAGTTCACGCGCTAACGAAGAAATGAACAAAACACACGAACTTTCAAACGAGCGAATTCCAAAAGCCTAAGTCTTCCGCAAGAATCGAAAGAGTTATCTCCGGCGAAAGACTACCTCTAAGCTCATAAGGGAACCAAGCTGAACCGACAATAAAGCATCTAGTATCCAAGCAACGTGACACGAACTTATAGCTAAACCTCAGCTGTTCGTCGCTCTAGAAGCTACATTCTTGTTCCCCATCCCTCTAACCCTAAGCTCAACCGATATATCCATAGCTTAGACGAAGGAGTTCACCTTTGAACCCAATCCTTATTGTATAAGGACTCCTTCACTGTTGGAGAAGTTTTTCAAACAATTTAAGTTTGATAGAAGTGTAAACTGGGACTTGCTCAGTATAATCCCCAAGCCACGGCTTTGTCCTGTGCACAAGCTGACTGAGACTAACTCAGTATAATAAATAGCCTCCTGATCTATCGGGACAGTGGACGTAGGATTGTTGATATCCGAACCACTTTAAAAATCTCTGTGTCGTTTACTTACTGTTACATTGATTTTACTGTGCATACTGAACATCGTATTTAAAATCAATTAACTGTCTCAGTATACTGAACTTCTTATCTACTGAACTGAGACTTAAAACATTTTCTCATAAAAACTGATTTGGGCCTACACTATTCCGCGCACTGAACTCTTGCTGATCGATACTGAATTCTGACCTAGTCAGTTAGCAGATCTCAGCCGAGTCAGACTTTTAGCCTTTAACACGATTCAGAACAGTTGTCTGGTCTGCTGAATCATTTCAGTACGGCATCTTCCTGAATAGGACTGTTCGTGTTCGAAGTTGAGAAATTTGGATTCAGGTGTATTCACCCCCCCCCCTCTACACCTGAACTCACTCTCGGGACCAACAATTGGTATCAGAGCAGGAGTTCCTTAAGACTCTTGTCACTTTGAGACTGGTCTATTCGAACGGATCCGGAGGAAAACGTTTTTCACTGCATATCACTCTACATTCATATCATTATTCTTCATGGCTGATATGTCAGGTATAAGAATGGTACCCATGTTCTCGGTGGAGAATTATGGAGTATGGCGAGTCAGAATGGAAGCACATCTGACATCCCTCCATGACAGTATGACTGAAGTGCTTGAAGATGGACCTATCGTTCCCATGATCGATAGCGTCGTAACTCAAGACCAAGGAGGAGGAACGGTGACTGGGAAGAAGATCCCTAAAGACAGAAGTCTCTTCACTCCTGAAGAGAAGAAGCTTCACAATCTAGACCGAGTCGCCAGGAATGGCATACTAACCACTCTTAGCGATCCTTATCTTGGCAGGGTTCAGGAATGCAAAACCGCTAAAGAACTCTGGGATGCTCTAGCGCTACTGAGTCGAGGGACTCAGAAGATTAAAGCGAATAAACTAGCGCTAGAACTCCAAAAGCTGGAAAGCTTGTCTCTCATGCCTGGTGTCAAAATCGAAGATCTGAACGTCAGATTTACCAATCTGATGAACTCAATCAACGGGCTGGGAAAGACATTCAGCAACCGAGAAATGAATCTAAAGATACTGAGGGCACCGCCTGGGACGGACACTTTGGACACCTTTTGCCACTCTATTGCGACATTCCGATTTAGATGTTGTCTCTCCCGACCATATCTTTTCGAATTACAGTGCGAGGAGTTTGAGTTCGACGGACCTCAAAGAAAGCCGAGAGCCGAAGGCGACACAAAGATCGACCATGCTTTCAAAGCAACGGTCGGCCAAGACAAAGATCTCCCGTGACGAGCAAGACGACGAGTAAGACTGAGCCTTCACTCAATGATCTACAAGAAGGAAGTCTCGCTCAGAAGTATGCACTGCTCGCTCTAAAGTATCAGAAGGAGAAAGAGAGGCGTAGAAGGCTGACTAAAGCATACCGAGACACAAAAGGTAAGTCAGAATATACACCAAAACGCTCTCCTGACTCACAATCTTCTGAATGCAGAAAGAAAGATGACTCAGCACCCTCAAGGGATAGTGCAACCAAAGAAGAAAAAGTCATCACTTGCTACAACTGCAAAAAGCTGGGACATTATCAATATGATTGTCCTGAGCTCAATAGTGCTGAACGCGCAGCACGTAAGGCAAGGAGAGAGAAATTCGCCCAAAAAAGACAATCCTACATAGCTGGCAAAATCTCAGACGACTTAGAAGAGGTCGACTCCTTTATGGATTCATCTGACGATGAAGCAGCCTTCATAGCCTTAGAGCATGAAGCAGATGAATCGACTGAAATGTGCATGATGGCAGGCGAAGAGGATGAGGTAAATTCTCATGAACCAGTCAACTGCTCTTCACACTGCACACACGACACTGTTTCAGGTGCAGATGGGAATTTGGACATCACAACCGCATATGAAGATCTACTAGATGAACAAATTCAAATGAGTCTGCAGCTCAGCAAGACTCTTCAGAAGTTAGATACCCTGAAAGTGGAGAATCAGAGACTTTCTCAGGAGAGTCAGGTTACTACTGAGGCCGAAGGACTTGTGGTGAGACTCAGGGAGGAGATAAACTCTCTGATGGCCAAGTCTCAGCATCAAGAAGATCGGATTTCAGTTTTAACCAATGACTTGACTCAGAAAGATACTGAACTGAGTCTGCTGAAGCAAAAACTGTCAGGACTTCAGACCGAACATGATGCACTGAAGAAAAGTGATAATGTCTGGAGGAACCTGATGACTGAGAGGTACATGGGCGCTGAAAAGAAATTGGAGGCTATGCTAGCAAGCAACAAGCCAAAGCACTGCAAGGAAGGACTTGGATTCAGCCAAGGAGCTTCCTCGTCTGCCCCAGTACACTCAGAAGGACGGCTTGCTGATAGGTTTGTTCGAGGAAAGACCATCAATGCTGATATACTGAACCCCCTCGCAAAGAACAAACAAAAGATGAAAGCACCTCATCCTACTCAGCAGCATTCTGACAACAAGATCAAAGCCAAAGTACCCCAGTTCAGTCAAGGGGGAACCAGCAAATTAAAATTGGCCGATCAGTATGGACCTCCAAAGCTGACATATCCAGCTCAGTGTGGGTCATATTATTATGATCCTATAGTCAGAAGAGGTTCCAAAAGTCAGAAGAAACAGAAAGCCGCACAGAAGGCAAAGGTCAGCAGTCCACCAGCTCAGAAGATTAGGACTCCTGAACCTCAGAAGCCTCAGAAGTCACCTATGACCAGTCCAGTGGTCAGATATGTTGACTCTAGTGGAAAGAAGATGTCTAAAACCACCAGGGTTGTTAGACAGATTTGGGTTATTAAAACTAACACCTAAGGACCCAAAATCAAAAATAAAGGGTACCTGAATATAATTCTATTTTGCAGGTGCGCAGAGACCCATGGTATGTGGACAGCGGATGCTCAAGACATATGACATACCAAAGGAGTCTACTGAAGAATTATATCACTGAAGAAGGACCCAGAATTGAGTTCGGAGACAATGCAAAAGGCTATACTAGAGGATATGGAACACTCAGCATAGGAACTGCCAAAGTTCCAAGAGTATCATATGTTGAAGGACTTCAGCATAACCTTCTCTCTGTTAGTCAATTTTGTGATAACTCAAATAGAGTGGTATTTGACGCTGGTTTTATGTGATGTTATTGATAAATCTACAGGGAAAACAGTGTTATCAGGTTCGCGCAGAAAGAACATATATGTTGCTGACTGGAACTCAGCAGAACCTGAAGCTTGTCTGTTGGCGAAGAACGATAATCGAACGGGGTGGCTATGGCATAGAAGACTCAGCCATCTCAACTTCAAGACGCTCAACAAACTAGCAAGAGACACTCTAGCAAGGGGACTGCCGAATGAAATATTCAGCAAAGACACTCAGTGTGAAGCATGTCTGAAGGGAAAGCAAACAAAGAATCAAAATCCAACAGTTCCATCTCCTTCCACTGATGGAATCCTTCACCGCCACATATGGATTTGTTCGGTCCGGTCTCCCGGTGACGATCGAGGCAGGAAATATGCATTAGTGGTCATAGATGACTACTCGCGCTACACATGGGTCATATTCATTGCCAACAAGTCTGACGTCAAAACAAAGTTACCAACGCTTCTGAAAAGGCTCAGTGTCGAGAAGAACACCAAGATCAGAAAAATACGTTCAGACAGAGGAACTGAGTTCCTTAATTCCATGGTAGAGGAGTTCTCGCGGGCGTAAGGAATAGAGCATGAGACATCGGCTGCCCGCACACCTCAGCAAAATGGAGTTGCTGAACGAAAGAACAGAACTCTCAAAGAAGCAGCTAGAACTCTACTCGCAGATTCAGGACTCCCATCCAAATTCCAGGGCGAAGCAACGGATACTTGCGTGTTACACTCGGAATAGATCTCTACTGACAAAGCAGCATAAGAGGACACCATATGAACTATGGAACGGCAGGAAGCCTTCTCTATCTTATTTCCATATCTTTGGTTGTTCATGCTTTATCCACAATAATGGGAAAGATCAGCTGAAGACTTTTGATAGCAAGTCAGATCAGGGAGTATTCTTAGGATACTCTGGGGTCGGCAAAAGCTTTCGAGTATTCAACTATCGGACTCTTTGCGTGGAGGAAAGCCCTCATGTTGTTTTTAACGAGTTTGCTACTGAAGACAGGAGCAATAACTCAAATTCTGAATCTGAGGACATCAGTAGACAGCTACAGGATCTAAGCTTAAAGGACAAACCTGAAAAGATCCAGCTATGTTGGGATGATGATTCAGACGAAGAAACTGAAGACAAATCTACTGAATCTCAACCAGCAGAGCAAGTAGCTGAGCAGATTGATTCTCCCGAACAGAATCAATCCCAGGTAACTCAGGTCGATGAAGAAACCCAAGAGGTAACTAAGACCACTACTGAGAATAACAACTCAGGGGGAACATCTAGTAATGTTCCTGAGCTGAATGCCCCTGAACCTGGTGACTCAGTAGACCATACTCTTATCACTGAAATTCTTCAATCTCAAAATAGTACAAATGAAATGCCTAACTCACCTACTATCTGTGTTGAACAAATTTCAGATAAAGAGCTGAAACTTCGTAGATCGTGGCTCGATGCTCACACTGCTGATCTAATCATTGGAGATCCCTCAGCTAATGTCAAGACAAGATCCAGATTCTGTCAAGGAGAAAGCGCATTATTTTCCTGCTTCTTGTCTACTAAAGAGCCTCAGACCATTGAGGATGCATTAAAGGATGCTGACTGGATCATAGCTATGCAGGAGGAGCTGAATCAGTTTACGAGAAACGAAGTGTGGGAGCTTGTAGACTGACCCCGACATCAACATGTCATTGGAACCAAATGGGTCTTAAAAAACAAGCGAGATGAAAACAACGTTATAGTAAGGAACAAAGCAAGGCTCGTGGCTAAAGGCTACTGTCAAGCTGAAGGAATAGATTTCGATGAAACTTTCGCTCCAGTTGCAAGATTGGAGGCAGTTAGACTATTTCTAGCCTACGCAACACATCAAAGATTCAGAGTTTATCAAATGGATGTGAAGTCTGCGTTCTCGAATGGCGTGCTTGAAAGAAGAAGTCTCGTGTGGAACAACCGCCCGGCTTTCAGCAGGGACATCAAGTATATAGACTCAGAAAGGCTCTGTATGGGTTAAAACAAGCACCCGTGGGCTTGGTACGATACCCCTGTCCGAGTTTCTTCTTCGAAAGGTTTTCGAAAGGCACGATGAGACCGCACTCTATTCGAGCATTCGACCGGAAGAAGACTTATTACTTGTGCGGATCTACGTGGATGACATCGTATTCGGATCAAAGAATGTCATCATGTGTCAACAATTTGAAAAGATGATGAAGGATAAGTTCGAGATGTCAATGATGGGAGAAATGAACTACTTCCTTGGTTTTCAAGTCAAGCAATCTGAAAAGGGAACGTTCATCAACCAAGGCAAATACACTCGAGACCTCATCAAAAGATTCGGCTGCACATCCGGCAAATCTATCAAGATCCCGATGAATACTAATATGAAGATAGATCTTGATAAAGAGGGAGTATCAGTAGACCAAACCGAATATCGTGCTATAATTGGTTCATTATTATATTTAACAGCTACTCGTCCTGACATAACTTATGCTGTAGGTGTCTGTGCTCGATTTCAAGCGAATCCGAAGCAGAGCCATATGGACTCAGCAAAGAAGATTCTCCGCTATCTCCGAGGAACACCTGACATGGGTTTATGGTATCCAGCTGATGATAATATTGAACTAACTCGGCTATTCCGATGCCGACTATGCAGGATGTAGAATTGACCGAAAATCAACTTCAGGAACATGTCAGTTCCTTGGCAGCAAACTGATCTCATGGTTTTCAAAGAAACAGCACTCAGTAGCTACGTCGACTACTGAAGCTTAATACATGGCTGCCGGAAGTTGTTGCGCCCAAATCGTTTGGCTGAGACAGCAGCTGAGAGACTATGACGTCATTCAGAATGAAGTGCCGATCTTCTGCGATAGTACCAGTGCCATTGCAATCACTCAGAATCCTGTACTACACACGAGATGCAAGCACGTGGACATCGGACATCACTTCATTCGTGACCATGTCGAAAAGAAGGTTATCAGGATGGAAAAGATCCATACTGACAAGCAACGGGCTGATATACTGACCAAGCCTCTAGCTGAATCCAGATTCAGAGAACTTTCAGTAGAGCTAGGTCTGTTGGACCCTACTGACCCCAGTCAGTAAGAAGGTTCCATGAGAGGACCATTTCAGTAAGGGGGGGAATGTTCACTCTCGCATCGAATGTATTCAGTACGTAGAGATTCAAAAACCATCTACACGAGGTATCAGCTGACTACTATGTTCAGCTGACAGGTTTGCGTATCTCTACTCAGTAGTAATTTATATAACAGTACCTTGCATTTATGACAAAGATTCAGCATGATATAAATATCTCTTGGTTTGTCTTTATTATTAACGAATCTCATTTAATGCACGACATTCCATACATAAGCTTGCTGAACTCTGCGCGCATTTAATGCATGTCTTTTCACAGTTACTACTTAGGCTATTTTTACAACTGGCTTTGACTTAGGCGGCATATGCGATCATTACCTATAATATATCTTCTAATCTTGACCGTCCATTCTATAAAGCAGTTTAAACTCAACCTTTGATCAAATAACTGTTCATCTTCCCGTTTAATATATATATTTGATCATATCTTCTCAAACCGCCATTAGCATACTTCAAATCTTTCAAGTCCGAAAAATCCGAGATTTGCAAAAGCAATCCTTACTTACAACTTCATCTTCATATCTTATCTCGATTTTATTGGTATGCTTATTAGAACCGTATTCTTGTATTCTCTCGTTTCTTCGATATCAATATATATAAACTGTTGTATCTAAAACTGATACTAATAAGATTCTTATGTAACAGGTACTATGGCGAACATAATTGTAGATGCCCCTCATAACATGGAGGACATTCTTGAAAAAGGCCGTGTCTGGTGCGAACCAGTCATGGAATTCGATGCGTGCGACCTAGACTACATGGATGAGATCTTCGCATCTCTACGGGAGTCCGGCTCGGAGAAGTTTCTATCGAGGAAGCCAACGTTCTTCCTTCCTCGACAGTGGGCTGAAATATACCTCAATTCGGACTCTATCTCTGGAGACATCTTTGGGAGGTTCAGAACTTACTCCATCAACAATGCTTCCCAACCTTTGAAACGTATATCTATCAAGGAAGCACTGAAGAACAGCTTTGACTTGCCATCTCGAAGGAATCAGGACCGTAGGCTACAATGACGACTCGGTAGACGAGTACCTATCCATATTCTGCGGAAAGCCAACAACCTTCAGAGCTGCTTTTCCCAAGAACGCCATGCTACCACAATACAGAGCCTTGGCTTACATTGTCACTCAGCTGCTGACAAGCCAAGCTGGCTCATTTGATCAGGTCTCCCGACCTAAGATCCAATTAATGATGGCGATATACGATGGCGCTAAGATCAACTGGTCAGATTTCTTCATCCGAGAATTCATGATCCAAGCGGCCAAGTTTGACAAGTCCACACGCATCCTGAGCGCGAAGGGGAAATTACTGTATGGGCTGAAGCTCTCAGTAATGATTGAAGACCACTGTTGTTCAGACCAAGTCACCTTTGATGATAAAGAGTACTTCAATGTGAAAAAGGTGCGCTTCCATAACCAGTCTGCTGCCCTTCGGCAAATAGGGTCAGGTCCCCAAGCTCAACTGACTAAGCCTCAGCAGGCTGCACCTTCAAAGAAGAGAATTCCTCCAGCAAAAATATCTAAGGCATTGGCTAAGAAACTGAAGAAAGCCATCCCAGATGTGCCTGCTGAATCTGAGGTATCTCCTGAAACTCCTGCTGAACGGGCTACTCAGCAACCTATTCAGCCTTTGCGGCTAATAGATGAGCCAGAGTCTTCTGAGAAGACTCAATCAGTGGAGAAGGGAGTCTCCACTGAAGAACCAATAGAGATGGAACAAGGGGAGGCTACCGAAGCTCACGGTGAAGAAATTCAACGCCTAGACGGCCCCCTCACGGTTCCTCCACTCGGCCAGTATGCCACTGCTGAACATCAGACGTCTCCAATCGACTTGGAATCTGAGACGGCGTCTGAAGAAGAAACAATCAGGATAGAAGCGTCAGTGATTCTATCCAGAGCATCCCGAGAAATTCTTCAACTGATTCCGGAGCTTGCTGACTACTCCGATCTGATGCTTATTGCCAAATCAGCAAGACTCCGCATGTTGCTGCGACATCAGGAGTGGCCTCGTCTACAACGCCTAGTTCTCCACTTTTCCTGTCAGCAGCTTCATGAAGAAGAACTGAGATTGAGGGAACAAATAGGCTATTCAGAGCCTGAAGACCTCAGCTCAATGGAAAATTTGAGGGCTGCAATGCTGGCAATGGTACATGATCGACAACTTGCCTCAGGCCCAGCACCCTCAGATGGGTCAGACCATGACGACCCACCCAGTGATTCAGGCCCTGGAAAGCCTGATGAGGGAAATCCCCAGGACAAGGATACACTCACTTCTGCAGAAGCTCCGCGTCCGCTCAGTATCCTTGGACCTGCGAAGTCGACGGCTGGTACCTCAGCATCCACAGAGCCCGCTCAGCCCTTGTTGGAGTCTGCATTCGAGGTAGCGCCCAGCCCGCATTGTCGACGTTCCAAGTATGTGGCGAGGGCTATTAAAAGCCAAGGCACTCAGAACCGTGCCCTCGCCAAGGCAGTCCACAACGTGTGGAAGAAGACTGCTGAAGCCACCGCTACTGAGCTTCAGGGGCTGAAATCCTCTATGTCACAATCAGCCGCCCCTGATGTCTCTGCCATTGTCACTCAAGCACTGGCTCAGCAGCAGACAAAATTTGATGATCAGTTCAGGATCTTCCACGAAGGACAAGCTAAGCTTCTTGCAGAGTTCAAGGCATCTTTGTCTACTCATTCTGAGTCCTTTGCTGAACAAGCCCAAGCCACTGAGATCAGATTAGACAACATTCAGTTGGTCATGGAAGATAAGATCTCTGACAAGCTGAAAGAGTTCAAGGAAGCGGTCGACCTCTCACACCAGCGCATACAAGGAAGATCTTGCCACTGAGAGGAACGAGTTGCATGAGGCTCTGACTAAGATCAATGATCGTCTTGATGATCTGTCAACCTCTTACAAAAGTCTGGAAAGGTCAGTACTCATCCCAACCCCGGCTGCAATTGATGATGCCAAATAGGGGGAAGGAAAAGAGAAGGAAAGAAAAGAGGAGAGTACCGGAAAGAAGAGTACTGAGAAGCTGACCCCCACTAAAACTGAAAAATCTAAGGGTACAGCAACTCAGAAGAAGACTCAGACTCAGACTGAAATGGGTGAGGCCCAGGGTGTCCCAGCTGCGAGCACAGCTGAGACCGGCCCAAGTGGCTCAGGAACCCAAGCTGCTCATGCGACTCAGACTCCCACTGATATCATTAAGGAAGTCGCAGGGTATGCTGAGGAGGCTGCTGAAGATTCAGATGAAGAGGAAACACCTCTCCCTCCACCTGTTCAGGGCAAAGGCAAAAAGATAATGAAACTCCCGACCCCTCCAGCAAAGAAAAAGAAACAATACATCTCAGCTGAAGAGGAGGCTCAGATTGCCGGTGATGAAAAGATGGCAAGGGAGATTGCTGAAGCAGAAGCTGCAAACAAGCCTAAGCCTAAGCCTGTGAAAAGAAAATCTAAAGCTCCAAGCAGAGGAGGAAGAAAGCCTGCCAGGCTACCTCCAAGGAAGCTTAGGATCGAAGACGATGATGACAGGGAAAAGGAGAAGGAGCGAAGCGAGAGTACCGAGAAGCGGTGGTACATCGAAAGAAAAATCAAGTACCCCTGCTGACTCAGAAGATGCCTCCCAGAAACCTAAAGAGCTAGATGATGATACTGAAGCCATATTCGCCCAGATGGACAGGTACTTATATAGAGGCGAAGAGGCGAGACAGATCGAGGCTACGAGAAACAGAATCCACTTAGCTGATCTGGAAGCTCTAAGGAAGCGTACTGAGGAAGAAGCCAGGCACAGAACTCCTGCTAAAGCTGACATTCCCTATCGTTACAGGAAGTTCAGAAAGAAGGCCACTGATCTGAAATCTCACAGATGGCCGAGAACAGACGAGTGGATGTCGGCTCAATTCACTCAGTGATGGGAAAATTCGAAGATTGAGTTCATCAAACGCTATTATTTCTAGAGATTCTGGCCGAACAAGTCTAGAGCTGAAGCTTATGCTGAATGGATGATGCTTACTGAAGCGGATCTCTACATCCACTTGTATAATGCCATTTCAGAAGGGAAAGAGATTTAGATTCCCGGACCCAGAATCATTCCACCTCCAAGAAGAATGGATGACTCAATTCATGTTGCGACTATTGAAGTTGAAGTGAAGGACGCTGCTGATCAAAGATTCTTACAAGATGATAACCCAGCTGACTTCGCGGAATACTTGAAGCTGAGAAAGACCACGTACCGAATGTGTGGTGTGCCACTGCCTGAGACACAATCGCAAGGATTCATGGACCGGATTCAGCAGTTTAAGCGCCCATAGTCTTAGTATTCTCTCTTTATAGTCTAGCAAGATTTGTAATGTACTAAACTGAATCACTCTTATATATACAAATCTTCTTTTGGCTCTGACAACAACTTGTTGTCTAAATAGCCGTGTTTGTCTTATGCTAAAACACTCAGAATCACTAAAGTGATTACTGACACACACTCACTTTCTTTATTACTTGTCAGTTTATTGCTTTGTTAGATTCTGCTAGTATTGCTTCTATGTAATGGGGGATTTTTTTTTTTTGTCAGTAGTCTAGAACTGATGGAACATCTCCTCTGATCTTACTTGTAAAATTGTAAGGAGAATTGTTTCTGTCTGTTTAGTGTTAGCATAGATGATAGGTTTTGGCATCATCAAATAGGGGGAAATTGTTGGGTAATGATTCTATCCTCAGCACTGTTTCACTCAGTGGGAAATGATTCTGTCTTCTATACTGAACCAAGCTCAGTAGCCTATGTGCTCTGAACTTTTGAGAAGATTTGAAGATCCCAAAACCCTATCTGATTGGTGAACCATTCCGTTGTATATGTTGTTTGTCTCTGAGGTTTCAGACTCAGTAGACACTCTGCTCTGGTCAAGGCGCTCAGTAGCTTATTTGCCTTAGCACCAGTGTAGAAGACTCAGTGATCTTGGACTCGGCGCAGAGCAAGATATCGAGAGAGTCAGTCGAACTGAACTCAGCAGGAGTAGTTCATTGGACTCAGAGCTGATCTTCAGTAGACTTATCTCAGCTGTCTATCTACTGAATACAAGGTCAGACTCAGCATTGGCAGATAGTCTTCAGGACTGTCAGAATCTTTTGAAAGACAATCAGCATTGTCATATACGAGGATGAGAGAAGTCAGCTTCAGCTTGTCTCGAAGTCTATGCTGTCTCAACCGCTCTATCCGCCTCGACAAATGACAAACATACACGTGTCATCCTACCTACTAAAGCTGCAAGTCAACACTTTCCGGAAAAGGAGGAAAAGGCACTGTTACCTACGCCAAAAGAGCCGTTTGCTACCAAAAAGAGAGAGAGAGAAGAAGATCGTCTCCAACGGATCTTTCTCAATCTCTTCTCTATAAATAGAGGGATCATTCAAGATTTGAAAAACAGAGAAGAAGAGAGAGTTCACGAGCTAACGAAGAAACGAACACACACACGAACTTTCAAACGAGCGAATTCCAAAAGCCTAAGTCTTCCGCAAGAATCGAAAGAGTTATCTCCGGCGAAAGACTACCTCTAAGCTCATAAGGGAACCAAGCTGAACCGACAATAAAGCATCTAGTATCCAAGCGACGTGACACGAACTTATAGCTAAACCTCAGCTGTTCGTCGCTCTAGAAGCTACATTCTTGTTCCTCATCCCTCTAACCCTAAGCTCAACCGATATATCCATAGCTTAGACGAAGGAGTTCACCTTTGAACCCAATCCTTATTGTATAAGGACTCCTTCACTGTTGGAGATGTTTGTCAAACACTTTAAGTTTGATAGAAGTGTCACTACAAAAATTATCAAATTTACCGACGGATTTACCGACGGAACAGAAACACGGGTCGGCTTACCGACGGAATACCGACGGAATATGACTGTTAAACTTACCGACGGAATACCGACGGAAAAAAGCCGTCGCTATTTTTACCGACGGAATATTCCGTCGCCAAATTTCAATTTTGCCAATTTTTTTTTATTACCGACGGAATATTCCGTCGGTAAATATATCGTTTTGATTTATTTAAATCGAAACTATAATTTATTTTTTGAGAAAATCATTAATTAAATTTACCGACGGAATATTCCGTCGGTAAATTTATTTTGATTTATTTTAAATGAATTTTTAATTTAAATTGATTAAAAATCTTTTATAATTTACCGACGGATAAATTGATTAAAAATCTTTTATAATTTACCGACGGATTTATCCGTCGGTAAATCCGTCGGTAAACCCTAGATTAATTTACGGGCGGAGGAGCAGAACAGAACAGAACAACGCAGGTCTTCTTCCCTCGCTCGTCGCCGCCGCCGATGGAGCCGCCGTCGTCCGCTCGCCGCGCGCTTCGCCGCCGCGCTCGCCGCTCGCCGCCGCCGCCGCTCGCCGCCGCCGCTAATCGCTCGCCGGTCTGCCGCTCGCCGCCCGATAGCTCGCCGAAGCCCCTCTCTCTCCGAGTTACCCTACTACTTTTGTGATGCTTAATTCTTTGTTCAAAAATGCTTAATACGTTGCACAATAATGAAATTTGTTTAATAATGTGGCTTGTTGTCATTTGAGTAAAGCTTTGAGATTAGAGATAAGCTTTAGACAATTAAAGTATTCTTCCCTTGATTCTAGGTGGCCAATCTTGTGATGCGTCTGGATAATAAATCATGAAGTACTCCCCTAGATAGATGGTTATTCTTCATTAGAGAGCTAGTATGAAGTGACATAATTTATATGTTTAAACTAATGTCTGTTTAATATCTTATGATTCCTTAATCTTTGCCAGTTATGTTAACCTCGGAGATTCCTTAATCCTTAATTCAGAGTGCCCTCCCCCTTATAGGCTAATTCAGAATTGTCCAACAACATTGTGTTTAACTTGAATGTAGATGCTCAGATCAAGTTTAGAGTAAGAATATATCATCAACTATTTCACAAATGACCATTGCAAATATTCAATAAAAAAAATTATTGCTTCTTTGCAAAGATGGTCACCAATTGAACCATAAATATACTCTGACAAACCTCATTATATATACTTCTTGTGCAAACTCCTTCTGTAGTTCAGTATTTAAACGTTCTGTCTTGAGAATTTTGATTGCTACTTCCTGACTGCAGTAAGTACCTTTATATCTGGGAAAGAGACAAATCTTAATATACGAGGAAGTACAACTTAGTGACTGAATATAGTGGGATAGAGGTAATTAGACCATATCAAGCCTATGGAGGCAGAAAAACTATCAAATATCACTTATTCTGTTTTTGAGCTGTGTTTTCAACTAAATGTTTTGTTGAGCTAATGTGATATACTGCATATATATCTCTTTTGTATTCATTTTGGTGGCTGATATTTTAACGCAAACTGTTGAGCTAATTTTTGTATTCATTTTGGTGGCTAATTTATGTCACGTTCTAGCTCTTGTTTTGGTGTTTTTCAGTAGCTCAACTTCTCTAACTATGTTTCGCAGATTGTTTGTTTTGATTGTTTAAGTATAAGAATGTTAAATTAGGAGATTGATATGATGAGAACCTAAGAACTAATACCCTTCATCTTACTTATTTAATTTTGGATCCCTTTTGCATAAAGATATAAGAATTGAAATTTAATGTCCTATTTCTTCTTCTTACATAAAAAATCAACTGTTAGTTCCTACACTTGACAATCCATAAAAAAATTTCAACTAAACAATCTTATTTAAATTGCACTGATTAGTTGATTGATTATAAGAGTCAAATGACAACAAATTTCAGACAATTTTTTCTCACTAAAGACATACCAAGGTCGAACTTCTCTTGATAATCAACTTGTTTCTCCATTCGTACAATCAGGATTTGAGCTAATGAGTCGTTCGTGGATGTATACACGGTGGACAATAGACGGTTCATTGAATCCTCAATTTGTGAATGGCATTGAGGCTTTCATTGATTGGGCAAGTAGCCAGACAAATTATATGGACGGGGAAAAAATTAGATGTCCGTGTAAAAATTGTAAGAATAAGGTGTTTTTGACTACACAAGTTGTAAGAGAGCACGTTTATATGAAGGGATTCGTTAAAAATTATAAAGTTTGGTCATCTCATGGGGAGAAACACGTAACCCTAAATGAACAAGCTACGAGAAATGTACAAAATGACACGTCGACCTCCTATCAAAGGATGGTAATGGATCATGCTGGTTACGAAAATATTTTCTTTTCTTAATTAGCTTCTTATGATTTTAGGTTTCTTCCCCTTATTGCAATGAGATGAATCCGTATATACGGGATTTAGCAAAAGGTCCATTAGTAGCGGTTTATACGTACCCTGGTTACGTTGTGAACGGATATAAGTTTCATACTTTATCACATGGGGTAGGAAAGTCCACTATGAATAGCGGAGTGTGTATACAAGGGCAGAATTATGGTTCTGATGCACTTGATTATTATGGGCAGTTGGTGGAGATATGTGAAGTTGAGTACCCAGGTTTACCAATAAAACGAACTATGTTGTTCAAGTGCTTATAGTTTGACCCGACCCCTAGAGGGACTTATATACATCCACAATACAAGTTGGTTTCTATCGATCAAACGAAACCGCTGCAGAATTATGAACCATTTGTCCTTGCATCACAAGCGCATCAAGTGTATTACTGCTCATAATATCCTAGTGTGAACAAATCTAGGAAGGCATGGTTGGAAGTATGTAAAGTTAAACCGAGATTTAAGATAGATTTGCCAACTAAATCTTCATTAGACGAAGCATTTCAAGAAGATGACATACTAAACCCACCAGTATGTAACCACGCGACAGTAGAACCTGATATAACATTATCTCATCCACGTCAAACAATAGAACTCGATGAGGAAGATTTTGACGAAGGAGATGATGATGAAGAAGAACATGTTCTGACATCAGAAGATGAGGAATTTAGTGATGACTAGTACACCTTACAGGTTTTAAAAGAATTTTATTTTATTTTTTTGGCCAAAAACGATTAATGATTATTCTTTGTTTTCAGGTACATGGCGCCTCCCAGAGGTCGTGGCAGGACTGTATCAGCTCCTGCTGGGCGTGGAGCACCCCCATCGACATCTGGCTATGGGGGCAGTCCCCCTGAGTCGGGTGGACCCCATCAGGGTTCTACCGAGTGGATAGCCGCCGATGTTTCGAGATTTCACCTGAGGGGTATGTAATAATTGCTTTTATTAATTTTAAATATATCAAATTTCACTTGGATTAACCAATTTTCAATAATAGGCGATTGCTTGAGCCATCTGGATTGGCCTCGACAATCGTTGATTGTTTTAAAAAGATCAATAACCCGACTGGGTTCACTTGGAAGCTGACTCCTCCTGAAATTAAGGAGCATTATTTTGAAGAATTTAAGGTTAGTTTTTCTTTCAAGTTTACAATCTTATAATTTAGCATTTATTTATATTTATCTAACATGTATAAACATGTAAATTGCAGAAGCACTTTCGCTGGCCTGCTGACTGGGACCAGGCAGTCCACCACATGTGGCAGAAGAGGGCATCCAAGAGGTTCAGCGACTGGCACTACGAAATGAAGATGGGCCGCCCTCAAAAACCGGACTACATCAACACAGAGAGGTGGGCGGCCCTCAACGAGTACTGGATGCGCCCGAGGTGCTCCGAAGTCGAGATCGCTTCCCGAGTGCCGCGAGTCGAGCCCGAGCCGGGCGCCGGGATGAGCAAGCACAAAGGAGGGTCCCGGTCAGCCATGCAGTACTCACAGTCTACTGTAAGTCTCATTTATATGTTTTTTAGCTTCTTATGTCTTTGTTTTTGACATAATTTTGTTTATGCATGTTATGAATAGGCTTCTCAGAGGGGATGCTCCTTAGAGTCCACCGCCTTTGACACTTTCCAGAGTCTCCATTACAAAGGTGGAGACTTCTCCAACATGAAGGCGCCGAGACTTCATGTAAGCACACAATTACAATATAGAATATTATTCTACAATTCTGAGTTTGACTAATTTCTTTTTTTATATTGTAATAGGCGGAGGTGGAGCGGATTGCTTGCCGAAGAAGGCCCCCACGCGGATAAAAACGCGATTTATCTGCGTTTGGAAGGGGTTCGGGACAAGAAGCGCGGCTCTACGGTTTCGGGCGAGGAAGGGAGCGGCTACATCAACGCCGCCCGCTCTCTTCTACTTCCTCACTTGGGCCATCCCAGCAGCAATGCCGAGATCATGCGCCGACCGGAGGAGGAGTCGGCGGCTAGGAGGAGCCTCGAGGCGCAGGTCGCATATATGAATGCGCGATGACCCGGCTTATGGAGATGATGGGCTCCTCTAGCCGACGACGACCTCCGGACGACAGCGCGATCGAGTCCCCTCCTCCCACCTCTTTATGATTTATTTATTTATGGTTTATGTATATATACTGAATATTTGGATTTTAGGATTTATATATTTATATTTCGGTTTGCTTTTTGAGTTGATTTGAATCGTTATATGTGATGCGTTGGTTGGTTAAATATATGTGATGTGTTGGTTGGTTAAAAATTGCAGGTTGTCGATAACTGGGTACAAAAAAACGAAAAAATTTATATCTAAAAAAAAAAAATCTACCGACGTTTTACCGACGGATATTTCCGTCGGTAAATAAACCAAAAAAAATATTACAAAATTATTTTAAATTTACCGACGGATATTTCCGTCGGTAAAAAAACTTAAAAATTTATTTAAAAAATTATATTAACATTACCGACGGAATATTCCGTCGGTAAATAAAAACAAAAAATTTATTTAAAAATTATTTTAAATTTACCGATGGAAAATTCCGTCGGTAAAGAAAAAAAATTATTTTAAATTTCCTCCTCCTCTGCGACAGAATATCCGGTGACAATCTCCCGACGGTTTATTTCCGTCGGCAATCCGTCGGTAAATATTACCGACGGAATATTCTGTCGGTAATATTTACCGACAAAGCCTGACCCGACGCATTTATTCAGTCGGTAATTTTTTTACCGACGGAATTTTGCGGTTTACCGACGGAATTTTCCGTCGGTCTACGGTGAATTTCTTGTAGTGTGTAAACTGGGACTTGCTCAGTATAATCCCCAAGCCACGGCTTTGTCCTGTGCACAAGCTGACTGAGACTAACTCAGTATAATAAATAGCCTCCTGATCTATCGGGACAGTGGACGTAGGATTGTTGATATCCGAACCACTTTAAAAATCTCCCGTGTCGTTTACTTACATGTTACATTGATTTTACTGTGCATACCGAACATCGTATTTAAAATCAATTAACCGTCTCGCATATCTTGAACTTCTTATCTACTGAACTGAGACTTAGAACGTTTTCTCATAAAAACTGATTTGGGCCTACACTATTCCGCGCACTGAACTCTTGCTGATCGATACTGAATTCTGACCTAGTAGTTAGCAGATCTCAGCCGAGTCAGCCTTTTAGCCTTTAACACAATTCATAACAGTTGTCTGGTCTGCTGAATCATTTCAGTACGGCATCTTCCTGAATAGGACTGTTCGTGTTCGAAGTTGAGAAATTTGGATTCAGGTGTATTCACCCCCCCCCCCTCTACACCTGAACTCACTCTCGGGACCAACACCAAACCTTCTTGATCTCTAGAGATGTAATATTTCAGGAAAATGTGTTTCCTTATCAATCTGATTCTGACTTGGCTTCACCTCCTCACACACTGCCAGCTCCCATTTTTCCTACACCTCAAGCCATTAATTCTCAGTCTCTACCAGCTCAGAATGAATCTCATACTTCTGATCCCCCAACTTCTTCAGCTATACCAGCTGCACCTCGTCAAACTAAAAGAACCAAACAGGTTCCAGCTTACCTCAAGGACTACTCTTGTGATATGCCTACAAAAGCTTCAGCTCAACTTGCCAATTCCTCCTGTTCTGCAAGGTCAGGTAAAAGTCTTCATCCACTGCATAAAGATATTTCCTATTCTCTCTTATCCAGTTCCCATAAAGTTTTTCCCCTTTCCATTTCTGATACATTTGAACCCCAAACTTATAATCAAGCTGCAACCCATACTCATTGGCAAGTTGCTATGAACAATGAACTTTCTGCTTTAGAGGCTAATAATACCTGGCTCATCACAAATCTCCCCACTGGAAAGAAACCTATTGGCTGCAAATGGGTGTACAAAGTCAAGTTTAATGCAGATGGAAGCATTGAAAGATATAAGGCAAGGCTTGTAGCAAAGGGTTACACTCAGCAAGAAGGAATTGATTATGAAGAAACCTTTTCTCCTGTAGCTAAGTTGACAACAGTACGTAGTCTTACTGCCTTATCTGCATGCAAAGGATGGTTTCTTGAGCAAATGGATGTCAACAACGCTTTCTTGCATGGAGATCTCCATGAGGAAGTATACATGACACCTCCACCTGGATACAAAGCTGCTGGTCCCAACAAGGTCTGTAAACTCCTTAAAAGCCTATATGGACTTAAGCAGGCTAGTAGGCAATGGTTTTCCAAACTATCTGAGTCCCTGCTATCTTATGGATTCAATCAATCTAAATTTGATTCCTCCCTATTCACTATACATACTCCTTCAACCACTCTAATTCTATTAGTATATGTGGACGACATCATTGTGGCAAGCAACAATTTGGAACAAGTCCAAAAGATCAAGCAGTTTTTAGACAGGTCATTCAAAATCAAAGATCTAGGCCCTCTGAAATTTTTCTTAGGAGTTGAGATAGCAAGAAATTCAACTGGAATCTCTCTATGTCAGAGGAAGTATGTGCTGGACTTATTAAAGGAAGAAGGGTACACTGACTGTAAACCTTCGAAATTTCCCATGGATACAAAGCTTAAGCTCAGTGCAGAGGATGAACACTATCTCAGTGATCCTACTCCATACAGGCGCCTAATTGGCAGATTAATGTATCTTACTGTCACCAGACCAGAGCTCAGTTTCTCAGTACATTCACTCGCGCAGTTTATGCACAAACCGGGCCTCTCACACCTCAATGCCGCGTATAGGGTATTAAGATACCTGAAAGGTTCTATTGGACAAGGCCTTTTTTATTCTGCTTCATCCTCTATCACACTTAAAGGATTTGCTGATTCTGACTGGGCCTCATGTGTGGATACCAGAAGATCCATCACTGGTTACTGCATGTTTTTGGGAGAGTCTCTCATCTCTTGGAAATCTAAGAAACAAATCACCATATCTCGGAGCTCAGCCGAGGCTGAATACAGGGCGGTTGCCTCTGCAACCTCTGAAATAATTTGGCTCCTATAGATATTCAAAGACTTTGGATGTCCCCTACCAGCTCCTACTCTGTTTACAGACAGCAAAGTCTGATCTAGCTTTGGCCTCAAATCCGGTTCATCATGAGAGAACAAAGCATATAGAAATAGACTTGTCATTATATCAGAGATTGCTTGTCTACTGGGAAAATTCATCTACTCTATGTCCCTACACAACACCAGCCAACAGATCTATTAACAAAGGCACTTGGCCGCACGCAGTTTATCTATCTACTTTCCCAGTTGCGAATCCACAACTTGTATTCTCAACTTGAGGGGGGCTGTTCAGATACAAGTTCCAGCTCAGTTCTCAAGTCCTTGTCATCATCCAGCTCAGACTCATCACAAGAAAATACCAAAGAAGAAACACATAAACAACCATGCATATCAAACGGCTGAAAGATCAAGTGGAACTTGCGGTTATAAGTTGGTTAAGAATTACCCTTAGGATTTGTTACTGTTAGATAGAACTGTTCCATTAACGGTTATTTAGGTATAGATATTGAGTAGCTCCAAGAAACAATTCTGTATATATATATCATGTAGAAGTCTCACAATGTATATTGATACACACAATTTCATCAGAAATATACAAAAAGAATTCTCCTATCCATTTCTTCTGAACTTGTCTTCTGTTGCTCTGCCTCATTTCTGCTTGCATGCATGAACGATGGATCTTGATCTGGCTTTCAACTTCAACAAATTTGTTGCGTGAGTTGCACGTTTCCCTTCCCGATACTCCCACTTTATTTTGTGATAATCAAAGTGCCTTGTTCATGGCTCAGAATCTAGTGGCGTACAAGCGGGCAAAACATATCGATCTTGATTGTCATTTTGTACGAGAGCTTGTATCCACAGGCCGCTTGCTTGTTCGACATATTCCCACTTCCCTACAGCTTGCTAACGTTTTTACAAAAGCTTTGCCTCGTCCTGCCTTTGAGCTATTTAGATCCAAGCTTCGTGTTGGTCTCAAACCAACGCTCCGCATGCAAGGGGTATTAAGAATATTTAGTAATGAATTGTTTTTAAGTGTTTATTTGTAATATTTTACTTATTTTATTTCCTATATATATCCAAGTCATCTCACAAAATTGTGCTAAGAATTATTTTCTCATAGCACACTACACTTTGAAGGTTTCACCCCATCCAAGCTTAAAGAAAACTAAAACATTTCTCAAAAAGTTCCGATGAAATCTTGAGTATAAAGAAATGAATTTTGGTAAAAGAGAAAAACGGAAGAAAAAAAATGTGACTGCTACCATAAAAGTGTAAAGATATTAAGAGCGCTTTTGCTTTTTCAAAAGCTATGCTATCGAAGACGCTGCCCACTGACATAACTGTAGAGAAGGTGTTGAATATATTTTTAAGTTCAATCCTCCACCCCCATCCCACCCCCAAAGAAAAACAGAGTGAGTAAAGCAAGCATAACTCTTATTTTGTTTATGTACAACTCCCAGCGATGAATGAAGCATTTGCAGCTCTGAAATACAAAACAAACTGTTGGAGAGTGAAGTTAAGGTAAGTTCAGTAAATCAAATTCTGTATGTGTTTTTTGATAGTCTACTCTTCGTATAATATTGAAGTAGGAAATGTTTGATGTTTGGTGCGAGACTGTTATATCCAGTGATGTTAGTCAGGGTCTTTTCCGCCCATCTGAAAAAGTAAAAGAAAAAACTCCTCTTTTGAAGATCTCTATTGAAAACGATTGATATGTTAGCCCCTTTTTAATGCTGCTCAATCTCTTCTTGTTTCATTCTTGTTGCGTTGTGATCTCTCTACATTTAATCTGTGAAGAATAGCCTGGTTTTGGCAATGGATTTACTGTGCCTCCTAAAGCATGATATCAGCCAGCATATGAAATTTGTACTCAAGATATTACGTCATCCCTTTCTTGATTCAACTATTATCTTCATTTGCTGCTTTGCCATGTTTGTTTTACAGATATACATATATATAATACATTTATATATATCTGTCTGTGAGTGGGTTCTAGTCGTTGCATGGACCAATTAATTAAGGCACATTATTATTGTATGATCTGACAATTTTAACGTTGTATTGTAGATAATTAATTAGCTGTAAAATGAAACAAGTCCAAGTTAATGGTGTAAGAGATGGGGGTTGGTTAGTTAATTGGCTAGAAAACACACACAGCCACGCAATGGCGTCGAAATTGGTGCTGCCGGCGGCAGAGACTTAAGGGGAAATTAATTAATTCATGAATCCTCAAGCCCAAACAAGGAACCCGGCGCTATGGATCGGGAGAAGCATTAATTAGTTTGGAACTCGATCATGTATAGTAATAATGCTTTGTAAATTTGAATTTGGACTATTGAGACAGACCAGCTAATAGACAATACAAATCTGGAAAGACTTTCCCCTAAAACTTTCTTGCTTTCATGTTTCGTATCAATTTTACCAAACAACTGAAAGAACTTTGTTTCTTATAACATGAATATGATGATAGAGGAGGTGGATGATGAAGGGTGTCAGAGTTGCTGCATCAAAGGTCAAGGTTAAGCAATTGGCAGATCTCTCGTGATCTCTTCTTTTTCAAATGGATTTTTCTTTCCTTCTTCGTTTTCTCCTCCATTAGCTTCTGATGGCGGGCGCTGTGATATTGGCTAGACGGCTCAATCTATTTTTGCTTACTTAGCTAATTAGCTTTTCTCTACTTTAATATTAAGCAAATCTTGGTTTCTTCAAGTTTTATATGAGAGCTGCTTATAGTTTTCAAACTCGTGTAACTTGGTAACTGAAATTTTGAATTGTTTTATGTCAGACATATATGCTACAGCTATTCGTGGTTACGTCCGCAATGGACAGTTCCTCACAAACTTACAAATTCGTACATTTGAGAATTATTTGTGTTGCCCCCAAATCATGTATTGTGTCATTTATACAATCCCCAAATCCCGTTGAACTTGTCTTATTTTTTTGGATGCAATTATTTAAGAGAGCTGTTTTGAATTGGTAAATGTATGGAACTCATGGGATTAAATTGGTAAATGTATGGAATCTATGTGATTAATTAATTAGTTGTGGCTGAGATTTTTTTGGTAGAATTTCACTCTCTGAAACAAAGTACAGGGACAAATTGTATATTTTCATATTTTAGAGGGCAGAATGCATAAAAATAATAGTTCAACTGTTTAAGGCTTTTAACCCCTAACTTTATAAGGTATAAATCAAATGTCTCAACTATTCCTTAATAGAATTTGAATGAATTGACATTCATTAACATCAATTTAAAACATTAGTCATTTCTTAATACAATAAAAATAAATAAAATAGATACTTAAACAAAGTTTCTTCATCTCCGTGCCAAAAAGAAATAGGACAATAATTACGAGACGAATGGAGTATTAAATTTAATTTATAATATTCGTAATACCATAATATAAGAAATATTTTATATAATAATAAAATATTTCTCATGCACTATTTCAGATTAATATGAAATATAATATGTAATTTTTTAGTGTGATGAATTACATCTTTACCATACAACTATCTCACTACTCCCTGGCTCTGATACCACTACGGACACAACCGGTTCATGATAAGATTACTACTAAATTAGGAGGAATAGAACAAAATAATTTTGATTACATAATTGGAATAACCGTCATCAGTTTAGAACTTTCAGATTAACACATCGCACCAAACATTCCCCAAACGACCTTTAATTTTATAGCCCAAAACAGGGTTAAAACAGTGCGGATAATAGATATTACAAATCCCTAAATATATCAGCTATTTAAATTAAAACCTCACTTCAGTATCGTCTCTTACCATAACACCATGTTCATCTTTCAAAATACTGAACCTAGAGTTGTAAGATAATTACATAGTAATTTATCATAGAAGAATCTAACCTATAAGGCTATCCATCTTTAAATAATATAATAAGAAACAAAAATTAACTAACTAAATGAAAGAGAGAAAGATAATAGACTTACAAAATATAAGCAAAGTACTCTTCCTTGTACTATATAAAAAGGTGGAGAGAGAATTTACAAAGGGAAGAAAATTTACCCTTTCCCTTCCTACCCGTGGACAGAGATCTGAAGGAAAAACTAATGAATTGCTCTCTTTAAAAACTCAGGTTCACTCACGGGTTCTGTATGTAAAATAGTGGCGTGCATAATGATCTGAAAGTGTGTTCTATATATTTATAATATAATGTAAAAACATTACATTTTAACTGTGGCCAATTAGTAATACTTCCTCTATCTCATTTAACATTACACGTTTCTTTTTGGCACGGTAAATAAAAAAGTAGATGATAAAGTATGAGAGATGGGTAAATGATGAAGTAAAAGAGAGAAAATGAATGAGGTTGTGAGAGAGTAAATGATAAAGTAGGAAAGAGAAATGATAAAGTAAGATAAATAAATGAAAAAGTAAAAGAGAGAAATAAAAAATTAAGAAACAATTTAGTAATATTTTTTAATATTATTTCCTTTTAAGGAAATGTGTCATTTTAAGTGGAACGTCCCGTAAAAGAAAACGTGTCATGTTAAATGGGACGGAGGGAGTATATTGTTAATGAGCTTCTAATAAATTAATATTAGACTCATAATGATCTGAAAGTGTGTTCTATATATTTATAATATAATGTAAAAACATTACATTTTAACTGTGGCCAATTAGTAATACTTCCTCTATCTCATTTAACATTACACGTTTTTTTTTGGCACGGTAAATAAGAAAGTAGATGATAAAGTATGAGAGATGGGTAAATGATGAAGTAAAAGACAGAAAATGAATGAGGTTGTGAGAGAGTAAATGATAAAGTAGGAAAGAGAAATGATAAAGTAAGATAAATAAATGAAAAAGTAAAAGAGAGAAATAAAAAATTAAGAAATAATTTAGTAATATTTTTTAATATTATTTCCTTTTAAGGAAATGTGTCATTTTAAGTGGAACGTCCCGTAAAAGAAAACGTGTCATGTTAAATGGGATGGAGGGAGTATATTGTTAATGAGCTTCTAATAAATTAATATTAGACTCATAATGATATGAAAGTGTGTTCTATATATTTATAATATAATGTAAAAACATTACATTTTAACTGTGGCCAATTAGTAATACTTCCTCTATCTCATTTAACATTACACGTTTCTTTTTGGCACGGTAAATAAGAAAGTAGATGATAAAGTATGAGAGATGGGTAAATGATGAAGTAAAAGACAGAAAATGAATGAGGTTGTGAGAGAGTAAATGATAAAGTAGGAAAGAGAAATGATAAAGTAAGATAAATAAATGAAAAAGTAAAAGAGAGAAATAAAAAATTAAGAAACAATTTAGTAATATTTTTTAATATTATTTCCTTTTAAGGAAATGTGTCATTTTAAGTGGAACGTCCCGTAAAAGAAAACGTGTCATGTTAAATGGGACGGAGGGAGTATATTGTTAATGAGCTTCTAATAAATTAATATTAGACTCATAATGATCTGAAAGTGTGTTCTATATATTTATAATATAATGTAAAAACATTACATTATAACTGTGGCCAATTAGTAATACTTCCTCTATCTCATTTAACATTACACGTTTCTTTTTGGCACGGTAAATAAGAAAGTAGATGATAAAGTATGAGAGATGGGTAAATGATGAAGTAAAAGACAGAAAATGAATGAGGTTGTGAGAGAGTAAATGATAAAGTAGGAAAGAGAAATGATAAAGTAAGATAAATAAATGAAAAAGTAAAAGAGAGAAATAAAAAATTAAGAAACAATTTAGTAATATTTTTTAATATTATTTCCTTTTAAGGAAATGTGTCATTTTAAGTGGAACGTCCCGTAAAAGAAAACGTGTCATGTTAAATGGGACGGAGGGAGTATATTGTTAATGAGCTTCTAATAAATTAATATTAGACTCATAATGATCTGAAAGTGTGTTCTATATATTTATCAAGCTTAAGTCCAAATTAAATCAATGAGATCTTTGGTTCTCCATTTAGGTCAGCTAGGAGAACATATCTCACTGTGATCCATCAATACACCACCTTTAGTGTACCAGTATAGACAAGCAGCCAAGACAAGCCACCTCTTATCTCAACTTGTCCTTAAGTTGTCTCAGCTGATAACTGTTTACGTCTTGTTAGTTCAACCAATTGTGCAGTCTTCTGTGATCTACAACACACTAAACAATCCTATTCTTATAAAAGATAAATGAATAACATGAGCAAATATAATTATGTAGACAGGAGAATAAAAATAGTGGAATGGATAAACACATTATATACAGGCAAAAAGTTTGTTTCCAGCACACGAAATCCCAACAGCTGAAGACATTGAAATATATGATTTACAAGATTTTTCAGACATAGTATCCTCTTTAAATGTTATCAACATATCCTTTTTTACTTCATCGAGATATTCCTCAATCATTTTCTCATTGGATATAACCCCAGACTTTAATCTCAATTTTATTGAGATATGCTCAAATAGAGATGGAAATTACTTTCTTAGTTTAAGCTTGATCTGCTCATCATATATTATTAATACGACACATAGTATCAATGCCCAAAATGTGTCCTGATTTTAGATTTTGTTCTATCCTTTTTTCCTAGAACTAGGAACTAGAGACCCTTTTTATACAAGGGATCATATATCAGTATAACCAAACTCCGGAGTCCATTTCCAGATTCAGGGAATTGAAAATTTTGTAATGAAATATAGAGAGGATATTCCTTCTACACATAATCGTTTTTCTTGAATTTGAAGTATTCTTGGTGAAATATCCACCCATCTTTCAAACTTTTCTTTAAAACAATCTAGTAAGATTCTCACCATGGTGCCATAATATTGCCACCATCTACACAAACCATATAAGTATCTCAAAGTTATAAACTTCTAAACAAATTTTAATAAACCAAAAATGTTTTTCTTGGAATTTTCATATAGAAAAACTTTGTAAAACACATCTTGAGTCCCAGGAATTTTGTTTAATGGGAGTTTTATTCTAAAAATAACATAATTATTTTTATCTGTATGGAGTTATTCCCCATTCTTCCATAGATATAATCTTTTTTATAACAATTTTAGAGAAGTTATAAACTTCTTTTTGTAAAGTTGTAAAATGCTAAATTTCATACCCATTACTAGTAAGTATATTTTCATAATACTCTCGAAACTTATAAGTCCGAGCTGCATATGATGCTTTTTCAGGAATACCTTTCCATGATATTCCATGGATTGTTTTTTCATTTCATATCCTTTTCCTCCAGCAGAAGTATAATATCTTTATATATCCTCAAATGTTTAAAGCTTATTTTCTTCCCCTTTCCTATATATAATTTTAAAATCAAATGGGGCTAAATGAGCCTGCCACCTATCAAATTTTTTTTTGAAACATCATGTTTAAAATATTTATTGAACTTAAATTGTATAGATTTGCAATCAATCTTTACAATAAATTTTTGATTATATAAATTATCTTGAAATTTCAACACATTTTACTATAGCTAAAATCTCTTTAGTTATAGTAGCATAATTCTTTTGAGAATTATTTCATTTTCCTGAATGGAATCTTACAAGATATTATTGTTTGGTTTGAGGATTTACCTAATTAAGGATTCATTTGTAACCAATATGTGAGGCATCTGTCTCAACAATTTAACCCCAATTCAGGCTAGTAAGCAATAAACAAGGTAAAGTTTTACCTTTGCTTTTAATTTCTTGTAGAACCTTAGTTTGTTGTTTTGTTTAAGGATTTGGAGCTTTTTTTGGCCTATCATAAAGAATAGTTGTGTCTGGCTATATCTCTATAATATGGCGAAATATAATTCAAGCTTCCTAAAAATCTTTGAAGTTGTGTTTTATCAGTACTTTCGTTTGGAGATATTTCAGCAAACTCAATACTCCTATTAATTGGAATTATATATCCTTTTTCTATACTGAGTCCTAAAAATCTGATATTTGTTTCAAATATATTCATTTTTGTCTTAGATACAACTAGCCCAACAATAATATCCATAAATATCCTCAAATGTTTAGAATGCATCTCTATATTATTAGAAAATACGAAAATATCATCAATGTAAACTATAATAAACTCACTATAAGGGGGTGAAAATTGGGCCTACTCTATTCCGCACAACTTCTTGTACTGAGTGGCTTGTGGATGGACTGAAGTCAGTAAACAGTGATTAGTATCTCAATGCACTCTACCCACGTGATCAAAAAGCTTAACTGGGTAGCTGAATTATGTAGTAAGCAAACTTAATTTCTGACTGACTTTCGCGTTTGAGTCTGAACTTCGACTCAGGTATGTTCATCCCCTACACTTGAAGACTCGTCTCTGGACCAACAATTGGTATCCGAGCGGTGTTCTTTTGATCACCATTTCTTGGGACTCATTGCTCTACTCGAACAGATCCTGTAAAATGATTATCATTGTATTTGCATCTCTTACATTCATCCTATACTCTGTCCCCACCATGCTTGATATGTCGGGTATTAGGATGGTCCGATGCTCTAAATGGAAACTATGGTGTATGGCGACTTAGAATGGAAGCGCACCTGACGTCACTTCACGACAGCATGACTGATGTCCCAAAATTCGGACCCATTGTCTTATGATCGATAGCGTTGAATACGCTGGTGATGGAGGTTGAGGAGTTGCCACGGGAGCGAAGATTCCAAAGGACAAAAGCACCTTCAAAACAGAAGAAACAAAGTTGCACAACCTAGATCGAGGAGCTCGGAATGCAATACTGACTACGCCAGTGACTCTTATCTCGGAAGGGTGCATGACTGTAAGACTGCAAAAGAACTCAAGGATACTATAGCCGACTGAGTCACTCTGCAACTCAATGAAAACAAACTTGAGCTGGAACTTTAAAAGTTCGAGACATTCATCAGGATGTTTGGTGAAAACATCGAAGATCTCAACATGAGATTCACGAACAAGATTAACATAATTAACGGGTTAGGAAAAATGTTCACCAAAACATAAATGAACACGGAGAATCTTAGAGCTTTGCCTAGACCTGAATGGTGTTCATTAGCTACTTATTTACGATGTTATGACCTTAATTCTATTACTCCTGGATTTTTATTTTCAGAACTCAAGGTTGGGGAGTTTGAGCACGGTCTTTCGCAATGAAGTCGAGTGCTCCTGCTGACACACCCGTGGATCATGTATATAAAGCTAAAGTCAGCATATGAACAGCGAGCAAATCAGCAGCAAGCACAATGTCAAATCCTACTGCTGAGAACCATGCGGATCGCTTTGCCTTGCTAGCCTTGAAATATCAAAAGGAGAAAAACAGAGTGTAGAAAACTAAAGAGAGTTGGTAAAGGCTCACAAGGTAAGAAAGATACATCTTTGAAAATTGATGAGCCTAACTCTCAACTTGAATGTAGGAACATGTAGACTACTACCACTCAACTAAAGATAAATCCAAAAGAGAAGGCAGGACATCATTATGTTACAACTGTGAGAAGACTAGACATTATTTGTACGAATGTCCAGAGCTCTCAGTTGTAGAAAGAGTCGAACAACAGGCTAGAAGAGATAAATTTACCAAGAAGAGGTTACCCTACATAGCTGGAGAGCTTTCACATTGCTCAAGCGAAGTGGATATATTCATGGATTCATGTGAAGATGAAGTTGGATTCCTAGTAATCGAAGTCGATGGTGATCGTTGTTTTCACCAAATAAAGCATGTAAATATGCTAGAACTCAGATTAGTATACCAAACATGTATTAAACACATGGAACATGGATTTTAGACATTAAATCAATCTAAGGGGTTGGTTAGCGACCACGAAATCATGGGGTTTTCTAAACTAAATCAAGAAAGTAAACAAACTAAATAAATATACGGATAAAAATATGCAAATAAATGGGTCCAGCAAGATGATTCACACACACAAAGTCCGATCCTCGACACTAAAGATGAATTAATCCCTAATAATCAATTAGTTGTAGGTCGCCGTAACTCAACTGACACCTCCCTTATTCCCCCTTAATTAATCGGTAATCGCCATGGTGGTCATCGAAAAGACTATTTCTCTAAACTAGGTACAACCAATGTTGGTAGGCAATCAACAGATTTAGCACCTAATCAGCATTCAGAACTAAGGGAACCCAATTTAGAACCCTACTCGTATGGTGAATATCTAATAGTCTCCTACAAACTTGATCTTATCGTTCGAAGAACAATTATGCTACTTATCTAGCCTTTTTCCACGATAAACGATGGAGGTACTAAATTAGCTACAAATTAAATTAACTCAGGGTGATCAAGCCTAGATTACTAACATGATTCCATTAACCAAGATTAATTCGAAATTTTATAGATTACCAATTAAACTCTAAGTCTCACGAAACCATTTATGTGTGTGCTCCACATCTCGCCGGCCCCTAAGAAATTTAGCTACGCATAGTGGTTCGATTAGGCAGACAGACGACTAATCTAGGTAGAAAACAAATCATGTTGAGCCAAATTAATAAGCTGGAAATTAACTATGGGATCTACACGAAATTGAAGCACGAATTAAACGAAAACAAAACTGAATACTTAAAAGGCATCGAATGATAAAAACTCAATCTTCGAGTCCACAGAAATAACAAAAAAAAAAGTGATAACATGTCTTCTCCAAAACAAATTAGAGTTAAACTAGGAATGGAATTTGCAAGTGCTTGTTTCTCCAACTCTAACTAAAAAACCGAACAACGTGTTTCTCCCTCAACTCCACAATGTGCAACGTGTTTTTGATATCATAAAACGTTTGAAATTATCTTCTTTCCAAGGCTTTTATGCGGCTTCTCCCTCCATAAAAAGGTAGTTCTTTGATCTTCAAATAAGGAAAGATATCCTTGGATAAGGATCTCCAAATCTTTCCTTATGTTATTCTTTCTTAATCTTGAAGCCTCCCTTCTTGATATTTTTGTCCAAATTCACTCCAAAACACCCCTTATGCCTTCAAGAAATGATTGTCACCTCAGATCCTCGTCATATGCCAAGTAAGCTCAAAATTCCTACAAAACAGCTCATAATACAGTCCAACTGCCCAGGTAGGCGCCAAAAATAGGAAGAATATGAATAGTACGAAATGGAGTCATCAAACTGAAGGATCGAGATATACCTGCGTTTTTGGAAAGCTCTGATAATGCTCGTGTCTGGAGCTTCAGGACTGTGTCCCGACCCTTTTCCTTCCTCCGCGTGGATAGAGATCTGAAGGAAAATTAATTGCTCTCACGTTCTCTAAACTCATGTTTTCCCGGTTTCTGTATGGGATTAGTGGCGTGAATCTTGTGGGTGTTGTGATGGGAATTATTGATTAATTAACGCTACACCACGTTAATATAGTCATAACTGTAGCCTATTATTTTAATTATATTTCCAATAGCAAGCCCATGATATAATAAATGAATTATTTGAGCTACTTTTATTTATCAATTAATTGGTCTAGCAGATTAATTTCAGATAAATAATTTCTCTTGTTATTAATTAATTAATGTACAAATACAATATTTTCTTAATAAGTATTCCCGAGAGAGAGCAAAATTACTGGGCATTTATAGGGGCCAAACGAGGGATCCAATACAATAAATAAAGGCGGGCCTCAAATTAATTAATCATCTATACTTAGCCCAGAGCAAAATGAATTAATAGGCATAGATTTATTCCATTAGAGAATCTGTGCTGACTTACCTCTTTATCCCAACTTGAGCGTGAGCATGTATTTTAGACTTAATTGATTCCAATATTTGTGAAACAAATATCCGTTAATTAATTAAGCTTACTGACGGCTTAAATTAATTAACATCTTATAATATCATGAGTAGTACCACACTCGACCTCATTAACACACCTAAAATTAATCAATCGACCGGGCTTAGTGTGCTAATCCTTGCGAGTTCCTCATGGGATACTTATAAACTCAACTAACAGTGATACAAAATCAAAATCCAGATAACCAGCATGGGCTACAAGTAACAACTATCACCAAAGATATATAGATCCAGTCGCGATGATATTCACCATAGTAAGTCAGAGTGATTGATAGCTAAATATACATAGTTGAAATCTTGTCAAGCTTAAGACCAAATTAAGTCACCGAGATCTTTGGTTCTCCTTTAAGGTCAGCTAGGAGAACACATCTCAATGTGATCCATCAATACACCACTTTTAGTGTACCAGTATAGACAAGCATCCAAGAAAAGCCACTTCTTATCTAAACTGCAGTTTAAACCGACAACTTGTCTTTAAGTTGTCTCAGCTGTGATAAATGTTTACATCTTGTTAGTTCAACCAATTGTGCAGTGTTCTGTTATCTAAAATACACTACACAATCTAGCTCTTATACAAGATAAAGGACTAACATGGTGAATATAATTAATATTACAAGAGAATAAAAATAGAGGAAAAGGAAAGACATTGTATACAAGCAAAATGATTGCTTCCAGTATACAAAATTCCAACATAAAGTCCTTACACTAGAACCATACTTGCGCTCAAATATGAAAAAACAAAAGAATGAGTACTATTCAAATTCAGTCTTTCCCCAAGACTCAAGGCAAAGAAAGGACACAAGACTCAAATAAGAAGAGAAAAGAAAAGAACAACAAACTCAAGATATGACAAGAAGCAACACCTATCATATCCGTAATCTCCACACATAATAGACCAGACAAACACGTAAAACCGTGCGATATGAGTCTCAACAAACAAGTAGAGTTGCAAATTTAGACAAGGCACACAGACATCAACTTCGGTCAAAAACCTAAGACATAGTGGATCATCCTCACGGTTCACTCAACACTCTTTAAGCTAGTTACGGTCAAGCCACTCAAAGAATATAGTCCACTTGATCACGATAAGAGATTGTCACAATTGCAATATCAAGGAGATCTTCCTCTTTTGGTTGTAATGTGGCTTAGGACTTAGAAAAACTTTCACAGTAAGGGTCCTAGGGGTTCTAAGCTCCATCGAATGTAAAACAATATCATTCATGTCAAACTTGCATACTCCGAGATCATCAAAGAACGGTAAATATCACCCACCACTTAAGAATCCTACATCAAATGCTACCAATCATACACAAGTACCCTTCTCTTAATTCAAATGTACCACGTTTTTCTTTTTTTTTTTTTTTTTTCTGGTATAGATTTCCCTTTTTTGTGGTATTGAATTTATATTTCCGTTTGAAACAAACAAGATACATACTCGTCTGTATGCTCAGGCAAGCCATATTTTCTGCTATTTTAGGTGCAGATTTTTTCAATGATTTTTTGGCCAATTATCATTCTGTAGCATGAATCAACTAGGCAGGCAGATGACTCACAATGATGTCCTCACACATATAATAAGATCAAATCTCAAGAAAACGCGTAAAACATATCATGACATGTGACAAGAGAAAGTTAAAAAGTCTTTGGCTAATATTTTTTTTTGCTAAAACAAGAAATCTGTCAAGGCTCAAATGGTCTCGCTTGGTGATAATATATGGTAGGGAAGTCTTATCGTGGCCAAAGGGCTCAATCCCTAGTGCCTCCTATCATGTATCAGAAGTGACTCCCACTTACTGCAACCAACGGACAAACACTCTAAAATAAAATATTAGGAAGTGTCTACTTTAAAGGGTCAAGTCTAATATACGGATTATGTACAATTTTAATCCACTATTTACTTATTATTCCTCATCCCATATTACACGCACATGTTCACCAAGTCTACTTTTCACAACAACTAGCATGCTTTAATATTGAAACATAAAGTACGAATAAGACATGCGTGAACAAAGAACAAAGTCCATCAGAAACTCTAAATTTTGGTATGCTTCGACGATATAAAAGAAATGACGACACAATTTAAAATGGCGTAAAGACATCCCTCCTTACACTTAGACATTGCATGTCCTCAAGCAAGAAAAGAATAAAACAAATAGAAACATGACAAAATCATAAAACAAAACCAACAAATACCCTCCTTATACTTGATCTCTACCCAAGATCAAGTGAAGACTCAGGAAACAAGACAAAAACACATAAAATACGGAAAAACACAGTCTCAAAGAAATACAAAATAAAAAATAAATCGGGAAGATGAGATCACCTATCGGCTTGCCCGACAGGCGGGATAGGATAGTCTACTATAGCTCATGAAACCGGTGGCTATGGGCTACAAAATCTCCTCGTAGCTACTGCACAAAATCACCTTCAACCTGCAATGGGATCCTCATTCTGCCGTCTTCCTTACACTTAAGTCCACAACATCCTTCTTAGCCAAGATCAGTAAAAACAACACAAGATAAAGATAAAACAATGGAAAACAAAATAAACTAATAAAAGAGAATTCAGGTTGTCTCCCGGTAGTGCCTTTCTTTAAAGTCTTCGGCTGCACCTCCACTTCAAGAGTTAATTCTAATGACGGTATGCATAGTGGAGTCTCATCCACTACCTTGATCACCCAATTCAATTTCTTCCTAAGGTATTTATACGACATGGAATCATTATAGGCCTCTCTTTGAAAGTCTTTCTCACCCTTTGTTGACAGCTTGTCCACTTACCAAACAATGGTAGTCTGTTATGTATCTGCCCCTTTCTTGTCTCTATCAGGTTGAGGCTTTACCTCTGAAATGCATGGCTGATAATTAGAAGATAACGATCTGTCGGGAACAGTCTGCCTGGGCAGCTGAAGCACATTCTATAGAGATGTAGAATAACAAGCCTCATTTGGTGGTTCACCTATAGTTGGTATCATCATGTTATAATTCGCCTGCTTGCGTAACTAGGCCATACTGCCGATAGTGGCAGTTTTGGGTGAGACATAGAGTGCTATGATGCTCTCCTTGTTCTCTTCATTATTCATATCCTTATAATCTACATCAGTCAATCCTTGCGATATAGTGAACTTCATCTTATCCAGCAACAAATGCATCTCAAGATACTTCAGACAAAACACTCAATAACATTAGTAGAAAGGGCATCTTCATTATTACGATTATCAGGCTTCCTAAGTACATCAGTAATGTAATGAACATTAATCTCATTATCATACTTGACACTTATAGAACCCTCATTAACATCAATAACTACCTTCACAATTTTCAACAATGGTCTACCCAAAAACACTCCTGCAGTACCTTAAACTTGCTTATCATTAGTATCAATGATATAAAGATCTGCAGGGTAAACAAAATTATTAATTCTGATAAGAATGTTCTCCAATAGGCCAACTGGAGTGATGCAAGTTCTATCGGCATGTTGTATAATCACCCTAGTGGCCACTAACTCAACTCCAGATAATTATTACTAACAAAGTGGCACTACATTAATGGATACTCCTAAATCAAACATTGCATGTTTAATCATCACATTTCCCATTAGAAAAGGTAAAGTAAATGTACCTGGATCAACGCACTTGGCGGGTAGCATCCTCTGTATGATAGGAAATACATTGATGTCCATCACAACCTTCCTAGACATAAGAATTTTCCCAATAATGAAATCCGTTAGAAGCTTCCCAAATTGAGGGATCTTCACAGCTTCGAGGATAGGGATGTTGATTTCCAGCTTCTCGAACAACTTCAAATAATCCATGTACTCCTTGTTTGGCATCCTCTTCCTTGCTAACGCTTCCGAAAACGGTGGAGGAATCATAGTTTTAGGTTTTGACTAAGCAGTCCGAGCCTCTTTGTCAGTCTGCTTATCCACTTCAACATTCTGCTTTGCTGAAGACTCTACCAGACCGCCTGCTTGGCCAGTTCGTCGGTATTCCCTATTTTAACAACTTTTGCTCCCCATTTTCAGTGTCAACTTGGGTATCTCCTTCCCACTTCTGAATATGATGTGGCTGCAACTATGGGAAAACCGATTTGGCTAAGTTTGAGAAGCTAATTGACTTAGTGTTGAGATGAAGATTCAGTAGAACATATTTATAGATTTGAAGATCCCAAAACCACTAGCTGAATGATGAGTCTTCGTTCCTGTAATAGCTTAGCTTGAGTTCAGCATGTTAGGAACTCGGTAGGCTAGAGTTCAGTAGTTGCAGATTTTAGTAGAAGACCTTGCACTCAGCTGACGGTCTTAGGATCAAAGAAGTCAGTTGGTCAGCCGACCACCAACTGAATCTTCACAGGAATTCGTGCCCATGCACTAATACTCAGAAGAACGTCAGTAGGAAGTCACTTCAATTAAAGGTCCGAGGATTCAGAGGAAGTCAACCTTGATGTTTGACAAGTCTCACCTACCAATCTACCTCGACCAATAGGGAGCCAACACACTTTATCTTTTCTGACAAAAGTTGCTCGTAGACTGAAAAAGAGGCTTATCTCTACCCTGCACCTATTCATCAATGTTAAAATTTGAGGCGTCGTTTTCCTTGTCATTTTGACACGTGGCTAGACCCCTCTCCAACGGATCTATTCACAATCGACGACTATATAAGAGGAGAGTCTTCATGCAGAGACAACACCGGGAACCAAAGCTATCGAAGAATCTAGTGAAGAACTAGCATTCATAGAACAACCATTTAGTTCATCACTTAGAGTTATCCTTGTTCCCCTTCTCTTATCTAAGAAAGCTTAATTGTAATACCCATAGCTTAGAAACCCCTAGGAAGTTCGCATTATTGTGAAATCATTCTTATTCGTAAGAACTTCCTCACTGTTGGAGAAGCCTCAAACTCTTTATGTTTGAAACCCTTGTAAAAGTCACTACAACTATAAGTAGAGAATCTGCCATGCAAAGAGATAACTGAGAACTTGCTCATTGAGAACAGATCACTGAGACCTGCTCAGTATAATTATAACAAGTATCCTGCTTTGGTCAGGACAGTGGACGTAGGACCCAGTGTGTTCGAACCACTTTAAAAATCTGTTGTGTTTATTTACTACTTTTCTTAACTGATCATACTGCATTAAAACTGTATTTCATCAAACTCAGCATAAAACCGATTTTCAAACCGAGACGTTTAATAAGGCTTACACTTCCGTACACAACTCTGATACTGAACAACTGTTCGACTGACTCAAGTCAGTAGAGCTGAACTCAGTAGAAGAAATCTTTGCCCACGCGATCTTGAAAGCATATATGGGTATCTGACTTAGCTTAGTAGCAAACTCAGCTAGAGCAGACTTTCGCATTTTAGAAAAGAATCTGTATTCAGGTGTATTCAGCACCCCCTCCTCTACACCTGAACCACGTCTCAGGACCAACAATTGGTATCAGAGCGATGTTCTTAACTAATCATCATTTCTAAAACTAGTCTATCTCGAACAAAGATCCTAGGAAAAACCATTTTTACTGCATCTTGCATCTCTTCATTGCATCCTATATCCTATCTTTCAATGGCTGATATTTTAGGGATTAGGACAGTACTCATGTTCTCAAATGAAAACTACGCGGTATGGCGAGTGAGGATGGAGGCACATTTAACCTCGCTGCACGACAGCAGACCTATGTCGTTGAGAAAAGGACCTATTGTTCTGATGATTGACTCAGTCGAACTTGCATTGGATGGAATAGCAGGTGTGAGAACCGGTCCGAAGGTCGCCAAGTACAAGAGCCTCTTCACTCCCGAGGAGAAGAAACTGCATTATCTCGACCGAGTTGCTCGAAACGCAATACTGATGAAATTCAATAACTCATATCTCAGGAGGGTACATGATTGCAAGACTGCAAAGGAGCTATGGAAAGCTCTCGCATTACTGAGCAAAGGAACTCCACAGATCAAGGAGAACAAACTGGAGTTAGAGCTGCAGAAACTCGAGGCCTTCGCTATCCTTCCAAGGGAGTCCAGAGATGATTTCAGTGCTCGTTTCACAACCCAGATCAACATCATCAACGGACTTGGGAAAATTTTCAGCAACAAAGAGATCAACATAAAGATTCTAAGGGCTCTTAGCAGGCCCAAGTGGTATTCTTTTGCTACGTGTAGGAGGAGATCTGACTTGAATTCTTTTACTCCTGATTATGTGTTTTCAGAGCTGAAAGCAAAGGAGTTCGAATTCAACCTCCCACACACCCCCGGTGCTGAAGCTGAAGTGCCAATGTGTCATGCATATAAGGCATCAGCTAGGAGTCCCGGAGCAAGTCCCTCAGCAACAAGCCAGTCATCTGGAAGCTCAGTAACAATACCTACTGCTGACAACTTGGCTGAGAAGTATGCTCTCCTTGCTGTGAAATACCGAAGGAGAAAGAGATGTTCAGAAGGAAGATGAAAAAGGCTTCCCAAAAATATCAAGGTAAGAGAAATCACAGTCACTCGAAAAGTGAAACTAAACCTCTACCTGATTGCAGGAATACTGAACCTCAGTATGTTACAACTGCACCTCTAGAAGGGACGACTGAAACTCCCGTGGAACAAAAAGACACATCTAGAAGGGACGACTGAACCTCAGTATGTTACAACTGCAAAAAGCCAGGACACTTCCAGTACGAATGTCCTGAACTCTCACCAGCTGAAAGAGCTGATAGGCAAGCCCGCTGCGACAAGTTTGTAAAGAAAAGGTAAGCCTACATAGCTGGAGAGTTATCCGATTGCTCAAGCAATGAGGAACTATTCATGGAATCGTCTGATGACGATGCTGCATTCATGTCAATCGAGACAAAAGATAGTGAACTGTGTCTGATGGCCAGAGAAGAGGCTGAGGTAAATTTTGAACCTATTATATGCCCCTCTTCACCTTGCACACACGACATGAGCTTTGATGCAGGAGAACCGCTAGATGTGGTTCTTGCGTGCGAAGATTTGCCTGAAGAGCAAATTCAGATGAGCTAGCAGTTCAGCAAGACGATTCAGGAGATGGATATCCTGAAAGCAGGAAGTCAGAGACTTTCAAAGAGAAGTCAGGACTCTACTGAGTCTGAATGACTTGTTCTGAGATTGAAGGAAGAGATTAACTCTCTTATACTAAATCTCAAGAACATGAAGCACAGATTTCAGTACTGTCCAAAGACGTCTCTGAGAAAGAGACTGATATTGCTAATCTCAAGGAAAAGGTCACACAAGCCAGAACAGAATATGAAGCTCTAAGGAAGAGTGATCAAGTGTGGAGAACCTTGATAACAAAGCAGTACATTGGAGCCAAGGAGAAGTTGGAGAAGCTGTTACGATCTCAAAGACCATATGTCACTAAGGAAAGACTTGGTTACACTTGTGAAGCCTCCACTTCAGGACAGAAGAGCTCCACCAAGCTAGCTGATAGGTTTGTCTAAGGGGCAACTCAACATGCAGGCTATACATGCCCTCTGGCAAAGAACAAGCAGAAGATTCAAGCACCTCAATCTAGCTACAAGAATATGACCCTTGGTTCTAGCTCCAAGACACTAAGAGCAAACTCAGGGGAAACCAAGAAGGTCAGGTGGGCCGAACAGCATGGCCACCAACAGCTGTCTCATCCAGCTCAATATGGTTTGTACTACTATGAGCCAAGAGTCAAATGCCCCAAGGTTCAGAAGAAGAAGAAAGCCATCAGGGCTACAGACTAAGAAGTCAGCCACTCCAATTTCAGTGGAGAAGGCTACAGACAAAAAGGGCAAGAAGTCTGAAGCCATCAGGGCTGTCAGACAAGTTTGGATCCTAAAATCTAATAATTAAGGACCCAAGCTGAACCCAAAGGGTACCTGAATCTATTTTTGTTTTGCAGGTGAGACAACACCCTAGGATTGTCGACAGTGGATGTTCAAGACATATGACACATCAAAAGAGCCTACTGACCGACTACGTTTAGCAAGATGGAGCCAGAATTGAGTTCGGTGGCAACTCCAAAGGCTACACAAGAGGACACGACACATTGAAAATAGAGACTACAATAGTTCCTAGAATATCTTATGTTGAAGAACTTCAACATAATCTCCTTTCTGTTAGTCAATTCTGTGATAACTCCAATAAAGTGACTTTTGATGCAGGTTTTTGTGATGTTCGTGATAGATCTACAGGAAAAAACTATGTTATAAGGATCGCGGAAAGGAACATATACTATGCTGAATGGAATACCGCCGAACCTGAAGCTTGCCTGCTAGCACACACGAGGTCAGATGACAAAACAACATGGTTGTGACACAGACGACTGAGTCATCTGAACTTCAAGACAATGAACAAGCTAGCACGTGAGGCTAAATTCAGAGGACTGCCCAACGAAGTGTTCAAAAGATATAAAAATTGTGAAGTATGTTTGAAGGGTAAGCAAACAAAGTCAAGCAATCCGCCAATTCTTTCATCTTCCACTGATGGAATCCTTCAACTGCTGCACATGGATTTATTTGGTCTAGTCAATCTAGTGACGATCATAGGAAATAAATATGCTCTTGTAGTCATTGATGACTATTTAAGATATACTTGGGTGATATTCATCGCCAATAAATCTGACGTCAAACTTGAGCTGCCGAAACTACTGAAGCGGCTGAGCGTCAAGAAAGATATCAAGATCCAAAGCATATGCTCAGATCGTGGAACTGAGTTTCTGAACTCGATGGTGAAAGAATTCTATGAAGTTGAAGGCATTGAACACGAAACCTCAGCGGCACGTATGCCTCAGCAGAACGGACTTGCTGAAAGGAAAATTAGAACGCCTAAAGAAGCAGCAAGGACGTTGCTCGCAGATTTAGGTCTACCATTGAAGTTCTGGGCAGAGGCTACTAACACTACTTGCTATACTCAGAACCGGTCTCTATTGACTTAGATGCATATGAAGATGCCTTACGAATTATGGAAAGGGAGAACTCTTTCTATTTCACATTTCCATATTTGTGGTTGTTCGTGCTTTATCCACAATAACGGAAAGGACCAGTTAGAGGTCTTTAATAGCAAGTCAGACCAAGGAGTTTTCTTAGGATACTCTAGGGTCTTTAACTACCGGACTCTTTGCGTGGAAGAAAGCACTTATGTTGTATTTGATGAATTTAGTTATGAGTTTAGGAAGTCAAACTCTTAGCTAGAAGCTGAAGAGGTCAGGAGCAAGCTACATGATCTAAGCTTAAAAGACAACACTGAAAAGATCCAAAATTGTTGGGATGATGATTCAGATGATGAAATTCAGAATCAACCAAGAAGCAGTATAGCTGAGGAGATTGATTCTACCAAACAGGATGAATCCCAGGTAATTCAGGTCGATGAGGGAATCCATGTGGTAACTGAGACCTCAACTGAGAATAACAACTCAGGGGGAACTATCGATCTTCCTGAGCTAAATGCCCCTGAACCTGTGACTCAGTAGACCCAACCCTTGTTAGTGAATTGCTTCAAACACAAAATAGTACAACTTAAATTCCTAATACTCATACTGTATGTGTTGAACTAGTTCCAAATGAAGTAATAAGACGTCTTCGCTCGTGGTTAGATGCTCATTCTTCAGATCTTATAATAGGAGATCCCTCAGCTAGTGTCAAGAAAAGATCCAGATTCTGTCAAGGAGAGAGTGCTTTATACTCCTGTTTATTGTCGACTGAAGAACCTCATACAATTGACGACGCGCTTAATGATGCCGATTGGATCACCACCATGCAAGAAGAACTGAATCAGTTCACGCAAAACAACGTATGGGAGCTTGTTGACAGACCTAGACATCAACACGTGATAGGAACGAAGTGGGTCTTCAAGAACAAGCGTGATGAAAACAACGTCAATGTCGGGAATAAAGCTCGACTCGTTGCCAAAGGATATTGTCAATCAGAAGGAATGATATTGTCAATCAGAAGGAATAGATTTCGATGAAACATTCTCCCCATTCGCAAGTTGAAAGCTAGTCGTCTATTCCTAGCCTATGCAACACATCAGTAGTTCACAGTCTATCAGATGGATGTGAAGTCAGCTTTCCTCATTGGCGTGCTGAAGGAAGAAGTCTATGTCAAACAACCGCTCGATTTTCAGCAGGGACATCAGGTTTACAGGCTTAAGAAAACTTTGTAAGGGTTAAAACAAGCACTCAGGGCTTGGTATGATACCCTCTCAGATATTTTACTTTAGAAAGGAACAGTGGATTTAACCCTATTCAGTATCAAGTCAGGATAAGACATCCTACTGGTGCAGATCTACGTGGACAACATCATCTTTGGATCAAGGAATCTGACTATGTGAAATTCGAGCAGATGATGAAAGAGAAATTTGAAATGTCGATGATGGGAGAGATGAACATTTCCTTGGACTTCAAGTCAAACAATCAAAGAAGGGAATATTCATTAATCAAGCCAGATATACAAGAGATCTCATCAAGAAATTCGGCTACGAATCTAGCAGGTGAGTAAAGATACCCATGAACACCAATCTCAAGATTGATCTTGACAAAGAGGGATTATCTGTTAACTCAACTGACTATCGTGCTATTATCTGTTCTTCATTGTATCTTACAGCAAGCAGACCTGACATAACTTATGTTGTAGGTATATATGCGAGATTTCAGGCGAATCCCAAGAAGAGCCATATAGATTCAGCGAAGAGAATTCTTCGTTACTTGAAGGGAACACCTAATGTTGGATTATGGTATCCTGCTGATGATAATCTTGATCTAACTGGTTATTTTGATGCTAACTATGCAGGTTGTCGAATCGATAGAAAGTCAACCTCAGGAACTTGTCAGTTCCTCGGTAGCAAGCTCATATTATCGTTTTTAAAGAAACAACACTCAGTAGTAACGTCCACTACTGAAGCTAAGTATATGGCTGCTGGAAGCCGTTCTGCACAGATATTGTGGCTTCAACAAAGCTGAGAGATTACGATATTCATCTAGATGAACGGCCGATCTACTGCGACAGTACCAGTGCTATTGCAATCACTCAAAACCCAGTTCTACATACAAGGTGCAAGCACGTGGACATCTATCATCCTCATCAGAGATCATGTCGGGAAAAAGGATATCAGAATGGAAAAGATCTACACTGATAAGCAAGGAGCTGATATCCTGACCAAACCTCTAGCTGAGACCAAATTCAACGATCTCTGAGTAGAACTAGGTCTTTTGGATCCTACTGACATGATTCATTAAATGATCCAGGAAATACTTAGTAAGGGGGAACTTACTTTCAGTACAGCTGAAATACTCAGTATCGTCAAACGTGGTATCAGTTGACTACGATGTTCAGCTGACAGGTTATGAGTATTAAATTCAGCATTTGGTGATTCGGCATGTCATAGCATGTATTTTCCGCCTTTAATGTTCATCGTACTACATTGAGTTTGTTGTTTTCATTAAACTCACGACATTCCATAAAATTGACTTCGGCGCATTAAATGTATGTCATTTCACCTTACCATTTAGGCGATAGAGATAAATAGGTGAGATTATAGGCGGCACAAGAATCATAACCTATTATAACATCCAATCTGAGCCGTCCACATCTTAAAAACTAACTAATCTCAACCGCATGTTTAGAAACCGCTCCATATTCAAATCTGAATATATACGCATGTTATCTCTATCCTAAATCATATTTCCGCTATTCACAAAAGATTTGTGCTTTCTGCAAATGTTCAATCTTTGCATTAGACTTCTACTGCATTTTAAGCACTTATCGTTCGATAAGATCTCTATAAACTAAATCTGCTTACTAACTTACCTTTTTTTCAAGTTCTAACGTTCTTTTTGCAGATTTTAGTTCATACCATGGCGATGATCGTTCCCACCAGTGATGTTCAGATCCCCGAGGATATCGCTGAGATCATATCCAAGAAGAGGGTTCTCTTCGAATCCATATTATCCATCAGGACATGTGGCGTGGAGTGCGTGACTCCAATCTTCGACGTACTTGAGAGATCGGGCCTCCTGCCGATTCTCTCTAGGTCCCCGCGTCAGTATCTTCCATGCCAGGTAGCCGAGTTCTTTCTGAACTACCGGGAGGGTAAAAATTATCATGATATCTCCACCATTCTCTCGAGGTATGAAATCCATCCCAATTAGTGGGAGGACAAGGCCACCCAGATTGATGTGGCCAATCATCTTCGCGTCAGTTTTGATCTTGCAGAAGAGGGTATTCCTATTATCGGGTACAAAGAAGCCTCAGTAGATGAGTACCTCTACCGTTTCAGTAGGGAGACAGATATAGTCTTCAAAGTTGCTTTCCCAAAAAGCTAGCTGCTCCCACAGTTCAGAAGGTTGACCTATATGGTCAACCATATATTGACCAACTCTGCGGGATCATACGATCACCTCTCCCGCATTCGCATCCAAATTATGATGGCAATCATAGACAAGGCCCCAACCAATTGGAACTCCTTCTTCAAAGCTGAATTCAATGCTCAATCTCGGAAATTTATAGATTCTGAAGATGGAATGAAGCTAATTCTGAAAGGGAAACTTCTATATGGGAGCAAGGTGTCTATAATGATCGAGGACGACTGCCCTAACAGAGTGTCTTTTGCCGATGCTTTTTACATCGATCCGAAGCTGCTGAAATTCCTCAACGCAGCAGCCGCCGATAAATCCATAGGGCGAGGACAGGCTCTCAAGCGTCCTTTGGAGATCAAGGAGAATCCCCGCCCTACTGAGGAGCATCCGCTGAAAAGACAGAAAACGCTGAAGAAGACAGTACCTTCAGTCGTGATCCCTCCTTCACCTATATCTATCGTGGACTCAGGGTCTGGTCAGAAGGATGTGACCCTGAGAGAAAAAGTGAAGAGAGCCCTGTCTGAGGAAACTCAGCTGGAGACCCCTGCTGAAACTCAACCTGCTGAGATTTCCTCCCTTCCGACTTCAGTTCAATGCTAAGATCAAATCAGCTAAAGAAGTCGCGATTGAGAAACCTGAGATCAGTGCTCATGCTGATCTCGTGGACATTGCTGTCAGAGCAAGGGTTCAGATATGCCTACAATTCCTGGAATGGGATTTGTTGGAAGAGACCATCCGCCTGCAAACCTTGTCCACATTAATGTACGAAGAACATAGATTGAAAGAGGAGTTTGGCTACGAAAAGCCATCTGATATAGTTTCTCTGGAGGATCTTAAGGTTGTGATGCTCATGATGCTCAATGACAGACTACAAGGAGCTCAACCTTCCTCTACTAAACCTCCTCCTCCTCATCTATCTCCTTCTCATGTTGAATCATCTAAGAATACAGACCTGGGAGGATCTGCTGAGGGTAACACTCCCACGGATGATCAGTCGCCACCTCCTCCAGTATCTGGCAGGATCATCCAGACTCCGTCCATAACTCAGCTTAAGTCAAAAAGCAAATATCAGGCTGCTGAGCTCAAGGACCTCACAACGGATTCAATCAATAAGGTTATCAAGCGTCAAGCTCACAAGAACAGGAATCTTGCCGATGATGTGAACATTAAGTGGAGTAAGTTCACTGAGGCTCAGATGAAGACGCTGAATAGCCTTACTACTGAACTACAGAGGATCAACACTCCAACTTCCATCAATGCTGAAGAGATCCTCACTAAAGCACTTGAGGCACAGAAGACAGACTTGACTGCTCAATTCCAAAACTTACTGCAGTCACAAGCCAAGAAATTCTCAGAAGAAGTGGCTGCTGTAACAGGTCGTGTCCAGAAGGCAGTTGAGGATCATTAAAAATTCACTTCTGATAGTGTTTCTAAAGCACTGATCAACCAACACGACTCCTGCCAAGAAATAAAGAAGGCTGCCTATGATGCTGTAGAAGACTATCACAAACCTTTGACCAATCTAAAGCTGTTCTACTTAAAGCCATTAATCAAGAGCACGATCAAAGATGGGAGTCCTACACAGACGTGGCCACTGACATTGCCTCAGGTCTGACTGCGGTCAAGGCCTCAGTAGAAAGACTGACACAAAAGGTTATTGCCCTGGATACTCTTATTGATGATGCCAAAAAGGGGGAAAAGTCTAGATCTGCTCAGCTCAGAGCCCTCCTAAAGGTAGAACATCAACAGGCTGTAGAACCGAGTTCAACTCAGGGGGAAGTTCCTTCAGTGGAACCCACTGATGCGGATGTGGCTGAGGTGGCCACGTATATTGAAAGCCTACCTACTGAATCGCCACCTCCAGCCAAGAAATCCGATAAGGGTAAGGGTAAGGCCCCAGCTGAACCAAGTCCACCCGGAGAGAAGAAACTCAAGTTCAGGTCACGTGAGGAACAAATAGTATTTGACGCTAAACTGGCCAGAGAACTTGCAGAAAAGGATGCTAAGAAGAAGCCGAAAGCAAAGAAGGGGGTACATATCCGTACTCCAGCGCCTACTCGCACCAGATCTGCTATCCTAGGAAATCCAGGGCTTCAGCAGCTGCTCAATCCACTCAGTCCATACCCGAACAGTCCAAATCTGAGAAGCAAGGCGCATCTGCATCCAAGTCATAATCTGCATCGCCTGCAGACTCAGAAGATCAGCACTTGCCCTCGACTGTCCCCTCTAAGGAGCAAGAGCTTGATATGAAATAAATATTGGATGCATCTGAGCGTGCACTAGAAAGAACAGCTGAGGCCAGGTTGATTAGAGAGGCTAGAGAAAGGATTCGTCTAGCTGATCTAGAGGTCGTTAGGCTGAGGACTGAAAAGGAAGCAAGGGAGAGGATTCCAGAGAAAGACAGAAGTATACCTACTTCGTCTAGGTAATTCAGGAGAAGGGAACCGGTCAGTGAAGTTAAGAGGATCATCATTAAGAGAACTAATGGCTGGGTACCTCTCAAGCTAAATCACCAGTGGGAAAAGCTAAAAAATGGACTTCATCAAAAGATTCTACATCTAGAAAGTTAGAAATGAAGATTCTACTGATGCTGACTCATACTTCAAAGATTTTCTAATAGCTATGAACCCATCCCTCCTTGCTGGGATTTAGACTTTGCAGGATCAGATAGGCAAACACTTAAGGCTCCTCCATTCAGGATTCTTCCTCCTCCTTTGACTCATCAAGATAATATATGCAAGAAGGAGATAGAAGAAGAGATTAAGGAAGCCATTATAAGCAAAGCCCTGACCAAAGATGTTGAAGAAGACTTAGTGGAAATCAAGGCCCTGAAGAGCAGAGTTTATTCAGGATATGACCTTGAGCTTTCGGAGAAGAAGTCTGCTGACTTCCGTGCTCGCATACAACAATTCAAGAAGAAGTCGAGCTAATCTCTCTCTCTCCTAGTCTAGCTTTGTAGTGATAGCATGTCATGCTATGTAAATCTTATTCATCTATGACATTTATCACTTTCAACCTTGACAACTACTCATTGTCTTTACGGCTATTTTTTTCTGCACGACCGATCACTTCAGTGACAGATATCTCTCTATATGACCCTATATAACTTACATGTTTATCTGCCTTAGAATTATTCCCTGCTGATTATTTGTGTTTGCTCTGATCTTCTCTGATACCTCGCTAGTACTTAGGGGGAAGGGCTCTTTTATCTGAAATAGGGAGAAACTATTTCTTAGGGGAACTTGCTTTATAGGGACATTATTATTCAGATATTGAGAAGAGCTGAATTTACTTTGATGATTAGCTTCTAATAAGTATTATCTATTCTGAGCTTTGATTATTCTTTTCGTATCGGCCTTGATATCTCTTGAATGTGTTAACTTGCTTTCTAGCTCTGATATCTTTCAGATAACTTCAGCATGCTATAACTATGTCCATAGTATTAAAATATGTAAGCTCTAATACATTCAGTATTCTAACTGTATTGATTTAACGTGGCTCTGATACACTGCTTGATAACATAAGATAGCTCTTATATTCTTCTTACTTGTGGTTGCTCTGATTCCTTCTTTTCATTATTTAGTCAGCTTTCATATGTTGGCTGGAGCATTCCTTGTAATAGATCTTTACTCAGTAGCAGTATCTCTTAACCCTAGCATGTTTCTTGATAGAAGATGTAAAAGGTTTTGGCATCATAAAATAGGGGGAAATTGTTGGGGTGAAGATTCAATAAACATATTTATAGATTTGAAGATCCCAAAACCCCTAGCTGAATGATGAACCTTCGTTCTTGTAATAGCTTAGTTTGAGTTCAGTATGTTAGGAACCCAGTATGCTAGAGTTCAGTAGCTGCAGAGTTCAGTATAAGACCTTGCACTCATCTGATGGACTCAGGATCGAAGAAGTGAGTTGGTCAGCCGACCACCAACTGAATCTGCACTTGAATTCGTGCCCTGTTGGGATTTTGTATACTGGAAGCAAATTTTATTCTTGTATACAATGTGTTTTGTGTTTTGTCCCTACCACTATTTTATTCTACTATCCGATAAATATATATATTTGTACATGTAATCCTTTATCTTGTACAAAAGTTAGATTTGTGTAGTGTCGGGTATTATAGAAGACAACACAAATTGGTTGAACTGAAAAGATATAAACAGTTATCACAACTGAGATAACTTAAGGATAAGTTGTCGGTTTAAGCTGCAGTTTAGATAAGAAGTGGCTTATCTTAGTTGCTTGTCTTTACTGGTACACTTAAGGTGGTGTATTGATGGATCACAGTGAGATGTGATGGATCACAGTGAGATGTGATCTCCTAAATAACCTTAGTGGAGAACCAAGATCATGGTGACTTAGCTGGTCTTAAGCTTGGTAAGACTTCAGCTGAGTGCATTTGGCTATCTATCACTTTTATCTACTATGGTGAACGGCATCGCGACCGGATCTACGTTTCTTGGGTGTTAGTAGTTATTTGTGACTCAGGCTGGTTGTCTGTATCTTGCAACCCTATCCTAGTAAAATGGGTTGATAATATCCCATGAGGAACTCAAAAGGATTAGGACATTAAACCCGGCAGGTTGATTAAGTTCTGGTGTTTTAATAAGGTCGAGTGGTACTACTCAAGAATATAAGAAGATGTTATTTAATTTAAGCTGTCAGTGAGCTTAATTAATTAACAGATATTTCTATCTTAAATACGGAGATCGATTAAGTCTAAAATACAAGCCCTTGCTCAATTTGGGATAAAGGGGTAAGTCAGCACGGATTCTCTAGTGGAATGAATCTGTATTTATTAATTAATTTTGCTCTGGGCTGAGCATAGATAATTAATTAACTTGAGGCCCTGCTTTATTTCTTGTATTAGATCTCTAATCTATCCCAATTAGTTGCTTAGTTATTTATTGTCTCTCAGAAATCATTATTAATATATTAATGTAATTTTACTTATTTAATAATGTTATTTATCTGGAATTAATTGGCTAGACCAATTAATTGATAAATATTAGTAGCCCAATGGATTAATTAATTATATTATGGAGTAATTATGTGGAAGCCCATTAGGAATATAATTAAATTAATGGGCTACAAATATTAATATTATATTGGCTTTTGAAGCCTATATATTTTAGAATTCTGTTCATAAATACACACACACATTAACATATACACGCCGTGCGTGATTCTTGGAGAGACAATATTCTTATTTTTCTCCAGTTCTCTGACCACCTAGAGGGTGAAAAAGGTCGGGATACAGATCAGAAGATCTGACACAGGAGCAACAATCAGAGCTGCAACAACATACGTAGGAGGAAGGTAATCGTTGTTAACTCCTATTTTCCTTCAATTGGTATCAAAGTCTGGTTTAGGCTCTGATTGTTACTGTTAGGAGCATGATTAGGGTTTAATTCCGTCGTTACCGGGTTATTTTTCCTGTTATGGGTGGCATGCGAGCCACTGTTTTGACCCTGTTGTAAGGTTTTTCTCGTGAGGAAATCCACGAGTAGTTGATAGGACCAATGTGTTACGTGATTCTGCTGTTTTTTTACTGTATTTTGGTCCGAGATGCACGAAAATCGAGACAAATGGTGCGGAAGGTTGGAAAAGGGCGAAACCCTAATTTCTGGCAGAACACAACCATCATCTTCAGGAGGTGCGTGGGGGCGCGTGCCGACTCATTTTTCCGATCCGTTCGGATAGTTTTGTTCATTTTTTCGTTAGCTTCGTCTGGATAGGTCGCACGACCCATTCAGATTTCTAGTTTGAATAGCATCGGAAAGGAGAAGTGGTCGTGCTGTCCAGAAAAACCCCAAATTGGACGAAAACCTTAACTCGGCTAGGGTTCTGCCGCATCTTGCGGCGGTGATTCCCAGCGGGTCCGGCGTCCGATTGACAATCGGCTTGAACCGTTGGATTCCTCGTCTCACGATCTTCATGTTGATATGTCGTATGGGATCATCCAATCTCGGATGCAACCGGAATTGACGTCTGAAGTTTGCTGCTCACAATTTTTTTTTCCGGCGAATAGTTTCAAAATTGAGGGAAATTGATGAACGATTTCGGCTGGAATTCGTTCATCAATTTCCCTCAATTTTGAAACTATTCGCCGGAAAAAAAAAATTGTGAAAGAGCTCGACGGCGACGGGTTGCGAAATTTCACAGCACCAGATCGCGGCGGCGGCTCTCTTGCCTAAATTAGATGTCTGGGGGCAGCGGGGACGGTGGCGGAGGGTCGTGGTCGGCCGTGCGCTGCCATCACCAGCATCGTTCCATGGCGCTGCAGCGCGTTTCAGGCGGTGGCGCTGGGCGGGGCCGGACGGGGAGGCGGCAGCTGTCGACGGCAGGCTACTGCGCGGGCGGCGGTGGCGCGATTGGCGCTGTGTTGTTAAAGAATATGCTGACGTTGCGGCTGATGTGGCGCGGCACATCAGCACTAGCTGCCACGTGTCTGACACGTGGCAGATGCCCCTAATGAGGTGGCAACAATGCAGTTTTCATATTCGAAGATTTTGAAGATTTTGAAGATCTGTATTTTGATCGGTTTATTTAATAGTTAGGAATTACGTGTTTTAAAGCCCAATAACGACGTTTTAAATTTCCTATTTGCGCATTTATTTGTTATTATGCTTTAGCCTGCGATTATGTGATTAATTGCGCTTAGAAAAACTTGTAAATATGATTTATGTCGTTATTAAGCATGTTTTAATTTTCGCGAGCACGTTTTATTATGTGAGTTTAGAAATTGCATGCTTTAGGAATTATGTGGTGATGCATGATTCGAAACAAATCTTTTGAATAAAAAGACTAAGCAACTTTAAATTAAATGTTTAATTAGATTCCATTAATTTGGATATTAAACCCTTAATTGGACCTCCATTAATTGGACTCTACACAATGTAGTTAGATTATGTGAGTAAACGTCCACCTGTGTGGCTTGCTTGCATCTTTGAGCTACAAGTTTTGTGAGATGAGTTTTCCAAAATAATAATTTTTTATTATTGAGTAGTAGGAGCCGTAAACGTCCACCTGCGTGGCTTGCGTGCCTAGTAAATACGAGTACTCTAGAAGATAATAATTAAATAGGATGGCTAATTAGATCAAATTGAATGCGGCATAATTCGAGTAAGTATGTCAATTTCGAGAATTTGATTCTATTTTGGTCAAATTAATGGTCAATGCTTAGATGTCACCGCAGGTACAATTCACATCCCTCGAAGTCCCTTCCTGCGTTTTAATAGTGACATGGTCCAGAATATTGAACTATTAATTCCATTAGTCTTAAGAACCTAGATGTGGATTGAAATTAAAGAGCTAGGTATATAGCTTGGTTTAGGGTTACGCTAATAAATGTCCACCTGCGTGGCTTGCTAGTGGAATTCCTAGAGTTGTTCGAGGTTTTTAATAGCATTGTTTTTACAAAAGGTTACAATGATTATTAATTACGAATTAAGTGCAAATATTAATTTCATACATGCTTTAAATTATATTTTTCAGATATGTCTGTTCGAATATTTTTCGAGTTCCTATACAATCTCACCAACCAAACCCTGACGGGTTTAACAATTTTTAAATAATTTCATAGAGTGGAAGATATATCTTACCTCTCCCAATAAAAGCTTTGCAAAGGTCCTATAAGAACTTTCGTTTTAGGACCGCTATGTCGAAGAACGAGTTTACTATGAGTATGTTACTCTAATCTTTGGTAGCGGTCAAAGAGGTTATAGGAAAGGGCAAGAATGCTCAAGTCTTGAATATCCCTAGTAGGTCAAGGAATCCTCCAAAAAGGCGGAAACCAGAAAAAGAGCAGAAATGGTGGTCAATTCAAGAAGAGCAGTGGGAGTAGGAAGATGGTCCTTACCGGCGACATGCGAATGTCAAAGGAGAAAAGAAGGTTCTTCAAGAGTGGTAAGAAAGGACACTGGAATAATTGTAATCCAGATGTCAAGGCAAAACAGAAAGAGACGCGAGTCGCTCTTGTAACTGAAACTGTTCTGGTTTCCTCTTCTACCCACGAATGGGTAGTGGATTCGGGGGCAACTGATCATGTTTATTACACCTTGCAAGGTTTCTTGCAGAAAAAGGCAATTGAGCAATGGCGAGGTGGAAGTCTCAATGGGTAATGGATCGAAAGTTCCTGCAATTGCCATTGGAGATTTAAATCTATCTTTTGATAGTTATGTAGTATTTAAAGAAGTTTAATATGTGCCTGAGTTTAGGCGAAACATTATTTATGTTTCAAACCTCTGCACCATGGATGGTTATAAATCAAGTTTTGATAGTGAAGTTTCTATCATGAAAGACGATGATTTTATTTGTGGTGGACCATTAAACGGATCTTTATATACTATTATTTGTAAACTGCGTAGTTCTGTTAATATTGCTTTCTCATCATCAAATCCTAAGAAGAGGAAAGAGTCTTCTAAGGTAAACTAAACTTATCTATGACACTTAAGACTAGGTCACATCAATCTAAATAGGATCCAAAGGTTGGTGAAATATGGATCATTGGAGTCTCTCCAAGTTGAACCATTTCCGACTTGCGAATCCTACTTGGAAGGTAAGATGGTGAATAGACCTTTTAAGCCAAAGGGTTATAGAGCCACAGAAGCATTAAGTTTGACACATTCTGACTTGTGTGGGCCTATGTCTACACAAGCTCATGGAGGTATGAGTACTTCATCACATTTACTGACGATTACTCGAGATATGGATATGTTTACCTTCTTCACCACAAGTCGGATTGCTTTGAAACCTTTAAGGAATTCAAGGCAGAAGTGGAGAAGAACTTAGGTAAAGAAATCAAAACACTGCGATCTGATCTTGGTGGGGAATACCTATCCAATGAGTTCAAGGACTACTTGATAGAATGTGGGATCCCAATTGATAGCACTGGGCACACCTCAGAAGAACGGTGTGTCAGAGAGAACGAACCGAACTCTCTTAGAGATGGTTCGGTCCATGATGAGTTATGCAAGTTTGCTAGTTTCCTATTGGGGATATGCCCTAGAGACTGCGGCATACTTGGTGAACCGTGTGCCTTCCAAGTCGGTACAAAAGACCCCTTTCGAGTTGTGGAGCAGGCACAAACCCAGTATGCCCCACTTAAGGATTTGGGGTTATCATGCTTATGTGCTAAATAGGCAGGCCGACAAATTGGAATCATGTTCAGAAGTGATGTTGTTCATAGGGTATCCGAAGGAAACGAAGGGTGGATATTTTTATGATCTTAAAGAACAGAAGATCGTTGTTAGCACTAATTCTTGTTTCTTAGAAGAGGATTACATTAGTAACCATAAATCTCGAGTCGACATCATCCTTGAGGAATTACAAGGTGGTCGAGTTCCACTTGAACAGCTAGTTGTGCAAGTTAGGACTCCACGAGTAATTGAACAATCTGTTAACACAGCGCCTGGCACTGTTTGACGTAGTGGGAGGGTGATATTTACACTTGATCGGTATATGTTCACTAGGGAGACGTTTGATCGTCTCCCGACAGATGAACAAGATATCGTGGATCCCTGGACTTACAACGAAGTAGTGGGAGATGTAGATGCAGATTCCTAGCGAATCGCCATGGACTCATAATTTAAGTCCATAATTGATATGGATGTATACGAGATCACTGAACTACCTGAGGGCTGCAAGGCTATTGGTAGTAAGTGGGTATACAAGAGAAAGAGAGGATCGAATGGAGAGATCGTGGCATTTAAGGCCAGGATAGTGGTGAAGGGTTTTACCCAGAAAGAAGGTATCGATTATGAAGAGACCTTCTCGCCTGTAGCAATGATCAAGTCCATTCGGATTCTCCTTGCCATAGCAGCTCACGTGAACCTATAGATCTGGCAAATGGATTTCAAGACCGCATTCCTAAACGGTTACCTTGAAAAAGTAGAGACATCTACATGAAACAGCCAGATGGTTATATGAAGGAGGGCGAGGAGCATCTAGTTTGGAAGCTGAAGAAGTCCATTAATGGACTTAAGCAAGCTTCCCGGTTATGGCACCAACATTTTGATGAGGTGGTTAAATCCTTTGTTTATGTATCCCATCCTAATGAGGTGTGCGTGTACCGTATCTGTGTTAACGGATCAGTGGTGTTTCTTGCACTTTACGTAGATGACATCCTTCTCATTGGTAATAATGTTGAAGTGTTATCAGACATAAAGACGTGGTTATCCGAGCAGTTTCAAATGAAGGACTTAGGTGAAGCTGCTTACATTCTTAGCATCAAGGTTATCCGAGATCACCAAAAAAGGTTGTTAAGCTTGTCACAAGCATCCTACATTAACACTGTTATTGCTCGTTTTAGCATGCAAAATGCCAAGAGAGGTTCAGTACCTTTCAAACATGATATTTTTATATCTAAGAACCAGTTCCCTAAAACGCCTGAAGAGATAGAAAGTATGAGGCTAATACGATATGGTTCCGTTGTCGGTAGCCTCATGTTTGTGATGCTTTATACGAGACAAGATATCTTATATGATGTACGCATGGTCTCAAGATATCAGTCTAACCCTGGAAAGGAACACTGGACTGCGGTCAAGCATATTCTCAAGTACCTTAAACGGACTAGAGATCATAGGCTTGTTTATCAATCAGACAGTCTAGTGCCTTTGGGGTATACAGACTTGGATTTCCAGGCTGACAGAGACGAGAAGAAGTCTACATTGGTTTATGTGTTTACCTTGGGAGGTGGAGCCATTTCATGGAGGAGTGCAAAGCAGAAATGCATTGCGGACTCAACCATGGAAGCAGAGTATGTGGGTGCTTTAGAAGCTTCGAAAGAGGCAGTTTGGCTCAAGAATTTGCTCCTGGATCTTGATATTGTTCAGAATTTGCCTAAGGTGATCACGATTTGTTGTGATAATGTGGGTGTAGTGACAAATTCTAAGGAACCTAGATCTCACAAGACGTCTAAACACATAGACAAGAAGTACCACATTATACGAGTATCCGTAAATCGAGGAGACCTGGTGATTGAAAAAATTTGGAACTGAAGTTAACCTAGCTAATCCTTCCACGAAGAGCTTACCACTCCCGGCTTACGAGAAGCATGTTCGTGGCTTAGGGATGGTAGAGATGCCCCCCCCCTTTAAGACTATAGAAACTTTTGTATAAGTGGGAGAAGATGCAGCGATTGATATGATAGATATCTGAGAGATACCTAAGTACTAGTAGTAGTTTGTACAAAGAACTGACACATTGCATACTAAAAGTTTACATTAGTATAAGTGGGAGAATTGTTGGGATTTTGTATACTGGAAGCAAATTTTAAGCTTGTATACAATGTGTTTTGTGTTTAGTCCCTACCACTATTTTATTCTCCTATCTGATAAATATGTATATTTGCACATGTAATCCTTTATCTTGTACAAAAGTTAGATTTTTGTAGTGTGTCGGGTATCACAGAAGACAACACAAATTGGTTGAACTGACAACATATAAACAGTTATCACAACTGAGACAACTTAAGGATAATTTGTCGGTTTAAGCCGTAGTTTAGATAAGAAGTGGCTTGTCTTAGCTGCTTGTCTTTACTGGTACACTTTAGGTGGTAAATTGATGGATCACAATGAGATGTGTTCTCCTAATTGACCTTAGTGGAGAACCAAGATCTCGGTGACTTAGCTGGTCTTAAGCTTGGTAAGACCTCAGCTGAGTGTATTTGGCTATCTATCACTTTGACCTACTATGGTGAACGTCATCGCGACCGGATCTACGTACGTTGGGTGTTAGTAGTTATTTGTGACTCAGACTGGTTGTCTGTATCCTGCGATCGTATCCTAGTAAAATGGGTTGATAATATCCCCTAAGGAACTCGAAAGGATTAGGACACTAAACCCGACCGGTTGATTAAGTTCAGGTGTGTTAATAAGGTCGAGTGGTACTACTCAAGAATATAATAAGATATTAATTAAGTTAAGCTGTCAGTGAGCTTAATTAATTAACGGATATTTCTATCTTAAATACGGAGATCGATTAAGTCTAAAATACAAGCCCTTGCTCAATTTGGGATAAAGGGGTAACTCAGAACGGATTCTCTAGTGGAATGAATCTGTGTTTATTAATTAATTTTGCTCTGGACTGAGCATAGATAATTAATTAAGTTGAGGCCCTGCTTTATTTCTTGTATTAGATCCCAGATCAGGCCCAATTAGTTGTCTAGTTATTTATTGTCTCTCGGAAATCATTATTAATAGATAAATGTTATTTTACATTATTTAATAATGTTATTTATCTTGAATTAATTGACCAGGCCAATTAATTGATAAATATTAATAGCCCAATGGATTAATTAATTATATTATGGGCTAATTGTGTGGAAGCCCATTAGGAATATAATTAAATTAATGGGATGCAAATATTAATATTATATTGGCCTTTGAAGCCTATATATATTAGAATTATGATCATAAATAGACACACACATTAACACATATACACGCCGTGCGTGATTCTTGGAGAGACAATGTTCTTAATTTTCTCCAGTTCTCTGACCACCCAGAGGGAGAAAAAGGTCGGGACACAGATCAGAAGATCTGACACACGAACAACAATCAGAGCTGCAACAACATACGTAGGAGGAATATAACCGTTCTTAACTCCTATTTTCCTTCATGCCCATGCACTAATACTCAGAAGAACGTCAGTAGGAAGTCACTTCAGTTGAAGGTCCGAGGATTCAGAGGAAGTCAACCTTGATGTTTGACAAGTCTCACCTACCAATCTACCTCGACCATTAAGGAGCAAAAAACGCTTATCTTTTCAGACAAAAGCTGCTCGTAAACTGAAAAAGAGGCGTATCTCTACAGTGCACCTACTCATCCACGTTCAAATTTGAAGAGTCATTTTCCTTGTCGTTTTGACACGTGGCTAGACCCCTCTCTAACGGATATATTCACAATCGACGACTATATAAGAGGAGAGTCTTCATGCAGAGACAACACCGGGAACTAAAGCTATCTACGCACAAAAACTCTTAACACTCTCATCGAAGAATCTAGTGAAGAACTAGCATTCATTAGAAGAACCCTTTAGTTCATCACTTAGAGTTATTCTTGTTCCCCATCTCCTATCTAAGCGAGCTTTATTGTAATACTGATAGCTTAGAAACTCCGAGGAAGTTCACATCCTTGTAAAACTGTTCTTATTGTAAGAACTTCCTCATAGTTGGAGAAGCCTCAAACTCTTTAAGTTCGAAACCCTTGTACAAGTCACTACGACTATAACTAGAGAAACTGTCCTGCGAACAGATCACTGAGAACTTGCTCTGTATAAGCTACAAATCTGTATCTATCTTGAGAACATTCTACATCAAAACCGTATTTCATCAAACTCATCTTAAAACTGTATCTTACTCAGTATAAATATAACAAGTATTTCATCAAACTGTATCTTGCTCAGTATAAATATAACAAGTATCTTGCTTTCGTCAGGACAGTGGACGTAGGACCCAGTGTGTCCGAACCACTTTAAAAATCTGCTGTGTTGATTTTCTGTTTTCTTTAAATGAGCATTCTGCATAAAAACTGTATTTCATCAAACTCAGCATAAAACCGGTTTTCCAACCGAGATGTTTAATATGGACTACACTTCCGCACACAAATCTGATACTGAACGACTGTTCGACTGACTCAAGTCAGTAGAGCTGAACTCAGTAGAAGAAATCTTTGCCCACGCGATCTTGAAAGTTTATCTAACTATCTGACTCAGTTAAGTAGCAAACTCAGCTAGAGCTGGTTTTCGCGTGTGAGAAACGAACTTGTATTCAGATGTATTCACCCCCCCTAGACCTAAACCATGTCTCAGGACCAACATAACCCATAATTTGATAAATTAATCTTTTGCGCTGCTTTTATTTAACAATTAATTGGCCCAGCCAATTAATTCCAGATAAATCACATTATTAAATAATACAAAATGCATTAATCTATTAATAATGATTTTTGAAAGACATTAAATAACTAGGCAACTAATTGGGCCAGATCATGGATCTAATACAAGAAATAATTTTGGGCCTTAAATTAATTAATCATCTATGCTCAGCCCAGAGCAAAATTAATTAATAAACACAAATTCATTCCACGAGAGAATCTGTGCAGACTTATCCATTTATCCCAAATTGAGCAAGAGCTTGTATTTTAGACTTAATTGATCTCTGTATTTAAGAAATAAATATTCGTTAATTAATTAAGCTCATTGACATCTTAAATTAATTAATATCCTGTTACATTCCTGAGTAGTACCACTAGACCTTATTAACACACCTAAACTTAATCAACCGGCGGGGTTTAGTGTGTTAATCCTTACGAGTTCCTCAGAGATATTATCAACTCAATTAACAAGGATACGATTTCAAGATACAGACCACCAGCCTGAGCCACAAATGACTACTAGCACCCAAGATACATAGATCCGGTCATGATGACATTCACCATAACAGGTCATAATGATAGATAGCCAAATGCACTCAGCTGAAGTCTTACCAAGCTTAAGACCAGCTAAGTCAGCGAGATCTTGGTTCTCCACTAAGGTCAGTCAGGAGAACACATCTCACTATGATCCCTAAATACACCATCTTACGTGTACCTGTAAAGACAAGCATCCAAGACAACCCATTTCTTATCTATACTGCAGCTTAAAACAACAAATTATCCTTAAATTGTCGCAACTGTGATAACTGTTTATATCTTGTCAGTTCAACCAATTTGTGTAGTCTTCTGTGATAACCGACACACTACACAAATCTAATTTTTATACATAATAAAGGATTGCATGTGCAAATATATATTTATCAAATAGAAGAATAAAATAGTGGTAAGGACAAAACACATTGTATACAAGCTTAAAAACTGCTTCCAGTATACAAAATCCCAACAATTCTCCAACTTACACTAAACCAAACTTTTAGTATACAATGTGTCAGTTCTGGTACTAACTAGTACGCAGCTGTTTATCCTATCTATCACCGCATCTTCTCCCACTTATACAAAAGTTTCTGCAGTCCTAAGTGGGGGGTATCTCTACCACTCTTAAGCCACGAACATGCTCTCGTAAGATGGGAGTGGTAAGCTCTTCGTGAAAGGATTAGCTAGGTTGTCTTCAGTTCCAATTTCGTCAATCCCCAAGTCTCCTCAATTTACGAATTCTCGTATAATGTGGTACTTTCTATCTATGTGTTTAGACTCCTTGTGAGATCTAGGTTCCTCTGAATTTGCCACTGCACCCGAATTATCACAATAAATTGTGATAGTCTTAGGCAAACTCAGAACAATATTAAGATCCAGGAGGAGATTATTGAGCCAAACTGCCTATTTCGAACCTTTTGAAGCAGCCACATATGCTACTTCCATGGTTGAGTTTGCTAGACATTTCTGCTTTGCACTCCTCCATGAAATGGCTCCACCTCGCGAGGCAAACACATAACCCAAGGTAGACATCTTCTCGTCTCTGTCAGCCTAGAAATCCGAGGTTGTATAGCCTAAAGGCACTAGACTGTCTGACTGGTAAACAAATCTATGATCTCTAGTCCGTTTAAGGTACTTGAGAATATTTTTGACCGCAGTCCAATGCGCTTGCCCAGGGTTAGACTGATATCATGAGACCATGCCTACAACATATGAGATATTTGGTCTTGTACAAAGCATTACATACATGATCTCTTCAGGCGTTTTAGGGCACTGATTCTTGGATAGAAAAATGCCATGTCTGAAAGGTACTGAACATCACTTCGCATTTTGCATGCTAAAATAAGCAATAACAGTGTCAATGTACGGCACTTGTGACAAGCTTAACATCCTTTTCTAGCGATCTCGGATAACCTTGATCCCAAGGATGTAAGCAGCGTCACCTAAGTCCTTCACTTGAAATTGCTCGGATAACCATATCTTTACATCTAATAACACTTCAACATTGTTACCAATGAGAAGGATGTCGTCTACGTAAAGTGCAAGAAACACCACTGATCCGTTAACACAGATACGGTACACGCACACCTCATTAGGATGGGATACAAAAACAAAGGATTTAACCACCTCATCAAAGCGCTGGTGCCATAATCGGGAAGCTTGCTTAAGTCCATAAATGCACTTCTTAAGCTTCCAAACTAGATGCTCCTCGCCCTCCTTCATATAACCATCTGGTTGTTTCATGTAGATGTCTCTACTTTTTCAAGGTGACCGTTTAGGAATGCGGTCTTGACATCCATTTACCAGATCTATAGGTTCACGTGAGCTGCTATGGCAAGGAGAATCTGAATGGACTTGATCATTGCTACAGGCGAGAAGGTCTCTTCATAATCGATACCTTCTTTCTAGGTAAAACCCTTTCGCCACTAGCCTGGCCTTAAATGCCATGATCTCTCCATTCGATCCTCTCTTTCTCTTGTATACCCACTTACTACTAATAGCCTAGCAGCCCTCAGGTAGTTCTGTGATCTCGCATGCATCCATACACTATGGCGATTCGCCATGAATCTGCATCTAAATCTTCCACTGCTTCGTTGTAAGTCCAGGGATCCACGGTATCTTGTTCATCTGCCAGGAGATTATCAGACGTCTCCCTAGTGATCATATACCGATCAAGAGTAAATATTACCCTCCCACAACGTCGAAGAGTGTCAGGTGATGTGTTAACAAATTGTGCAGTTGCTCGTGGAGCTCTATCTTGCATAATTGGCTCTGTCAATGGAACTCGATCACCTTGTAATGTCTCTAGGATGATCTCAACTCGAGACTTGTGATTACTAATATAATCCTCCTCCAATAACAAACCACTGGTGCTAACAACGATCTTCTGTACCTTAGGATCATAAAAGTAACTACCCTTTGTGTCCTTTGGATACCCTATAAACAGCATAAAATCTGAATGTGGCTCCAACTTGTCGGCCTGCTTATTCAGCACATAAGCTGGACACCCCAAATCTTTATGTGGTGCATATTGGGCTTATGCCCGCTCCGAAACTTGACCAGATTCATTTTAACCGACTTTGATAGCACACGGTTCAGTAAATATGCCGCAGTCTGTAAGGTATATCCCCAAAAGGAAATTGGCAAAGTTCAATAACTCATCATCGACCGAACCATCTCTAAGACAGTTTGGTTCCTTCTCTCTGACACACCATTCTGCTGAGGCGTGCCCAGTGCTGTCAGGTGGGATGTAATCCGACATTCTGCCAAGTAATCATTGAACTCGTTGGACAGGTATTCCCCACCACGATCAGAACGCAGTATTTTGGTTTCTTTACCTAACTTCTTCTTCACTTCTACTTTGAATTCCTTAAAGGTTTCGATGCAATCTGACTTGTGACGATAAAGGTAAACGTATCCATACCTCGAGTAATCGTCAGTAAATGTGACGAATTAGTCATACCCTCCACGAGCTTGTGTAGACATAGGTCTACACAAGTCACCATCTTAGTGCTTCTATGGCTCTATAACCTTTTTCCTTAAAAGGCCTAGTCACCATCTTTCCTTCCAAGCAGGATTCACAAGTTGGAAATGGTTCAACTTGGAGAGACTCCAATGATCCATATTTCACCAATCTTTGGATCATATTCAGATTGATGTGACCTAGTCTTAGATGCCACAGATGAGTTTGGTTTACCTCAGAAGAATCTTTCCTCTTCTTAGGATTTGATGATGAGGAAACAACATTAGCAGAATTACGCGGTTTAGAAGTAATATTATATAAAAATCCGTTTAATGGCCCACCAAAAATAAAATCATCGTCTTTTGTGATGGAAACTTCACTATCAAAAATTGATTCATAGCCATCCATGATGCAGAGTTTGAAACAGAAATAATGTTTCACCTAAACTCAGTCCCATAGAATACATCTTTAAGTACTAAAACAGAACTATCAAAAGATAGATGTAAATCTTCAATAGCAATTGCAGGAACTCTCGATCCATTGCCCATTGAGGATACCACCTCGCCATCGCTCAATTCCCTTTTCTGCAAGAAACCTTCGAAATGTGTAACAAACATGATCTGTTGCCCCCGAATCCACTACCCACTCGTGGGTAGAAGAGGAAACTAGATCTATTACCAGAGCAATTTGCGTCTCTTTCTATTTTGCCTTGACATCTGGATAAGAATTCTTCCAGTGTCCTCTCTTGACACCCTTGAAGAACCTTCCTTTCTCCTTTTTGGTATTTGCATGCCGCCAGTAAGGACCGTCTTCTTACTCCCACTGCTCTTCTTGAATTAACCACCCTTTCTGCTCTTTTTCTAGTTTCCGCCTTTCGGAGGATTTCTTGAGCTACTAGGGATATTCAAGAATTGGGCACTCCGCCCTTTCCTATAACTTCTTTGACTGCTACAAAAGATTTGAGTAACTTACTCATAGTAAACTCGTTCTTAGACATAGCTGTCCTAAAACAGATGTTCTTACAGGACCTTTGCAGAGCACTTATTGGAAAGGTAAGATATCTCTTCCACTCTATGAAATTATTTAAACCCGTTAGGGTTTAGTTGGTGACATTCATTAGGAACTTATGAAATTTATGAACATACATATCTGAGATATAAAGCATGTTATAATCACACAAAATTCGTAATTAACCATTATTGTAACCTTTTGAAAAAAACCAATTATGTTAAATACTCGAATAGCCCTAGAGATCACACTCGTAAGCCACTCAGGTGGACGTTTACTCGTCTACCCTTAGACCACGCTATACACCTAGCTATTTAATTCCAATCCACGTCTAGGTTCTTAAGACGAATGGAAATAATAATCCCATATCTCTGGACCATGTCACCATTAATATTAAAACGAGGGAAGGGACTTCTCAGGAAGTTGTACCCGCGGTAACATCTAAGCTTTGACCATTAATATGACCGAATTATTATCAAATTCTCGAAATTGACATACTTGCTAGAACCATACCGCATTCAATTTGATTTAATCAGGAATCTTATTTAATTATTATCTGCTAGGGTACTCGTGTTTACTAGGCACGTAAGCCACTCAGATGGACGTTTACGGCTTCGCTCCATTACTCAATAATAATTAAACATTTCATTAGAAAACCCATCTCACAAAACTCGTGGTTCAAAAATATAAGAAAGCTACTCAGGTGGACGTTTACTTATATAATTTTTTCACTTTTGTGTAGGGTCCAATTAATGGAGGTCCGAATTAGTGTTGAATATCCAATTTGATTGGAATCTGTAGGGATATGAGTCAGTGGTCAAGTAGACCATTGCTAGGGGGTACGTAGAACTTGACTCAGTAGATGTACTTATATTATGAGTTAGTAATTTATGTTTTGGGGAAAATGTCGGGATATTAAACTGTATTGTCATGAAGAATTGAAGATCCCAAAACTCATGTCCTGACACCTATGTGTGTTGAACCGTTATAATGTAATAGGCTAGACTTGCTTTAACTGTCATAGTTTACTTTGTCCAAGTCCGTAAGGGGTATATTGTTGGACTGAACTTTAGTAGAGAAGTTAAAGTTCCAAAACCCATGACACGAGCTCAATTGCATGTTAACCGCTAGATGTGGTTCTTAAATTTCAAGCTTAACTAGCGCCATAACTGTTGTAGGAGATACCATAGTAACCTAGCTTTGGAGTGGGAAGTTTTTCTGATGGTATGCCACTAGGAATTTCTGGTACTTTCAATTTCATGTCCTTCATTACGAGTGTTGGGAATTAGGTTCACTATGATAGATTTGAAGATCCCAAAACCCTAGCTGGATGATGAGCTTTCGATATTTTTATAGCTTAACTGAGTTCACCGTGTTAGGAACTCAGTAGACTAGCTAAAGTTCAACAGCTGTGCATTCAGTAGAAGACTCAGTAAATACTGGACTCAGCAGGAGCAGTAAACTGAAAGGAGTCAGTCGAACTGAACTCAGCAGGAGTAGTTCACTGTAATCAAAGTTGATCTTCAGTAAAGCAGACTCAGCAAAAGTTATCTACTGAATCAAGATCAGACTCAGCAACGGTCGGTCAGATACTTTAACTGACCATGGACTTCAGAAGAACAATTCAGTAGAGTTGTCCGAGGTCGTACATCTGAGAAGTCAGCTTCAGTATCACCTTGAAGTCTGAATAGGTCTCAACCACTCTCTGTACCTCGAGCAATGACAAGCCGCCAGCTGGCAGAGTCTCCGACATAAAGCTGCAAGTCAACCACTTTCATTAAAGTTAGTGGACTCTACAGAATTAAAATAAATCCGTTTACTACCCCATAGAGTGACACTTGGCATCGTCCTCTCCAACGGACATATGCCTAGGTCACCTCTATAAATAGAGAAGAGTCTTCACGCAAAGCAGAAGATGTGAGGTCAATCATGACGATGATGGACACATCCAAGGAACCGAGCTCAACCGAACAAACACTCTAGAAGATTCAAGACATATCCAGAGAAGAATTTAATCTTTCATAGATATATTCTTATAGTTCTTCTCTCTAGAGTTCTATCTCGTTCCTTATCTAATCTAAGCTGATCTTATTGTAATATCCATAGCTTAGACGAAGGAGTTCATATTTGAACTTGCTCCTTATTGTAAAAGGACTCCTTCATAGTTGGAGAGTTTGTCAAACACTTTAGTTTGATAACCGTTGTAAACTGAGACTTGCTCAGTATAAATTCCAAGACGCGGCTTTGTCCTGTGTACAAGCTGACTGAGACTAACTCAGTATAATAAATAGCCTCCTGATCTTTTCAGGACAGTAGACGTAGGATCGTTTGATATCCGAACCACTTTAAAAACTGTGTTGATTTATTGTCGCTCTGCTTAATTATTCACTTGCATAAAACTGACTTTAAATCAAATAGCATAAAAATGGTGTTTCCAGACTTAGACGAATATTCTTTTGGGCCTACTCTTCCGCACTCGAAACCTGATACTGAACTACTGTTCTACTGACTGAATTCAGTAGACCATACTCAGTAGAAGGATTCTCTGCCCACGCGTTCGCCAGCATCGATTCAAGCGAGCATCGACCGTCGCGCTCGTTGCTGGACTTTGACTCAGGTGTATTCCACACCTGAAGACTCGTCTACTCTCAGGACCAACAACGAGCTTGTACACATGCTACTAGCGCTACTCAGTTAGCTACGTGTTGGTCCCGAGAGTAATGTTCAGGTGTAGAGGGGGGGGGTGAATACACGTGAAAACCAATTTCTCAACTTAAAACGCGAACAGTCCTTTTTAGGAGAGTGTCGTACTGAACGAGTTCAGCAGACCAGATAAGCTGTTCTGAATCGCGTGGCAGAGTGACTGACTTTACTGAGGCCTGCTAGCTGACTATGTCAGAATTCAGTACCGTTCATATAAAGTTCAGTAGTGCAGAAATGTGTAGGCCCAAATTCAGTTGAGTTAGGAAAATGGTTTATCAAAACAGTTTCAGTATATTAGTGCAGTCGATTAAGCTTGCTGAAACTCAGCTGAATGATTTTAAAGATATTTTTAGTATGCACAGTAAATCAATGCAATAGTAAATAATGAACACAGAACACAAGCGATTTTTAAAGTGGTTCGGATCCAACAATCTTACGTTCACTGTCCCGAAAGATCAGGAAGCTATGTATTATACTGAGATAGTCTCAGTCGGTTTGTACACTGGACAAACAGTGGTTTTGAGATTTATACTGAGCAAGTCTCAGTTTACAGGGTATCAAACTAAGTGTTTGAAAAACTCTCCAACAGTGAAGGAGTCCTTTACAATAAGGATCAGTTCAACTATCAACTCCTTCGTCTAAGCTATAGATATGAACAGTAGAGCTTAGGTTAGAGGGACAGGGAACGAGAAAGTGGCTTTAGAGCGACGAACGGCTAAGTATAAACTTTGGGTTCGTGTTTAGTCGCTTGGATACTAGAGGTTGTATAATTCTGATTCAGCTTGGTTCCCTATGAGCAGATATGTAGTCTTTCGCTGGAGATTGTTTCTTCGAACTTCTTGCGGAAGACTTAGGACATTTATGAGTTGCTCTTTGAATGCACTGATTTCGTTTGTGTGTTCGTAGATGCTCGTGTTCTCGTGTCGTGCTTCAATTTGATTTTATCCCTCTATTTATAGAGCAGAGATTAGGATAGATCCGTTGGAGACGACGATCATTTGTCTCTCTCTTTTGGGTAGCTAACGACTCTTTCAAAGTATGGTTGCAGTGTCCTTTCCCTCCATTTCGGGAAAGTTGTTAACTTGCAGCTTTAACAGATATAGAACAGGTGGCTGCTTGTCATTGGTCGAGGTTCAGGAAAGTTGGTGAGACAGAATAGACTTCAAGGAGATCTGAAGCTAACTTCTCTCTTCCTCGTATTGACTCTGCTGATTTGACTTTTAGAGAATCTGACAGTTAGAAGACTGTCCAGCCATTGCTGAGTTTGATCTCTTATTCAGTAGCATGCTCCTGCTGAGTCGGCTGTACTGAAGATCAGCTCTGAGTTCAGTGAACTACTCCTGCTGAGTTCAGTTCCACTGACTCCTTTCAGTATACTGCTGCTGCTGAGTCCAGTATCACTGAGTCTTCTACTTCTGGTACTGAGGTAGGTAATCTACTAACCACCTGAACCAGATGCAGAGTGTCTACTGAGTCTGAAACCTCAGAGACAAAACAAAACAGGTTACAACTGAATGGTTCATCAGTCACGATAGGGTTTTGGGATCTTCTAATCTTCAGTTAGTATTCAGAGCACAGGGCTACTGAGTTATGTCTCAACTGATTGTGAGAAGACTGAATCATCTCCCAATATTTTCCCCCAATTTGATGATGCCAAAACCTAACACTATGACTTATCAGAAACAGAGCTCCTTACAAATATTACAAGTAGGATCAGTGGAGTTGTTCTTCAAGTCCTAGACTACTGAGGGAGTCAGGGCAGAAATATCAGAACCTGTACAGAGACTAATCAGCAATTTCCCCCTTTCTAACAACATATTCCCCCAACAATGCAATCTATCAGAAACTAGCTAAGTAAAAACTGATAAAATATATATGATCAGTGAGTGTGTGAGTCAGTAATCACTTCAGTGATTCTGAGTGTTAAGCATAAAAACAATCAAGGCCATTTAGACAATAAGGAATTGTCAGGGCCAATAACAGAGATGTTTTATAGATTTGAAAAGTTCAGTACAGTTACATCATCTGCTACACTAAGAAGAAATAGAAAAGAAGAAACAAAGAAATACAGAAGCTAATAATCATTTGAACCGCTTAATCCTGTCTTTGAAGTCCTTTGATTGGGTTTCAGGAAGAGGGAGTCCAGTGACCTTCCTCAGCTTCAGTATCTCAGCGAAGTCAGCTGGATCTTCTTCATCTAAGAACTTGGCTTCAGCAGCATCCTTGACTTCCTTCTCAATGACCCCATAGTGAACAGAGCTGTCTAGTTTTAGTGGGGGCGGCATGATTCTTGGACCTGGTACTCTTAAATCTACCATGTCTTTTACAGCCTTCTGAACTCTAGCAAACATTTCTATGTCGACCCTCATGAGCCATTCAGCAAAGGCTACAGACTTGTGCTTCTCAGTCCAGTACCTCCAGAAATAATTCCTTTTAATGAATTCAGCCTTCAGCGTCTCCCACCTTTGAGTTACTTCCCACGACATCCACACATCAACTCTCTGCCATCTGTAAATTTTGAGATCAGTAGGCTTCCTGAACCTTCTGTATCGGTATGGAATGTCAGCTTTCTTAGGAATCCTATGACTCGCTTCTTGTTCAGCTTTCAGCTTTAGAGCTTCAAGGTCTGCTAATCTGAGCCTTTCTCGAGCTGCTTCTATCTGTCTACCTTCTTGTCCTCTATACAAGTACCTCTCCATCTGAGCCCATATTTCTTGCATCTAAAGATCTTGTTCCTTGAAGGGACATAGGAGGGTTTGTGAGGCTCTTCTTCTGAATCAACAGGTGTAGTTGATTTTTCTTTCGAAGTGCCCTGCTGTCCAGTAGTCTGCTGCTGCTGCTGCTGCTCCTTCTCCTTTTCCTTGTCTGCCTCATCACTGAGTTTGAGCGTTCTGGGAGGCAGCCTGGGTCCAGTCTTCTTACTCCTGCTGGAGCCTTTGTTTTACCTTTAGCTGGCTTCTTCTTAGGCTTATTAGCAGCTTCAGCTTCAGTGATTTCCCTTGCTAACTTCTCGTCAGGAGCTATCTGAGCTTCCTCCTCCGGAGTAACATACCTCTTGGGTCCTTTCTTCTTAGGAGGGTTAGGAAGCGTCATAACTTTCTTGCCTTTCCCGGCAACTGGAGGAGGTAGAGGAACCTCTTCCTCTTCTGACTCCTCATCAGCATACTCAGCAACCTCTTTGATAATGTTAGAGGGTTTTTGGGTTGCCTGAGTAGCTACTTCCTTGGGTCCTGAGCCGCTTGGGCCGATCTCAGCAGACACTACATCGCCTGCTGCTGAGACACCCTGGGCCTCGCCAGTCTGAGTAGAGGGTCCAGTGGGAGTAGTTGTCTGAGTCTGAGTTGCCCCTGCCACTGACCTAGCTCTTTTTGGTGCTTTCAGTACCAGTTCTGGTTGTCCTTTTCCTTCTTTTCCTTCCCCATTTTTGGCATCAACAAATTTGCTGGGGGGGGAACTGATACCTTTTTGTCCAGACTCTTGTAAGTTGTTGCCAGATCTTCCAAGGCATTTTGCAGCTTAGTCAGCTTCTCGTGCAGCTCATTCCTCTCCTCAGTGAGTTGATAACTGTATTTCTTGTGGGAGGCGTCTGCTGCTGTCTGGAACTCTTTCAGCTGGTTTTCCACTCTCTCTTCAATCGCCTTCTGAATTATTTGGAGTCTGAGATCCGCGGCTTGAGAGATGGAGGAGACAGATTCAGTATGTGCTGTTTGTGCGGCCTTATAGTCTGCTAGAAGTTGAGCTTGGCCAGCTAGAATCATCTTCAGCTATTTATCGAAGTCGGCTCTCTGTGCGGCAAGTGCGTTTGTCAGAATGTTGGAGAAATCAGGGAATGGACATGTCTGAATAGCTGTTATGAGTCCCTTGAGTTCAGCACTTTGAGCCTCAGTGGTTTGCCTCCATGTCTTGTGGACGGTGCTGGTGAGTAATCAGTTCTGAGTACCTTGATTCCTCAGTGCCCTGGCCACTGACTTCGAGCGTCGGCTTCTCGGGCTGGGCGCTACTTCAAAGGCAGATTCAAGTAGCAGCTGAGATGGTTCAGCTACCTTTTGAAGTACCAGGCACCGACTGACCTGGACCAAGGATGCTAAGCGGCGGTTCAGCAGTGGATGTTGGAGCTTCCTTGTCCAGTTGAGATCACTCATCAAGCTTCTCAGGGCCTAAATCACGGGGTGGGTCCGGACCATCGGGGTCAAACCCATCTGAGGGTGCTGATGCTGAGACGGGTTGTCTGTCGTTCAGCATATTGAGCATCACAGCCCTCAGATCTTCTAGACTACCGAGGTCGGATGGCTCTGAGTAGCCAATCTTCCCCCTAATTATCAGCTCCTCCTCATGGAGCTGTTCGCAAGAGTGGTGGATGATAAGGCGCTTCAGATTGTGCCACTCCTGGAACCGGATCAGCATATGGAGCCTAGCCTACCTTGCTAATAATACCAAATCGTTGTGGCTGGCTATCTCCGGAATTCGTTCAGCAATCTCTTGGGAGGCTCGAGATTTGAGAGCTGAGGCCTCAATCCCGATTGATTCTGATTCTAAAGCTGTCTCCGAGTCTTCCACCTCTATTGGAGACGGCTGTTTCTCAGTAGATGGAATGCTGCTGAGTGGTGGAACATCCAAGGGGCTGTCCAGTGTTTCAACAGATTTAGCTTGGACCCCTTGGTCCACTGTTTCACCACACTCAGTGGAGACTGCCTTCTCCACTGATGGTGTCTTCTCGGATGACTCAGGTTCATCCCTCAACTGCAGAGGAAGCTCAGCAACCATTGCCTAAGGCTCTGCCTCCGGCATGACCTCACTGACTTTCTTCAGCCTCTTGGTCGGTGTTTTAGGAGTAGACTTGGGAGGGGACCTCTTCTTGGTTGGTGTAGAAGTCTTCTGAGTCCCGAACTTAGGATCAGCGGGCCCTGATCTGATCTGTTGAAGGGCCGCTGCCCTCTTCTGGAATCGGACCTTCTTCTGGTTGAAGTATTGCTTGTCAGCAAATGTAATGTTGTCCGTTCCGCAGAAGTATTCGATCATCACGGATAGCTTCAATCCATACAGTAGCTTTCCTTTGATGCTCAGCCATTTGGATGACTTGTCGAACTTAGCTGACTGCGTCATGAATTCTTTGAGGAAGAATTCAGTCCAGTTGATTTTAGCTCTGTCGTGTATGGCCATCATAAGCTGGATCTTTGGCCTTGACACTTGATCGAAGGAGCCTGCCTGATCGTTAGCAGTTGAGTCACGATGTAGGCCAATGCCCTGTATTGTGGGAGCATGGCATTCTTTGGAAATGCGGCTCTGAAAGTTGTCGGCTTCCCACAGAACTCTGTCAGATATTCATCCATTAAATCATCTTTGTACGCTACTGTGGTGAATCCTTCATTGGGTAGGTTTAAGCTTCTCTGGAGTGGTTCTCGGATAGACATCTGCTTGACTTTAATATCAGTACGAGAGGGGTCATCTACTGAATAAACGACGAAGCGGCATCGGATGTCTCCCTCTAATGATTCCGAGTTCAGATAGAGCTCAGCCATCTGGCGTGGAAGGAAGAACGATGGCTTCCTCGTCAGGAAACCTTCAAGCCCGGTTTCTTGAAGGACGTAGAAGATTTCTTCCATGTAGTCAAGGTCGCAAGCGTCGAACTCTATTACTGGTTCGCACCAGAACCGATCCTTCTCAAGGATCTCTTGCATATCGGCAGGAGCATACACAATATTTCCTGTCATATTCTGTAATCTGCAAACACAGTAGATCAGTATCTAATAAAGTAAAAGAGTATAAACGTATAAGATACTGAATGATCATTGAAATTTACCAAAGTTTTTTCTGAGAAGTGGGAGAAAGATTTTTGTAAAGGAGTAGGGATAATCTTAGAAAATCTAGGGTTCAAAAGATATTTGCAGAGTAGAAATGGCGGTTTCAAACATTTGAACGCATATATATATATCTTAAGGAAGATAAACAGTTAATTATCTATGGTTCAGTTTGAACATGCTTTTTGAGATGGACGGCCAGGATTAGATTTTATAAAATAGGCAATGATCATATTAGCCGCCTAAGTCAAAATACAGTTGTATATAGCCAAAGAAGTAACTTGATACGACATGCATTTAATGTGTTGCAGAGCTCAGCATGCTTTTACATAGAATGGCGTGTATTAATTGTAAACCGTTAATATTAAATGATATTTTCTAAAGCATTGAATACTAAGCTGAATCTGAGTCATAAATGCACAGAACTGTTCTATTGGCTACTGAGTAGAGATACGCAAACCTATCAGCTGAACATCGTAGTCAGCTGATACCTCGTGTGGATGGTTGCTAAGTCTCTACGTATTGATTTTACTCAGTACTGAGAGTGAACATTCCCCCTTACAGAATGCTCCTCTCCTAAATCCACTTACTGACTGGAGTCAGTAGGGTCCAGCAGACCTAGCTCTACTGAAAGTTCTCTGAATCTGGCTTCAGCTAGAGGCTTGGTCAGTATATCATCCCTTTGATGGTAAGTATGAATCTTTTCCATCTTGATATCCTTCTTTTCGACATGATCGCGAATGAAGTGGTGTCTGATGTCCACGTGCTTGCATCTCGTGTGAAGTACAGGATTCTGAGTGATTGCAATTGCACTGGTACTGTCGCAGAAGATCGGCACTTCATTCTGAATGACGTCATAGTTACGTAGCTGCTGTCTCAGCCAAAGGATTTGGGCGCAGCAACTTCTGGCAGCCATATATTCAGCTTCAATAGTTGACGTCGCTACTGAGTGTTGTTTATTTGTGAACCATGAGATCAGCTTACTGCCTAGGAACTGACACGTTCCAGAAGTTGACTTTCGGTCAATTCTACATCCTCCATAGTCAGCATCAGAAAAACCAGTTAGTTCAATAGTATCATCAGCTGGATACCATAAGCCCATGTCAGGTGTTCCTCTGAGATAGCGGAGAATCTTCTTTGCTGAGTCCATGTGACTCTGCTTCGAATTCGCCTAAAATCGAGCGCAGACACCTACAGCATAAGTTATGTCAGGACGAGTAGCTGTTAAGTATAATAAAGAACCAATAATAGCACGAAATTCAGTTAGGTCTACTGATACTCCCTCTTTATCAAGATCAATTTTCATGTTCATGTTCATCAGGATCTTGATTGGTTTGCCGGATGAGCAACCGAATTTCTTGATGAGGTCTCGAGTGTATTTGCCTTGATTGATGAACGTTCCCTTCTCAGATTGTTTGATTTGAAATCCAAGGAAATAGTTCATTTCTCCCATCATTGACATCTCGAACTTGTCCTTCTTCATTTTCTCAAACTGCTGACACATGATGACGTTCTTCGAGCCGATGATGATGTCATCTACGTAGATCTGCACAAGTAAAATGTCGTCTTCCAGTCGAATACTGAATAATGTGCGGTCTACTGTGCCCTTCTGAAAACCTTTCTGAAGAAGAAACTCAGACAGGGTATCGTACCAAGCCCTAGGTGTTTGTTTTAACCCATACAGAGCCTTTCTGAGTCTATAAACCTGATGTCCCTGCTGAAAGCCAGGAGGCTATTCTACATAGACTTCTTCTTTCAGTACGCCATTCAGGAACGCAGACTTCGCATCCATTTGATAGACTCTGAATCTCTGATGTGTTGCGTAGGCTAGGAATAGTCTGATTGCCTCCAATCTTGCAACTGGAGCGAACATTTCGTCTAAATCTATCCCTTCAGCTTGACAGTAGCCTTTTGCCACGAGCCTTGCTTTGTTCCTTACTATGATGTTGTTTTCATCTCGCTTGTTCTTGAAGACCCATTTGGTTCCGATCACATGTTGATGCTGGGGTCTGTCAACAAACACCCAAACTTCGTTTCTCGTGAACTGATTCAGCTCCTCCTGCATGGCTATGATCCTGTCATCGTCCTTAAGTGCATCCTCAATTGACTGAGATTCTTCAGTAGACAAGAAGCAGGAATATAAGGCGCTTTGTCCATGACAGAATCTGGATCTTGTGTTTACTCTTACTGAAGGATCTCCAATAATTAAATCAGAATTGTGAGCGTCCAGCCACGATCTACGATGTTTCAACTCTTCATCTGAAATTTGTTCAACACAGATAGTAGGTGAGTTATGCATTTCAGTTGTACTATTCTGAGATTGAAGTAATTTAGTTACAAGAGTGTGATCTACTGAGCCCCTAAATTATTGTCCTCAGTAGAGGTCTCAGTTACCACTTGGGTTTCTTCATCGACCTGAGTTACCTGGGATTGACTATGTTCAGTAGAGTCAATCTGTTCAGCTACTTCTGCTGCTGGCTGAGATTCAGTAGACTTGTCTTCAGTTTCTTCATCTGAATCATCATCCCGACATAGCTGGATCTTTTCGACTTTATCTATTAAGCTCAGATCCTGTAGCTGCTTACTGATGTCCTCAGATTCAAGTTTAGAGTTCCTACTCCTAGCTTTAGTAGCAAACTTATTAAAAACAACATGAGGGTTTTCCTCCACGCAAAGGGTCCGATAGTTAAAGACTCTGAAGGCTTTGCTGACCCGGGAGTATCCTAAGAAGACTCCCTGATCTGACTTGCTATCAAAAGTCTTCAGCTGATCTTTCCCATTATTGTGGATAAAGCATGAACACCCAAAAATATAGAAATAAGATAAAGAAGGCTTCATGCCATTCCATAATTCATATGGTGTCTTCTTATGCTGCTTTGTCAGTAGAGATCTATTCTGAGTATAACATGCAGTATCAGTAGCTTCTGCCCAGAATTTTGTTGGGAGTCCTGACTCTGCGAGCAGGGTTCTTGCTGCTTCTTTGACTGTTCGGTTCTTTCTCTCAGCAACCCCATTTTGTTGAGGCATGAGCGCGGCAGATGTCTCATGCTCTATGCCTTATGTTTTGCAGAACTTGTTGGGTGATGATTCTATCCTCAGCACTGTTTCACTCAGTGGGAAATGATTCTGTCTTCTATACTGAACCAAGCTCAGTAGCCTATGTGCTCTGAACTGTTGAGAAGATTTGAAGATCCCAAAACCCTATCTGATTGGTGAACCATTCCGTTGTATATGTTGTTTGTCTCTGAGGTTTCAGACTCAGTGGACCTTTGCTCCGGTCAAGGCCCTCCGGTAGCTTATCTGCCTCAGCACCAGTGTAGAAGACTCAGTGATACTAGACTCGGCGGGAGCGAAGATATGCGAGAGAGTCGGTTGAACCGAACTCGGCGGGAGTAGTTCACTTGGACTCAGAGCTGATCTTCAGTAGACTTATCTCAGCTGTCTATCTACTGAATACAAGGTCAGACTCAGCATCGGTAGATAGTCTTCAGAACTGTCAGAATCTTTTGAAAGACAATCAGCATTGTCATATACGAGGATGAGAGAAACCAGCTTCAGTTTGTCTCGAAGTTTGTGCTGTCTCAACCACTCTATCCACTTCGACAAATGACAAGCATACACGTGTCATCCTACCTACTAAAGCTGCAAGTCAACACTTTCCGGAAAAGGAGGAAAAGGCACTGTTACCTACGCCAAAAGAGCCGTTTGCTACCAAAAAGAGAGAGAAAGAAGAAGATCGTCTCCAACGGATCTTTCTCAATCTCTTCTCTATAAATAGAGGGATCATTCAAGATTTGAAACACACAAAAAACCTAATGCGATAACAAGAAACGAACAGAGCATTCAAACGAGCGTATTCAAAAGCCTAAGTCTTCCGCAAGAATCGAAAGAGTTATCTCCGGCGAAAGACTACCTCTAAGCTCATAAGGGAACCAAGCTGAACCGACAATAAAGCATCTAGTATCCAAGCGACGTGACATGAACTTATAGCTAAACCTCAGCTGTTCATCGCTCTAGAAGCTACATTCTTGTTCCCATCCCTCTAACCCTAAGCTCAACCGATATATCCATAGCTTAGACGAAGGAGTTCACTTTTGAACCCAATCCTTATTGTATAAGGACTCCTTCACTGTTGGAGAAGTTTGTCAAACACTTTAAGTTTGATAGAAGTGTAAACTGGGACTTGCTCAGTATAATCCCCAAGCCACGGCTTTGTCCTGTGCTCAAGCTAACTGAGACTAACTCAGTATAATAAATAGCCTCCTGATCTATCGGGACAGTGGACGTAGGATTGTTGATATCCGAACCACTTTAAAAATCTCTGTGTCGTTTACTTACGTTCTTTTACTGTTACATTGATTTTACTGTGCATACTGAACATCTTATTTAAAATCAATTAACTGTCTCAGTATACTGAACCTCTTATCTACTGAACTGAGACTTAAAACGCTTTCTCATAAAAACTGATTTGGGCCTACACTATTCCACGCACTGAACTCTTGCTGATCGATACTGAATTCTGACCTAGTCAGTTAGCAGATCTCAGGCGAGTCAGACTTTTAGCCTTTAACACGATTCGGAAACGGTTATGCAGTCTGCTTTGAATCATTTCGATGCGGCATCTTCCCGAATAGGATTGTTCGTGTTCGAAGTTGAGAAATTTGGATTCAGGTGTATTCACCCCCCCCCCCTCTACACCTGAACTCACTCTCGGGACCAACAATTGGTATCAGAGCGGGAGTTCCTTAAGACTCTTGTCACTTTGAGACTGGTCTATTCGAACGGATCCGGAGGAAAACGTTTTTCAATGCATATCACTCTACATTCATATCAATATTTTTCATGGCTGATATGTCAGGTATAAGAATGGCACCCATGTTCTTGGTGGAGAATTATGGAGTATGGCGAGTCAGAATGGAAGCACATCTGACATCCCTCCATGACAGTATAACTGAAGTGCTTGAAGATGGACCTATCGTTCCCATGATCGATAGCGTCGTAACTCAAGACCAAGGAGGAGGAATGGTGAATGGGAAGAAGATCCCTAAAAACAGAAGTCTCTTCACTCCTGAAGAGAAGAAGCTTCACAATCTAGACCGAGTCGCCAGGAATGCCATACTAACCACTCTTAGCGATTCTTATCTTGGCAGGGTTAAGGAATGCAAAACCGCTAAAGAATTCTGGGATGCTCTAGTGCTACTGAGTCGAGGGACTCAGAAGATTAAAGCGAATAAACTAGTGTTGGGTGATGATTCAATCCTCAGCATGATCATACTTGTGGGAAATGACTCTATCTTCTATACTGAATCACGCTCAGTAGCCTCGTGCTCTGAACTGTTGAGAAGATTTGAAGATCCCAAAACCCTATCTGATTGGTGAACCATTCCTTTGTATTCGTATTTGTCTCTGAGGTTTCAGACTCAGTAGACACTCTGCTCTGGTCAAGGCACTCAGTAGCTCATCAGCCTCAGCACCAGTGTAAAAGACTCAGTGAATACTGGACTCAGTAGGAGCAAGATATGCGAGAGAGTCGGTTGAACCGAACTCGGCGGGAGTAGTTCACTTGGATTCGGTAGCCGATCATCGGTAGACTTATCTCGGCGGTCTATCTACCGAATACAAGGTCGACTCGGCAACGGCGGATAGTCTTCGGGGTGCTGTCGAGAATCTTTTGAAAGACAATCGGCATTGTCATGTACGAGGAAGAGAGAAGTCGGCTTCGATGCTGTCTCGAAGTTTGTCTTTGTCTCAACCACTCCATCCACCTCGACGAATGACAAGCATACACGTGTCTTCTCACCTGCTAAAGCTGCAGTCAACCTTTTACCTAAAAAGGTGGGAAAGTACACTGTTACCTACACCAAAAGAGCCGTTTGCTACCAAAAAGAGAGAGAAAGAAGAAGATCGTCTCCAACGGATCTATTTTCAATCTTTGCTCTATAAATAGAGGGATCATTCAAGATTTGAAGAACGAGTGAATGCGCGCACCTAGAACACGAGAGAGCATTCAAACGAGCGAAATTAACGACTAAGTCTTCCGCAAGAAACAACTGAGTTATCTCCGGCGAAAGACTACATCCAGCTCAAAAGGAACCAAGCTGAACCGACATAAGCTTCTAGTATCCAAGCGAGTGACACGAACCTATAGCTAAACCCTCAGCTGTTCGTCGCTCTAGATAGCTACATTCTCGTTCCTTATCCCTCTAACCCTAAGCTCACTTGTTATATCCATAGCTTAGACGAAGGAGTTCACATTTGAACCCAATCCTTAATGTATAAGGACTCCTTCACTGTTGGAGAAGTTTGTCAAACACTTTAAGTTTGATAGTCTTGTAAACTGAGACTTGGATCGATATAAAAACCAAGACGCGGCTTTGCCACGTGTGCAAGATGACCGAGACTAACTCGGGATAATAAATAGCCTCCCGATCATTCGGGACGGTGGACGTAGGATTTGAGCGATATCCGAACCACTTTAAAAATCCCGTGTCTCTTCTTGCTTTCTTAACTGTTGCATTGATTTTACTATTCATACTGAACATCATATTTAAAATCAATCAACTATCTCAGCATTCTGAACTCTTAATCTACTGAACTGAGACTTAAAACGTTTTCTCACAAAAACTGATTTGGGCCTACACTATTCCGCGCACTGAACTCTTACTGTAGTTCCGAATTCTGACCTAGTCAGTTAGCGAGATCTCGGTCGAGTCGATACTCTTAGCCTTTAACACGATTCGAAACGGTTATGCAGTCTGCTTCGAAGCTATTTCGATCGGACACCATCCTGAATAGGACTGTTCGAGTTCGAAATTGAGAAATCGAATCAGGTGTATTCACCCCCCCCTCTACACCTGACCGTACACTCGGGACCAACAATTGGTATCGGAAGCGGGGAGTTCCTTGACTCTTGTTATCTTTGAGACTGGTCTATTCGAACGGATCCGAGGGAAAACGTTTTTCACTGCATATCACTCTACATTCATATCTATATTCTTCATGGCTGATATGTCAGGTATAAGGATGGTACCCATGTTCTCGGTGGAGAATTATGGAGTATGGCGAGTCGAGAATGGAAGCTCATCCGACATCCCTCCATGACAAGTATGGCCGAAGTACTTGAAGATGGACCTATCGTTCCCATGATCGATAGTGTCGTAACTTCGAGGACCAAGCTCAAGGAGGAGGAATGGTGACCGGGAAGAAGATTCCCAAAGACAGAAGTCTCTTCACTCCTGAGGAGAAGAAGCTTCACAACTTAGACCGTGTTGCCAGAAACGCTATACCGACCACCCTTAGTGATTCTTATCCTGGCCGGGGTTCAGGAATGCAAGACTGCTAAAGAACTGCGGGATGCTCTTGCCCTACTGAGTCGAGGGACTCAGAAGATTAAAGCCAACAAATTAGCGCTGGAACTCCAAAAGCTGGAAAGCTTGTCTCTCATGCCCGGTGACAAAATCGAAGATCTAAACGTTAGATTTACCAATCTGATGAACTCTATCAATGGGCTGGGAAAGACATTCAGCAACTGAGAGATGAATCTGAAGATTCTGAGGGCACTGCCGGATGGACACTTTGGACACCTTTTGCCACTCTATTGCGACATTCGACTTAGATGCTTTGTGTCTCCCGACCATATCTTTTCGGGAATTACAGGCGAGAGGAGTTTGAGTTCGACGGACCTCAAAGAAAGCGGAGCGAAGGCGACACAAAAATCGACCATGCTTTCAAAGCATCAGTCAGCACAGCATCTCCAGTAACGAGCAAAACGACGAGTAAGACTAAACCTTCACTCAATGATCTACAAGAAGGAAGTCTCGCTCAGAAGTATGCACTGCTCGCTGTAAAGTATCAGAAGGAGAAGGAGCGACGCAGAAAAGTGACTAAAGCCTATCCGGAAACGAAAGGTAAGTCAAATTATATGTCGAAACACACTCCTGACTCACAATCTTCTGAATGCAGAAAGAAAGATGACTCCAGAACCATCAAAGAATAGCGAAAGCAAAGAAGAAAGAGTCATCGCTTGTTACAACTGCAAGAAGCCGGGACATTATCGGTATGATTGTCCCGAGCTCGATAGTCTTGAACGCGCGAAGCACGTAAGGCAAGGAGAGAGAAATTCACCCAGAAAAGACAATCCTACATAGCTGGCAAAATCTCAGACGACTCAGAAGAGGTCGACTCCTTTATGGATTCATCGGATGATGATACAGCTTTCATGGCCTTAGAGCTTGAAGGCGAAGAATCGGTGAAAAGTGCATGATGGCGGGCGAAGAGGATGAGGTAAATTCTCATGAACCACTTAACTCCTCTTAACACTTGCACACACGACACTATTTCAGGTGCGGATGAGAATTTGGACGTCGCGACCGCATACGAAGAACTGCTCGACGAACAAATTCGGATGAGTCCGCAGGCTCGGCAAGACTCTTCGGGGAGTTGGATACCACGAAAGTAGAGAATCGAGAGACTATCTCGGGAGAGTCGGGTTGCTGCGAGGCCGAAGGACTTGTGTTGAGACTCGGGGGAGGAGATAAACTCTCCGATGGCCAAGTCTCGGCATCAAGAAGATCGGATTTCGGTTTTGACCAATGACTTGACTCGAAAGATCTTGGCGAGTCTGCTTGAAGCAAGAAATGTCGGGACTTCAGACCGAGCACGACACACTAAAGAAGAGTGATGATGTCTGGAGGAGCCTGATGACTGAGAGGTACATGGGTGCTGTGAAGAAATTAGAAGCTATGCTAGCAAGCAATAAGCCAAAGCACTGTAAGGAAGGACTTGGATTCAGTCTAGGAGCTTCCACATCTGCCCCAGTACACTCAGAAGTACGGCTTGCTGATAGATTTGTTCGAGGGGAGACTATCAACGCAGATATACTGAACCCCCTAGCAAAGAACAAACAAGAAGATGAAGCACCTCATCCCACACATTCGGCATTCGACAAGAAGATCGGTGCCAAGAAACCCCAATTCAGTCAAGGGGAACTCGCAAATTAAAATTGGCGGATCGGTATGGACCTCCAAAGGCGACACATCCAGGCTCGGTATGGGTCATACTATTATGAACCTATAGTCGAAGAGGCTCCAAAGGTCGGAAGAAAAAGAAAGCCACACGAAGGCTAAGGTCGGCGATCCACCAACTCGAGAAGATCAGGACTCCTGAACCTCAGAAGCCTCAGAAGTCACCTTTGACCAGTCCAGTGGTCAGATATGTTGACTCTAATGGAAAGAAAATGTCTGAAACCACCAGGGTTGTTAGACAGATTTGGGTTATGAAAACTAACATCTAAGGACCCAAAATCAAAAATGAAGGGTACTCGAATAAAATTACGTTTTTGCGGGTGCGTAAAGACCCATGGTATGTGGACGGCGGATGCTCAAGACACATGACATACCAAAGGAGTCTACTGAAGAATTATATCACTGAAGAATGACCCAGAATCGAGTTTGGAGATAATGCCAAAGGCTACACGAGAGGATACGACACACTCTGCATAGGAACTGCCAAAGTTCCAAGAGTATCATATGTTGAAGGACTTCAGCATAATCTTCTCTCTGTTAGTCAATTTTGTGATAACTCAAATAGAGTGATTTTTTGCCTGGTTTTACGTGATGTTATTGATAAATCCACGGGGAAAATAGTGTTATCGGGTTCGTGCGAAAAGAACATATATGTGGTGGCCCGGAACTCAGGCGAACACGAAGCTTCCTTATTGGCGAAGAATGAAAACAGAACGGGGTGGCTATGGCAAAGAAGGCTCCGTCATCTCAACTTTAAGACGCTCAACAAGCTTGCAAGAAACACTCTTAGCAAGGGGACTGGAATGAAGTTTTCGAAGCAAAGACACTCGGTGTGAAGCATGTACGAAGGGAAAGCAAACAAGGAATCAAAATCCTCCGGTTCCATCGCCTTCCACGGATGGAATCCTTCAGGCTGCTACATATGGATTTGTTCGGTCCGGTCTCCCCGGTGACGATCGAGAGCGAGAAAATATGCATTAGTGGTCATAGATGACTACTCGCTACACATGGGTCATATTCATTGCCAACAAGTCGACGTCAAAACGAGTTACCAACGCTTACGAAAAAGCTCGGTGTCGAGAAGAACACCAAGATCGAGAAAAATACGTTCGGACGGAGGAACCGAGTTCCTTAATTCCATGGTAAAGGAGTTACTGCAAGCGAAAGGAATAGAGCATGAGACTTCACCGCACGCACACCTCGGCGGGAATGGAGTTCTTTGAACGAAAGAATAGAACTCTAAAAGAGGCGGCTAGGACTCTACTCGCAGGACTCGGGACTCCCAACCAAATTCAGGCGGGAAGCTACGTGCGCATGCTACACTCGAGAACCGACCTTTGCGACAAAGCGGCATAAGCGGACATCATATGAACTATGGAACGGCGGGAAGCCTTCTCTATCTTATTTCCATATTTTTGGTTGTTCATGCTTTATCCACAATAATGGGAAAGATCAGTGAAGACTTTTGATAGCAAGTCGGATCGGGGAGTATTCTTAGGATACTCTCGGGTCGGCAAAGCTTTCGAGTATTCAACTATCGAACTCTTTGCGTGGAGGAAAGCCCTCATGTTGTTTTTAACGAGTTTGCTGCGAAGACGGGAGCAATAACTCAAATTCCGAATACGAGGACATCGGTAAGCGGCTACGGGATCTAAGCTTAAAAGACAAATGCGAAAAGATCCGGCTATGTTGGGATGATGATTCGAGACGAAGAAACTAAAGACAAATCTACTGAATCTCAACCAGCTGAGCAAGTAGCTGAGCAGATTGATTCTCCCGAACAGAATCAATCCCAGGTAACTCAGGTCGATGAGGAAACCGTAGAGGTAATCGAGACCAACACTACTCGAGAATAACAACTCGGGGGGAACATCTAGTAATGTTCTCGAGCCGAATGCCCCCGAACACGGTGACTCGGTAGATCATACTCTTATCATCTGAAATTCTTCAATCTCGAGAATAGTACAAGCGAAATGCCTAACTCACCTACTATCTGTGTTGAACAAATTTCAGATGAAGAGTTAAAACATCGTAGATCGTGGCTAGATGCTCACACTGCTGATCTTATAATTGGAGATCCTTCAGCACATGTCAAGACAAGATCCAGATTCTGTCAAGGATATTGAGGATGCACTTAAAGATGCTGACTGGATTATTGCTATGCAGGAAGAGCTGAATCAGTTCACGAGAAACGAAGTATGTACGGGTTAAAACAAGCACCCAGGGCTTGGTACGATACCCTGTCTGAGTTTCTTCTTCAGAAAGGTTTTCAGAAAGGCACGGTAGACCGCACGTTGTTCAGCATTTGACTGGAAGACGACCTATTACTTGTGCAGATCTATGTGGATGACATTATATTCGGATCAAAGAATGTCATCATGTGTCAGCAATTTGAAAAGATGATGAAGGATAAGTTCGAGATGTCGATGATGGGTGAAATGAACTACTTCCTTGGTTTTCAAGTCAAGCAATCTGGAAAGGGAACGTTCATCAACCAAGGCAAATACACTCGAGACCTCATCAAAAGATTCGGCTGCACATCCGGCAAATCAATCAAGATACCGATGAACAGAATATGAAGATAGATCTTGATAAAGAGGGAGTATCAGTAGACCAAACTGAATACCGTGCTATAATTGGTTCTTTATTATATCTAATAGCTACTCGTCCTGACATAACTTATGCTTTGTAGGTGTGCGTGCTCGATTTCGGGCGAATCCCAAGCGAGTCATATGGACTCGGCAAAGAAGATTCTCCGCTATCTACGAGGAACACCTGACATGGGTTTGTGGTATCCAGCTGATGATAATATTGAACTAACTGGTTATTCTGATGCTGACTATGCAGGATGTAGAATAGACCAAAAATCAACCTCAGGAACATGTCAGTTCCTTGGCAGCAAGCTGATCTCATGGTTTTCAAAGAAATAGCACTCAGTGGCCACGTCGACTACTGAAGCTGAATACATGGCTGCTGGAAGTTGTTGCGCCCAAATCCTTTGGCTGAGACAGCAGCTGAGAGACTATGACGTCATTCAGAATGAAGTGCCGATCTTCTACGACAGTACCAGTGCTATTGCAATCACTCAGAATCCTGTTCTTCACACAAGATGCAAGCACGTGGACATCAGACATCACTTCATTCGTGACCATGTCGAAAGAAGGATATCGAGAATGGAAAAGATCCATCTTACGACAAACAAAGGGCCGATATACTTGACCAAGCCTCTAGGCGAATCCGGATTCGAGAGAACTTTCGGTAGAGCTAGGTGCATTTGGACCCTACCGACCCCGGTCGGTAAGAGGTTTCGAGGAGAGAGACATTCCGGTGAGGGGGGAATGATCACTCTCGATCGATACAATCGATGCGTAGAGATTCGAATAACCATCTACACGAGGTATCAGCGGACTACTATGTTCAGCTGACAGGTTTGCGTATCTCTACTCTATAGTATCTAAATGATAGGCATTTATTATGGAGATTCAGCATGATTTAAATATCTCTTAGTTTGTCATTTATTGATAACAGTTACATTTAATACACGACATTCTATGCACAACTTTGCTTTGAACTACGTGCGCATTAAATGCATGTCTTATCATAGTTACTCTTTAGGCATGTTTACAACTTGCATTGACTTAGACGGCTTTTGTGATCATTACCTTTTATAATATTAAATCTTAACCGTCCATCTCATAAAGTAGGTTTAAACTCGGCCTTAGATCGATAAGCTGTTCATCTTCTAGATATGTACATATTTCGATCAAATCTTAAGAACCGCCATATTCGCACTTAACATTTCGATCATATCTTACCTCCGAAAATTCCGAGAATATCCTTGTGCAAAAACCCTCATTTGCTTACTTTCGATCAAATTCTCGGTATGCCTACATGCAGTTACTTATGTGTTGATCATTATTGATTAGTATCATATATAAAAAGTTTATTTAAAAATCGATACTGATAACAACTTCATGTAACTGGTACAATGGCGGAAACCAATATCTCTATGATATCTCCAGCGGATATGCAGAACATTCTGGAGAAGGATCGCGTGTGGTTTGAACCCACCATGGATTTCTATTCATGCGATCTGGAGTATATGGATGAGATCTTCTCGGCTCTGCGCGAGTCGGGGCCCGGAGAAATTTACTGTCTAGGAGGCCTTCATTCTTCCTCCCGAGACAGGTTGCAGAGCTGTACTTGAATTCAGACGCAGTGTCTGGAGACATAGTGGCAAGATTTGTTGCCCATTCTATCCAAAACGCCATTATGGAGCTGAAGCAGATGTCCATCAAGGATGCCTTGAAGCGGAGCTTTGATGCGCCTCCGAAGGGACCGATCTGATCGGGTACGAGAGGCGACCAAGTTGATGAATATCTTACCGTCTTACGTGGAAAGCCCACTACTTTCGTGAGTGCTTTTCGAAGAACGACATGTTGCCTCGGTTCGGGGCACTTGCTTATATAGTGACGCAGCCTGCCGACAAGCCAAGCGGGGTCGTTTGACCAGGTGTCGAGGCCTAAGATTCGAGATGATGATGGCCATATACGGCCAGAGCCCGGATAAATTGGATGGAGTTCTTTCTCAGAGAATTCATGGCTCAGTTTGCTAAGTTCGACAAAGCATCGAACATCTTTGAGCGCAAAGGGCAAATTGCTTGTATGGACTCAAACTGTCCCATCATGATCGAAGATTTATGTGGATCCGAGCCTATCACCTACGGTGACAAGGAGTACTTCAATGTGAAGAAGGTCGGATTTCACAACAAGACGGCGGCGCTTCGGCCGATAGGGTCGGGACCCTCGGCGGTCTCTCCGCAATCAAAGTCTCGGCGGAGCTACGCCTACAAAGAAAAGAACCCCTCCCGCTAAAACTCCTAAGGCACCGGCAAAGAAACGAAGAAAGCCGTTGAGGTGCCGGCCACGAGGAGATTCCACAAGTGCCTGCTGAACGAGGCTCACGAGAGAAGACTACTCGGCCCATGCAGTGGTTGATGAGTCCGAGTCTTCTGAGAAGACTCAGTCAGTGGAGAAGATCGTTTCCACTGAAAGGGACCAAGGGGATGCTTCTGAAGCTCAAAGCGCAGATATTCAGCGCCTAGACAGCCCCCTTTCTGTCCCTCCCACTCGGCTCGGTCCCTCCAGCCGAAGAAGCGAGACTTCACACATAGACTTGGAGTACGAGGCGCATCCGAAGGTGAATCATTTGGGATGGAAGCTTCAGTGATTATATCCAGAGCATCCCGAGAAATTCTTCAACTAGTTCCGGAGCTTGCTAACTACTCAGACTTGTTGCTCATAGCCAAGACAACAAGGCTCCACATGTTGCTGCGACATCAGGAGTGTCCTCGTCTTACAGCGCCTTGTCCTCCACTACTCCTGTCGGCGGTGCATGAAGAGGAATTGAGGCGAGAGAGGAGATAGGCTATTCGGAGCACGAAGACCTCAGCTCAATGGACAATCTGAGGGCTGCAATGCTGGCCATGATTCATGATCGACAGCATGCCTCCGGCCCAGCACCCTCAGATGGGTCAGACCATGACGACCCACCTAGTGATTCAGGCCCTGGAAAGCCTGATGAGGGACATCCACAGGACAAGGATACCCATACTGAAGCAGCACCTCCACTCAGTATCCTTGGTTCTGAGAAGTCCAAGGCTGGTGCTTCGTCCTCGGCGAGCCCGCTCGGCTCTTGCTTTGCGATTGACTTTCGAAGCGGCGCCCGGCCCGGACCGCAAAGAGATCTCGATCGGTGGCAAAAGCCTTAAGCGCCCAAGGGATCAAAAATCGAGATCTTGCGAAGGCTATCCATAGGACATGGAAGCGGCTCGCTTGCTCAAGCCACGACTAAAGAACTTCGGGGGCTTCATCGGCCGCCCCCGATGTTTCCGCGCTTATTTCGAAGCGTTGGCTCGGCGAAGAAGTCAAATTTGAAGCTCGGCTCAAGATCTTTCGGGAGAGCCAAGCCAAGCTACTTGAAGAATTTTTGGCTTCTAAAGCGGCTCATCCCGACGCTATCATTTGAACAATCCGAGGCCACTGAACAAAGACTTGAGAATATCCAACGGCCTTGGAAGACAAGATCAACGAGAAGGTGAAAGACTTCAAGGAAGCGGTGACCTCTCTCACAAGCGAGTACAAGGAAAACCTTAGCATGGAGAGGAACGAGTTGCATGAGGCTCGACTAAGCTCCACGATCGTCTTGATGAGTTGTCAACCTCCTACAAAAAGTCGAAAAAGTCGGTCCTAGTCCCTACCCCGGTGCTCATTGATGATGCCAAAAAGGGGGAAAGTGAAGGAAAAAGGGAAGGAAAGAAGAGTGCGAGAAGGCGACTCCCACCAAAAGTCCAAAAGCTAAGGGGGAAGCTACACTTGAAGTCATCCCGGACTCAAACTCGGTCTCGAAGGGTGAGGCCCGGGGTGTTTCGGCTGCGAGCACGGTGGAACCGGCCCAAGTGGCTCGGGACCCCGGCCAGACTACTCGGGCGACCCGGACTCCCAAAGACATTATTAAGGAGGTTGCTTGAGTACGGCCGAACGGGCGGTGGAGGACTCGAAGAAGAAGAGGCTCCTATTCCACCACCGGTTCAAGAAGGCAAGGGCAAACGAAGCTTAAAATTCCAACCCCTCCAAAGGCAAAGAGATTACGATACATATCTGGCGAGGAGGAAGCCCAAATAGGCTGCGGATGAGAAGGCGGCGGAGAAATTGCGGTGGCGAGCGGCTAACAAGCCAAAGTCTAAGCGTCGCCAAAGGAAAGACTAAAGACCCATCCAGAGGAGGAAAGAGAAGCTGCTAGGCGCCTCAGAAAGCTCATCATAACGAGATGAAGAGGACGAGAGAAAAAGAAGAGCGACGACGAAGAGTGCGAAAGGCGGGGGTACATCCAAATCTAGATCTAGTACCCCTGCTTGAATCGGAACAAGCTCCTCGAAGCCTCAAGAGCAAGATGCGAGAAATTGAAGAAATCTTTGCTCGAGATGGATAGATATCTCTACGAGAGGAGAGGAAGCTAGATAGATAGAGGCGCCGGACGGAGGATACATTTGGCGGACCTTGAGACACTCGGGAAGCGTCTTGAACAAGAGGCCGGTGAGAGTTCCTTCAAAAGGCGACATTCCTTATCGATACGAAAGGTTCGGGAAGCGAAACGATCGAAAACACATAGATGGCCGAGATCGAGACGAATGGATGCCTATTCGGTTCAATCGAGAGATGGGAATCGGCCAACATAGAGTTTATCAAGAGAAATTATTTACGGCGATTACGGCACGAAATGTCTAAAGGCGATGCCTATGTCGAGTGGATGACCATTGCTGAACCCGATCTTTACCCATATATGCACGAGAGCGATGGCGAAGGGGTAGGAGTCAGCGTTCCTGAAGCAAGGATCATTCCTCCACCAAGAAGACAAGACGACTCAGTACATCTTGGAATGATTGAACAAGAAGTGAAAAATCTTTGCGTTGAACGGAGGTCTAGAACAAGATGATCCGGCGGACTTCGCCGAATACACGGAGGCGAGGAAGAACACGTTCGAGAATGTATGGAGTCCCACTTTGCTCGAAGATAAATCCTAAGGTTTCATGAATAGGATTCGGCGGTTTAAGGGTTCTCCTTCTTAGTTCTCCTTTAGCTTAGCAAGATTTGTAATGTCTTGATCCGTTTTATCACATATATACAAATCTTCTTTTGGCTCTGACAACTACTTGTCTAAATAGCCGTGTTTGCTTTATGCTTTATGTTTGTATAAGGACTCCTTCACTGTTGGAGAAGTTTGTCAAACACTTTAAGTTTGATAGAAGTGTAAACTGGGACTTGCTCAGTATAATCCCCAAGCCACGGCTTTGTCACGTGCACAAGCTAGCGAGACTAACTCGGTATAATAAATAGCCTCTCGATCTATCGGGACGGTGGACGTAGGATTGTTGATATCCGAACCACTTTAAAAATCTCTCGTATCGTTTACTTACGTTCTTTTCTTTTGTTACATTGATTTTACTTGTGCATCCTGAACATCTTATTTAAAATCAATTAAGCGTCTCGATTATCTTGAACCTCTTATCTCTTGGCCCGAGACTTAAAACGTTTTCTCATAAAAAGCGATTTGGGCCTACACTATTCCACGCTCGAACTCTTGCGATCGATGCGAATTCGACCTAGTCGGTTAGCGAGATCTCGGGCGAGTCGAGACTTTTAGCCTTTAACACGATTCAAAACGGTTATGCAGTACTGCTTGAATCATTTCGATGCTGCATCTTCCTGAATAGGACTGTTCGTGTTCGAAGTTGAGAAATTTGGATTCAGGTGTATTCACCCCCCCCTCTACACCTGAACTCACTCTCGGGACCAACAGAACTCCTCTACCATGAAATTCAGGAACTCAGTTCCTCTATCTGAACGTATCTTGATGATCTTGGTGTTCTTCTCGACACTGAGCCTTTTTAGAAGCCTTGGTAACTCTGTTTTGACGTCAGACTTGTTGGCAATAAATATGACCCATGTGTAGCGCGAGTAGTCATCAATGACCACTAATGCATACTTCTTGTCTCTGATCGTCACCGGAGAGACTGGACCGAACAAATCCATATGTAGCAGCTGAAGGATTCCATCAGTGGAAGGATATGGAACAGGCGGATTTTAATTCCTGGTTTGCTTTCCCTTCAGACATGCTTCACACTGAGTGTCTTTGCTGAATACTTCATTCGGCAGTCCTCTTGCTAGAGTGTTTCTAGCTAATTTGTTAAGCGTCTTGAAGTTGAGATGATTGAGTCTTCTGTGCCAGAGCCATCCCGTTCTGTTGTCATTCTTCGCCAACAAACAAGCTTCAGGTTCAGCTGAGTTCCAGACAGCTACATAGATATTTTTTTTGCGCGAACCTGACAACACTGTTTTCCCTGTAGATTTATCAATGATATCACAGAAACCAGCGTAAAAAATCACTCTATTCAAGTTATCACAAAATTGACTAGTAGAGAGAAGATTATGCTGAAGTCCTTCTACATATGATACTCTTAGAACTGTTGTTGTTCCAATGCTGAGTGTTCCATAGCCTCTAGTATAGCCTGTTACGTTGTCTCCAAACTCGATTCGGGGTCCTTCTTCAGTAGTATAATTCTTCAGTAGGTCCTTTTGGTATGTCATGTGTCTTGAGCTTCCACTGTCCACATACCAAGGGTCCTTGTGCACCTGCAAAACAGAATTACAATTAGGTACCCTTTATTTTTGATTTTGGGTCCTTAGATGTTAGTTTTGGAAACCCAAATCTGTCTAACGACCCTGGTGGTCTCAGACAGTTTCTTTCCACTTTTGTCAACATATTTGACCACTGGACTGGTCGATGCTGACTTCTGAGGCTTTACAAGTTCAGGAGTCCTGATCTTCTAAGTGGGTGGACTGCTGACCTTTGCCTTATGTACGGCTTTCTTCTTCTTCTTCTGACTTTTGGATCCTCTTCTGACTATAGGATCATAGTAGTATGACCTATAGTGAGCTGGATGCGTCAGCTGCGGAGGTCCATACTGATCAACCCATTTTGCTTTGCTGGTTCCCCTTGACTAAATTGGGGTGATTTGGTGTTGATCTTCTTGTCAGAATGCGGATAACTGGGATGAGGTGCCTTCATCTTCTTTTTGTTCTTGGCTAGGGAGTTCAGTATCTCTACATTGATGGTCTCCCCTTGAACTAACCTATCAGCTAGCCGGTTTTCTGAGCGTACGGGGGCAGATGAGGAGGCTCCATGGCTGAATCCAAGTCCCTCCTTACAATGCTTGGGCTTGTTGCTTGCTAGCATAGCTTCAAGCTTCTTTTCAGTGCCCATGTACCGCTCTGTCATCAGGTTCCTCCAGACATTATCACTTTTCTTCAGCAATTCATGCTCGGTCTGAAGTTCTGACAACTCTTGCTTCAGTAGACTCAGTTCAGTATCTTTCTGAGTCAAGTCATTGGTCGATGCGAGATCCGATCTTCTTGATCTTTGAGACTTGGCCATCAGAGAGTTAATCTCGTCCCTGAGTCTCAACATAAGTCTTTCTGACTCAGTAGCAACCTGACTTTCCTGAGAAAGTCTCTGATTCTCCACTTTCAGGGTATCCAACTCCTGAACAGTCTTACGGAGCTGAAGACTCATCTGAATCTACTCGTCGAGTAGTTCTTCGTATGCAATTGCGACGTCCAGATTCTCATCTGCACCTGAAATAGTGTAGTGTGTGCAGTGTGAAGAGGAGTTAAATGGTGCGTGAGAGTTTACCTCATCCTCTTCTTGTAACACCCCGAAATTTAACTTTAAAATAGTAATAATTATTATTATAATTATAAAATTTGCATTTGCATCTCATGCATGATATTTTGTGGGTAAGTCCTATAAGTCGCGCTCTAAGATTTAATTAACTGATAAAATGTGATCATGGCAATTGTTTTTTTTTTTTTTTCTTCTTCTTGCTAGTTTGTGTAATCAAAAATATTTGTGTGTTTGAGTAGTTTGAATTTTATCGACTAATTACGTGAAGTATTATAGGAATGACGTGGGATTTTTTTTGATAAGCTATAACTACAAAATCTCACATAATTGGAACCAAATCTTTTAGAAACTTTATTTTTGGATAATGTGGCCATCTATATCATCTTTACGATATATATGTATATATAATAAAAATAATAATAAATAAAATATTCTAAAATTTGAATATGTGTTTATACATGTACGCATGCACCTTTGAGTATTAAATCTTATTTCCTTTTTCCTACGACCAAGTTTATCAAGTAGTTACAGATATTATATTATATGCAAATATATATATATATATATATATATAATATATATATATATATATATATATATCATATAAGATCTAATCCAAAGCATGAATAAATTAGGGGTTAGGAATTATATATAAATATATCCCCAAATTGATGCACTTTACGTTTTACCTCCCGCAACATACTCTCAGAATTTTCTTTCGCCTGCACCATCATTTTTTTTCGTTTCTTGTCAAATTGGAGTTCGTGATTTTTGGATATTCTTCAAACAAAGGTACAAGTGTGGTGTTATTAAATTATACGTTAAGCTTGTTTTTCCAATGATGTCGATTTTTTTGTGTTTAAGTAATTGTGTAGTATGCATGCTGTATGATTTTATTTCCCCAACCTTCTTGATGTTATTGAAAACATAACTCATAAGATTTTATAGTGCGAAATCGCTAGTTTCTTGAGGTTAAAAATTTTAGGTAGTATTAATAAATCAACCATTTTCCTTCTATTTTAATTTGCCGTCGGCCATGCTGTTACTTTTAAAAACAAAAGAAGAGTTCAAGCTACAGTAATAATAATAATTTATCCATTTCCTTCTATTTTAATTTGCCATCAACCATGTTTAGTATGCATGCCATCTTCTAATTGGTCAGATGATTAGCGAATTTGGTTTATAATAATAATGATGTGTCGATATTTTTTTCTCTTGAATATTTTATTTGTAGGTGTTATTTAGATAGTGACGAGAGTTAGGGATGTTTAAATATAGATATTCTTATGATACAAGAATTTATCCAGTGATTAGGACCTTAACCTTAAATAATTTGAATTTTCTTTCTAGGGGTTAGTTCTATCATGTTGTTGAGTTACAACTTTCCTTGAATTATGTAACCTACTTATTATTGAATTGGGATTTTATGATTTATATTATTTGATCGAGTGGAATGCATGTTCATACACGAATCATTAAGTATAATTTATTTAATATTTAGGACAAGCGCGCGAGGCTTAATCACCGGATATACATTTTCATTTACTCAAAAAAGTTAAGGTGGGGTTTTACTTTTATCCTTATTATACACTATATTGTTTTTCTCATGCGTTATTCAGTACAGGCAGAGCCTTCGGGCAATTCACAGCAGTAAAACCTTCGGGTTAGCCTTCGGGCAATTCATAGCAGAATGACCTTCGGGTGTATCACAACAGTATAACCTTCGGGTTAGCCTTCGGGCAATTCATAGCAGAATGACCTTCGGGTGTATCACAACAGTATAACCTTCGGGTTAGCCTTCGGGCAATTCATAGCAGAATGACCTTCGGGTGTATCACAACAGTATAACCTTCGGGTTAGCCTTCGGGCAATTCATAGCAGAATGACCTTCGGGTGTATCGCAACAGTATAACCTTCGGGTTAGCCTACGGGCAATTCATAGCAGATTAACCTTCGGGTTAAGCCTCCGGGCTAGCATGTCTAATTTCTCATGTTGAATACTTTATAGTTTATAGTTTGGATAATGGTTAACCCCACTGAGTAGTCGTACTCACCCCTATATATTTTCACCTTTTCAGATCATGATCCGACAGATGTTTGAAGTGGCGGATGGTGATGGTCATACACCTGAAAGGATTTATGAATTTACTATTGCATTAAAACTAGTTTGATCATGAACTATGCATTTGTCTTTATTTTGTGAACTTATAAGTGCTCATGTTTTTTATTCAAGACTTCCGCTGTTATGAAATGCATTAAAAACCTTATTATTTTTATAAATCTATTATTTTTGAAAATTAAACTGAGAAAATTAAATGTTATGCACGAGGTGACGTCCCCTTTAAAAGTTATGAAAATTGGGGCGTTACAGATTGGTATCAGAGCAGGTCTACTTTCCTGTAGACTTATTTAATGTTATGCAGGAAATTGACCATCATCACTGCCATAGCATCGTGCCGGCGAGGTTAGAAAAATTTTCTAAGTTAATTTTGAAGCATGATATTTAAAGCATATTTTTCTAGCATGACATGAGCATGATTTTTATGCATGTAAACTATGTAAAATATTTAAAGTCCTCGAAGATGTTGCCTTAAGAATATGAACCTATAGGCCTTACATAGTTGAATTTTATATGAACTATAGGGAGATGCCTCCGAGAAGACAACCCGGTAACAATGCTAGTGGAGGGACAGGAAATAACCCTCCAGAGAACATTAACAATGCACAACTGTTGGAGGCTATGAGAGGAATGTTCCCTCAACGCCAAGGAGGAGACCCACTAGTGAATGATTTTAGGTCGATGTCACCCCCTATTCTTAAGGGGAATGAAGGACCCGTTTTTGTGGAGGAGTGGATTGCTGATCTAGAGCGGATCTTCGAGCACCTAGGATGCACCGACGCCCCCAAAAAGTGACATGCGCGAAGTATCGGTGGCTCGGGGCGCACGACAATGGTGGAATTCTCGGCTTCGGACTATGGCACGAGCAACGAGCGAGAATATGACTTGGGATTTCTTCAAGACACGGCTCTTGAACAAGTTTTTTCGGAATGCGTTCGGAGGGAAAAGAAGGTGGAGTTGATGACCATAAAGCAAGGGAATAGATCAATCGTAGACTACGAGCGTCATTTCACTCGGCTCTCACGGTTTGCGCGACTTGGTAGATACCGAACAAAAGAAGATGGAGATTTTCGAGAGCGGGCTGCATGATGAAATAGGTGGCATATTAGGCTGGTCATGAGATTACATCTTTTGATGTGTTGGTGCGAGAAAGCCCAAGCAATCGCCAAACGCAAGAAGCTTGATGGACCGGCATCTAGACCACCTATTACTCTTTGGAAAGAGAAGATGGGAGGATAACGGGAATCAAGGTTACGAAAGAAGCGAGAAGCAAGTCGTTCCTAGCAATACCGCGGCCTCAATAGAAAAACCAAAGTGCCCTACTTGTGATAAGAATCACTACGGGGAATGCTTGCGAGGAAAGTTTATCTGCTACCATTGTCGTAAGGAGGGACATGTGGCACAGAACTGCCCTTTCAACAACACTACAGCCTCAAACAACAATGGGAAGCGAGGGAAAGCAAGAGTTTACTCCATGGTTGAAGTGAATGATGATGACGAGCCACAGACGGTGTCAGGTACCATTCAGTTTTAAACTATGTTCTAGTTTTATTATATGAATCAACTGTATCCAACTATAGTTAGCAAACCTTATTACCTCAGGAAACATTTTAGTACTTAATCAATTAGCCGTAGTTCTTTTTGATTCCGAAGCGTCGGATTCCTTCATATCGAAAAGATTTTACGATAAAGTAGCTGAAAAGTGCGAAGAGGAGAGTGCAGCATGCAAGGTTGGATTTCCTGTTGGCAAGGCAAAGGAAACAAATCGTCGAGTAAAAGGAGCAACACTGAAGATCGATGGCGAGATCTTGAAAGCAGATTTGTACATCCTGGAGATGAAGGGTTTCGACGTCATATTGGGATTGGATTGGCTCAGTAAGCACAATGCGGTTATCAGATGCAAGGATCGTGAAGTCGTTTTCTCAACACCAGACGAAAATCAATTCTCCTTTTACGGAAGTAAAAGAAAGAGAGGACCACCTATCATAACTGCTATGAAGGCCACCAAGATGATGAGGAAGAAGGATTGTCAAACCTACTTGGTGAATATTACAAGCACAAAGACGGAGGAACTAACCATAAATGATTTACCGGTGGTAAGGGAATTTCTCGATGTGTTCCACCGATGAACTAAGTGGTCTTCCCCGGATAGGCAAGTGGAATTCAACATTGATATAATTCTCGGAGCGGCTCTGTCTCAAGAGCACCATACTGAGAATGGCACCAATGGAGTTACAAGAACTTAAGATACAACTACAAGAGTTGTTAGACAAGGGACATATCCGTCCGAGCGTATCACCGTGGGGAGCGCCTGTGCTTTTTGTCAAGAAGAAAGATGGATCTATGTGTATGTGCATAGATTACCGTGAGCTCAACAAATTGACGATCAAGAACAAGTACCCGTTGCCAAGAATTGAAGACCTTTTTGATCAACTAAAAGGCGCGGGGATCTTCTCAAAGATTGACTTAAGGTCCGGATATCATCGGTGAAGATTAAGGAGAGTGATGTGCCGAAGACGGCTTTTCGAACAAGATACGGTCACTATGAGTTTACGGTGATGCCTTTTGGGTATCTAATGCACTGCAGTTTTCATGGACTTGATGAACAGAGTGTTTCATCAATATTTGGATCAATTCATAATTGTCTTCATCGACGATATCTTAGTATACTCGAAAGACCGAAGCCAACATGAAGAACACTTAAGGATTATGTTGGAGACTTTAAGAAACGAGAAGCTATACGCTAAGTTCAAGAAATGTGAGTTTTGGCTTAGTCGAGTAGTATTCCTAGGTCACGTAGTGACTGCACAAGGGATAGAAGTGGATCCGGCCAAAAATCGAAGCGGTTAGTAAGCTTGGAAGGCACCGAAGAATGCAAGCGAAATCCGAAGTTTCTTGGGATTAGCAGGATATTACCGGCGGTTTATTGAAGGGTTTTCAAAGATAGCAAGGCCACTTACTCAACTTACCAGAAAAGGGATCAAGTTTGAGTGGAATGAAGAGTGTGAGAAGAGTTTCCAAGAATTGAAAGGGGAAGTTAACTACGGCACCGGTACTCACTATTCTGACGGGCCCGAAGGGTATGTAATCTATTGTGATGCCTCAAAACAAGGACTTGGATGTGTCTTGATGCAACATGGGAAGGTCATAGCTTATGCTTCGAGACGATTGAAGACACATGAGCCGAATTACCCTACACACGATCACGGAATTGGCGGTGTGGTTCATGCCTTGAAGATTTGGAGACATTACCTATATGGAGGCAAGTGCGAGATATATTCGATCACAAGAGTCTCAAGTATCTCGTTTACACGAAGGAGCCGAACATGAGACAAAGAAGGTGGCTCGAACTAGTGAAAGATTACGGCTGCACAATTCATTATCATCCGGGAAAAGCAAACGTCGTAGCCGATGCTTTGAGCGGGAAAGGGAGTTTGACCGCCCTATATACTTCCCGAATGATTGAAGAGCTTGCAAAGATGGAAATTGAAGTTGTACCGTCGACAGAAGACACTACTACTAAGTTAGCGACTATGAAGATCCAACCTTTGCTAAGGGACCAAATTCGGGAAGCACAAAAGAGAGATAGATTTTTGTGCAAGATAAGAGATCAAGTTACGGAAGGGCGAGAATAAAGGGTTTGAGATTGCGGCGGACGGGACGCTGATGTTCGAGAGAAGGATATGCGTACCAAAAGGGAGTGGAATGATGAGGGAGATTTTAGAGGAGGCACACAGCACACCATACACTGTCCATTCTGGAGGGACAAAGATGTATCATGATTTGAAGAGACACTTTTGGTGGAGGAATATGAAGAGGACTATTGCAGAATTCATACAAAGTTGTATGACTTGCCACCAAGTAAAGGCTGAACACCAACGACCATCCGGCCTATTAAAGGCGCTTGATATACCTCAATGGAAGTGGGAGGAGATATCCATGGACTTCGTGGTAGCATTACCAAAAACCCGAAAGGGAAATCACTCAATTTGGGTAATCGTGGATAGACTCACGAAATCGACTCATCTTCTTCCTATGAAGATGACTGACAATATGGATCGGCTCGCACAGATCTATATAGATGAGATTGTAAGACTACATGGAGTTCCTACCGGTATTGTATGTGACTGCGACCCGAGGTTCACGTCAAAATTTTGGAATAGTGCGCAAGGCTGCTATGGGTACCAAGTTGAAGTTCGATCGCTTACCATCCACGGGCGATGGACGGTGCGAAAGAACTATTCAGACTTTGGAAGACATGTTGCGAGCATGTGTCATGGATTTTGGAATTAATTGGGAGAAACATTTGCCCTTAGTGGAATTTGCATATAATAATAGCTATCAAGCAAGCATAGGGATGGCACCCTTTGAAGCATTATATGGAAGGAAGTGTAGATCACCGCTTGCCTTTGGGATGAGGTTGGTGAGAAAAGAATATTGGGACCCGAGATCGTAGAAAGAACCGTGGGAGTCATTGCAAAGATTCGAGAGAGAATCAAGATTGCTCAAGATAGACAAAAGTCATATGCTGATTTGAAGAGGAAGGATATAAAGTTCGAAAAAGGTGACAAGGTGTTTCTCAAGTTGTCACTAATGAAAGGTGTAGTGAGGATTGGAAAGAGAGGAAAGCTTAGACCTCGATACATTGGACCGTTTGAGATACTCAAAAGAATTAGATAAGTGTCATACGAGTTGGCACTACCGCCAAGTTTGACGTCCATTTATAATGTTTTTCATGTGGCGAACTTGAGAAAGTATGTGCATGACCCAAGCAACATAGTCGATTATGAAGGAATGGAGCTAAACAAAGATTTGTCATATGAAGAGACGCCAAATGCCATCTTAGACCGAAAGGTTATTCAACTTAGGAACAAGGAAGTGCCATTAATAAAAGTTCTCTGGAGTAGACATGATGCGAGTGAGGCGACATGGGAAGTAGAAAAGGATTTGGAGTTAAGATATCCGAACTTCATAGACAAAGGTAATTAATTTTCGAGGACGAAAATTTTATAAGTAGGGGAGATTGTAACACCCCGAAATTTAACTTTAAAATAGTAATAATTATTATTATAATTATAAAATTTGCATTTGCATCTCATGCATGATATTTTGTGGGTAAGTCCTATAAGTCGCGCTCTAAGATTTAATTAACTGATAAAATGTGATCATGGCAATTGTTTTTTTTTTTTTTTTTTTTTTTTTCTTCTTGCTAGTTTGTGTAATCAAAAATATTTGTGTGTTTGAGTAGTTTGAATTTTATCGACTAATTACGTGAAGTATTATAGGAATGACGTGGGATTTTTTTTGATAAGCTATAACTACAAAATCTCACATAATTGGAACCAAATCTTTTAGAAACTTTATTTTTTGGATAATGTGGCCATCTATATCATCTTTACGATATATATGTATATATAATAAAAATAATAATAAATAAAATATTCTAAAATTTGAATATGTGTTTATACATGTACGCATGCACCTTTGAGTATTAAATCTTATTTCCTTTTTCCTACGACCAAGTTTATCAAGTAGTTACGAGATATTATATTATATGCAAATATATATATATCATATAAGATCTAATCAAAGCATGAATAAATTAGGGGTTAGGAATTATATATAAATATATCCCCAAATTGATGCACTTTACGTTTTACCTCCCGCAACATACTCTCGAAATTTTCTTTCGCTTTGCACCATCATTTTTTTCGTTTCTTGTCAAATTGGAGTTCGTGATTTTTTGGATATTCTTCAAACAAAGGTACAAGTGTGGTGTTATTAAATTATACGTTAAGCTGTTTTCCAATGATGTCGATTTTTTTGTGTTTAAGTAATTGTGTAGTATGCATCTTTGTATGATTTTATTTCCCCAACCTTCTTGATGTTATTGAGAACATAACTCATAAGATTTTATAGTGCGAAATCGCTAGTTTCTTGAGGTTAAAAATTTTAGGTAGTATTAAGAAATCAACCATTTTCCTTCTATTTTAATTTGCCGTCGGCCATGCTGTTACTTTTAAAAACAAAAGAAGAGTTCAAGCTACAGTAATAATAATAATTTATCCATTTCCTTCTATTTTAATTTGCCATCAACCATGTTTAGTATGCATGCCATCTTCTAATTGGTCAGATGATTAGCGAATTTGGTTTATAATAATAATGATGTGTCGATATTTTTTTATCTTGAATATTTTATTTGTAGGTGTTATTTAGATAGTGACGAGAGTTAGGGATGTTTAAATATAGATATTCTTATGATACAAGAATTTATCCAGTGATTAGGACCTTAACCTTAAATAATTTGAATTTTCTTTCTAGGGGTTAGTTCTATCATGTTGTTGAGTTACAACTTTCCTTGAATTATGTAACCTACTTATTATTGAATTGGGATTTTATGATTTATATTATTTGATCGAGTGGAATGCATGTTCATACACGAATCATTAAGTATAATTTATTTAATATTTAGGACAAGCGCGCGAGGCTTAATCACCGGATATACATTTTCATTTACTCAAAAAAGTTAAGGTGGGGTTTTACTTTTATCCTTATTATACACTATATTGTTTTTCTCATGCGTTATTCAGTACAGGCAGAGCCTTCGGGCAATTCACAGCAGTAAAACCTTCGGGTTAGCCTTCGGGCAATTCATAGCAGAATGACCTTCGGGTGTATCACAACAGTATAACCTTCGGGTTAGCCTACGGGCAATTCATAGTAGATTAACCTTCGGGTTAAGCCTCCGGGCTAGCATGTCTAATTTCTGATGTTGAATACTTTATAGTTTATAGTTTGGATAATGGTTAACCCCACTGAGTAGTCGTACTCACCCCTATATATTTTCACCTTTTCAGATCATGATCCGGCAGATGTTTGAAGTGGCGGATGGTGATGGTCATACACGTGAAAGGATTTATGAATTTACTATTGCATTAAAACTAGTTTGATCATGAACTATGCATTTGTCTTTATTTTGTGAACTTATAAGTGCTCATGTTTTTTATTCAAGACTTCCGCTATTATGAAATGCATTAAAAACCTTATTATTTTTATAAATCTATTATTTTTGAAAATTAAACTGAGAAAATTAAATGTTATGCACGAGGTGACGTCCCCTTTAAAAGTTATGAAAATTGGGGCGTTACACTTCTCCTGCCATGAGACACTTTTCAGCGTCTTCTTCAGCTTCAAGCTCTATGGCCATGAAAGCTGCTTCATCGTCTGATGAATCCATGAAGGAGTCGACTTCATCTGAGTCATCTGAGAGTTCACCGGCAATGTATGCTTGTCGCTTCTTGATGAACTTCTCCCTTCATGCCTTTCGTGCTGCTGTTTCAGCCGTGCTGAGCTCAAGACAGTCATACGGGTAGTGTCCTAGCTTCTTGCAGTTATAGCAGGTTGTGACTCTTTCTTCTTTTCTTTCACTATCTTTCGATTGAGCTGAGTCTTCCTGCTTCATGTATTCAGAAGTATGCGAGTCAGGAGTGCGCTTAGGTGTATATTCATTCTTACCATTAGAGTCTCTGACGACTCTTGAGAGTTTCCTGCGCCTCTCCTTCTCCTTCTGATACTTCACGGCAAGTAGTGCGTACTTCTTGGCTAAGTTTCCTTGTTGTATGTCGTTGAGTGAAGGTTCAGCCTTGCTGAGCGCCGTTTGGAGGCTGCTTGTCTTGGCCCGATGCTTTAAAGGCATGGTCGACTTGGGTGTCAGCTTCAGCTCGCTGCTTCCTTTGAGGTAGGCCAAACTCGAACTCCTCAGCTTTAAGTTCTGAAAAGATATGGTCAGGAGTAATAATATCTAAATCAGAATGACGCAATCAGGTAGCAAAGGGAGTCCAGTGACCGTCTGGCAGTGCCCTCAAAATTTATAGATTCATCTCTCGGTTGGAGAATGTCTTTCCCAGCCCGTTGATAGAGTTCCTCAGATCCGTGAATCTGACGTTTAGATCTTCAATGGAGTCACCAGACATGAGAGACAGTCTCTCCAGTTTCTGAAGTTCTAGCGCGAGTTTGTTCGCTTTAATCTTCTGAGTCCCCCAACTCAGTAGCGCTAGAACATCCTAAAGTTCTTTAGCGGACTTGCAGTCCTGAACTCTTACGAGATAAGAATCGCTCAGAGTGGTCAGTATGGCGTTTATGGCGACGCGGTCTAAGTTGTGAAGCTCCTTCTCCTCAGGGGTGAAGAGACTTCTATCTTTGGATATCTTCTTCCCGGTCACCAGTCCTCCTCCTTGTGCTGGGTCCTGAGTTACGACGCTATCTACCATTGGAACGATAGGTCCGTCCTCTAGAACCTCTGTCATACTATCGTGGAGGGAGGTCATGTGTGCCTCCATTCTGACCCGCCATACACCATAGTTCTCTACTGAGAACATGGGTACCATTCTGATTCCTGACATATCAGGCATAGTGAATAGTGATATGAATGAAGAATGATATGCAATGAAAATGTTTTTCGGATCCGTTCAAGTAGACCAATTTCAGAATAAAAAGAGTCTTAGAGAACTCCTGCTCTAATACTAATTGTTGGTCCCGAGAGTAAAGTTCAGGTGTAGAGGGGGGGGGTGAATACACCTGAAAACCGATTTCTCAACTTAAAACGTGAACAGTCCTTTTCAGGAGAGTGTCGTACTGAACAAGTTCAGCAAACAAGATAAGCTATTCTGAATTGCGTGGCAGAGTGACTGACTTTACTGAGGCCTGCTAGCTAACAAAGTCAGAATTCAGTACCGTTCAGATAAAGTTCAGTAGCGCGAAAATGTGTAGGCCCAAATTCAGTTGAGTTAGGAAAATGTTTTATCAAAACAGTTTCAGTATATTAGTGCAGTCGATTAAGCTTGCTGAAACTCAGTTGAATGATTTTAAAGATATTTTCAGTATGCACAGTAAATTAATGCAACAGTAAATAATGAACACAGAACACAGACGATTTTGAAAGTGGTTCGGATCCAACAATCCTACGTCCACTGTCCCGAAAGATCAGGAAGCTATGTATTATACTGAGATAGTCTCAGTCGGTTTGTACATTAGGCAAACACTGGTCTTGAGATTTATATTGAGCAAGTCTCAGTTTACACGGTATCAAACTAAGTGTTTGAAAAACTCTCCAACAATGAAGGAGTCATTTACAATAAGGATCAGTTCGACTATGAACTCCTTCGTCTAAGCTATAGATATGAACAGTTGAGCTTAGGTTAGAGGGATAGGGAACGAGAAAGTGGCTTCTAGAGCGACGAACGGCTAATTATAAACTTTGGGTTCGTGTTCAGTCGCTTGGATACGAGAGGCTGTATAATTTTGATTCAGCTTGGTTCCCTATGAGCAGATATGTAGTCTTTCGCTGGAGATTGTTTCTTCGAACTTCTTATGGAAGACTTAGGACATTTATGAGTTGCTCTTTGAATGCATTGAGTTCGTTTGTGTGTTCGTATATGCTCGTGTTCTCGTGCCGTGCTTCAATTTGATTTTATCCCTGTATTTATAGAGCAGAGATTAGGATAGATCCGTTGGAGATGACGATCCTTTGTCTCTCTCTTTTGTGTAGCTAACGGCTCTTTAAAAGTATGGTTGCAGTGTCCTTTCCCTCCATTTCTGGAAAGTTGTTGACTTGCAGCTTTAACAGATATAGGACATGTGGCTGCTTGTCATTGGTCGAGGTTCAGGAAAGTTGGTGAGACAGAACAGACTTCAAGGAGATCTGAAGCTGACTTCTCTCTTCCTCGTATTGACTCTGCTGATTTGACTTTTAGAGAATCTAACAGTCAGAAGACTGTCCAACCGTTGCTGAGTCTGATCTCTTATTCAGTAGCATGCTACTGCTGAGTCGGCTCTGCGAAGATCGGCTACGAGTTCGGTGAACTACTCTGCTTGAGTTCGGTTCCAGCGACTCCTTTCGATATCTTTTGCTCTGCTTGAGTCCAGGTATCCTTTGAGTCTTCTACTTACGTGTACCGAGGCATGTAATCTGCGGCGCTCGAACCGGATGCGAGTGTCTGCTGAGTGCGAAACCTCGGAGAGCAAAACAAAACAGGTTACAGCCCCGAATGGTTCATCGGTCGCGATAGGGTTTTGGGATCTTCAAATCTTTGGTAAGTATTCGGAGCACGGGGGCTGCCGAGTTATGTCTCAGCGGTGTGAGAAAGGCGAATCATCTCCCAACCCTACGGCACTTGGCGCGATGCGCGAGGGTGTCCTAAAGTTCCTCCACCCGAACTGTTGTACGGAATCGTCTCCAAAAGTCATCAGTTCAGTAGAGAACTGTCTTCAGAGTCAGTCGCTGACAACATTTAGTAGAAGAATCTCTTTAGCAGACTCAGGAAAAAGACCCAATATGATCACCCTTGATCTACATAGTGAGGAGCTCAATTGATTATCTTCGAGTTCATAGCTGACAACATTCAGTAGAAGATCCTCTTCAGCCGACTCAAAAGAAGACTTAGGGGGAGTTTGGAGTGGCTGAAGTTTATTGATAAGTGCTGAAAGCTGCTGAAAGCACCCTATTTGAAAATCAGTTACTGTTTGGAAATAAGTGCTTAAAGCTGCTGAAAGTGGGGAAAATAGTGTTTGGGAATACTGTTGATAGAAGTAGCTTATTGTTACTTTTTAAAAGAAATGTATGTTTTGCCCTTAGTATTACTAATTGTTATTTAAAATAAAAAATAAAATTCAGAAATAATTGTTATTCAATATTTATTTTTTCCTTACAATTTCAATCTAATACTATAAAATACTAAATTAATCTAAGTATTATATATATTATAAAATTGTATCATAATAAAATAGTATACAATTATATGTTAAATACTATTTATTTGTGTACATTCATCATACAAACAAAATAAATAAAAATTCCTCCATAAATTTTATGAAGAATTGAGAGAGAGAAGAGAAGAGACGCGGCTGATGTGATAAAAATGTATTCTCACAAAGTATTAGGGTTAGGGATAGTTCTGGAATTAGATAAAATTATTAGGGGTAGTTTGGTCCAAAAAAAGCATAAGCTATAAGCTAGAAGGTGGGGGAGCGGCTTCGGTGATTCTCTATTTTAGACCCAATTTTAGAGAATCTCGGCTTTAAGGCTGGGAGTCCCAAACACCCCCACACACCGGCTTAAAGTTGAAGCGACTTACAAAAGGGCATTCCCAAACACCCAGCTAAGTACGATCGGCTTTGATCTGCGATAGGTGCAACTTAGTTGCTTTGGCCGTACTAGGAAAATCGATAGCATGACCTTTATTAGTCGAATGTCGGCGAGAGAACATATTGTATCCGGGGTTCGGAGAGGTCATCTCAAGTAGAAGGCGATGTCGACAACTATCACCTACTGCCGCATACCTTGACTAATGAGAAGCAAGCAAAGCTTACCTGCTCTGACACAAAAGCTGCTCTCATGCACAGAACGCCAACCACTCTGTGACGACATTTTTAAAGCATATGGTCGTTTTCCTTGGAGTTTTGTGACACGTGGCATCGTTCTCTCCAACGGATCTATGCTTGAGTCACAAATATAAATAGAGAAGGGTTTTCAAGCATCAAGAAAACAACGAGGGAACACAAGCTTTCAAGCTAACAATCTCTAGCGAACTCAAAGCCAAACACAATGAAGAAATTGCTCTTTGAAGATCATTTTTGTTTAGTTCTTCTCTCTAGAGAATATCTAGTTCCCCTTCTCTATTTAGGCATTCATTGTAATATCTTAAGCTTAGAACCTTCGAGGAGTTCACTTTAAATTAAACGTTCTTACTGTAAGAACTCCTTCATTGTTGGAGAAAAACTTTCAAACTTCGATTTGAATCTGTAAATTCGCTAAGAACTATAACTTAGAAGGTTCTGTCCACTGCACAGAAACCTTGTTGAGGCTTGCTCAGATAAATCAACAAGCCCTCCTGTTCAGCAGGACCGTGGATGTAGGATCTTGTGTATCCGAACCACATTAAAAATTGCTTGTCTTTTACAATTTTATTGCATCTGTGTTTTAACTGCATACAAAATCGTACTTGGATAAATCAGACTTGAAAATTGCACCAGCCAAAACTGTTTTGGTTTGCATAAAATGTTTTCAGACAGACGAAGTGAAACCGGGCCCCACGTTTATCCACACAATATTCTACGACTGAACTTCTCAGTACTAACCTCAGTCAGTAGAAAGAACTCAGTTGCTGAAACACTCTGTGCCGCGATTAGAAGGCTTGTCTGGCACTGAACCCGTTCAGTAGCAAAACTCATTATTTAGCTGACCTTCACATTTGAGGAAAAACTTGCAATCAGGTGTATTCACCCCCTACACCTGATACTTATTTAAGGACCAAAAATTGGTATCAGAGTGGTGTTCTTTTGATCATCACTTTTGAAAACCTATTGATCTAGTCGAACAGATCCTGAAAAACCTTTTCACTGCACAAGTATCTCTTCATTCATCCTTATACTATTGGCCTATAATGTCTGATATATCAGGGACTCGGATGGTACCTATGTTCTTTGTTGAGTATTATACGGTATGGTACGTCAGAATGGAGGTGCACCTTACATCGCTGCATGACAGCATCACAAATGTCCTCGAAACAGGACCAATCATTCCCATGATCGATAGTGTAGAATTCGATGTTGTGGGAGATGTAGGAGCACAAACTGGGGTAAAGGTACCCGAAGATAAAACCACCTTCACGCCTGAAGAGAAGAAATTTCACAATCTTGACCGAGTAGATCGGAATGCAATCATGACGTCGCTCAATGATTCGAAAGAACTATAGAATGGCGAAATACTATAGAACGGTGAAAGAACTTTGGGATGCCCTGACTGTATTGAGCCAAAGGACCTCGTAGATCAAAGAAAACAAGCTCAAGCTAGAGCTTCAAAATTTTGAAACATTCGCCATGGAGCCCAGTGAATCTATTGACGAGTTTAGCGTCAGATTCACAAACCAGATCAATGGGCTAGGGAGGACGTTCACCAACAAAGAGATGAACACCAAGATCTTGAGAGCGTTGCCTCGACTGAAGTGCTTTCCTTTCGCTACTTATTTACGTCGCTCTGATCTTAATGATTTAACTGTTGATGTTATATTTTCAAAACTAAATAATGAGGAGTTCGAGCAAAGTCAACCCCAACGGTGCGCTAGCACTCCAGTTGACACACCAATTGACCATGCTTTTAAAGCAAAAAAATAGTACATCTGGAGCTATCCCCTGTTCAACAAGCAAGTCGGTTGCAACATCAGTAGCAAAATCCACTAAGACTCCTCTTGCTGGACGACATGCGCTTTTGGCTCTAAACTATCAACGGGAGAAAAAAAAAATACCACAAATATTCTTCCTTAGGTAAGAAAGATAATCATAAAACGGAAGAATCTAAACCTTCTCCTAAATGCTGGAACATAGAGCCTGTTGTCAGTCCATCCAACGACACATCTGAAAAAGGTACCACAGTATCTGTGTTCTATAACTGTAAGAAAGACGGTGTTGGGATGAATATAAAATGTTGGGATGAATATATATGATAAGATTTGAAGATCCCAAAACCCCTAGCTGAATGCTGGGCCTTCGATATTATAATAGCTTAGTTGAGTTCAGTTGTTAGAACTCAGTAGACTAGAGTTTGGTAGCTGTGGATTCAGTAGAAGATTCTGCACTCAGCTAAAGAACTCAGTATTCAGTTGGTCTGTCTATCACCAACTGATCAGCAAAGGAAATCAAGTCAGCGAGTGAAGTGTTCAGGCGAATGTTGATAGAGGACAATCAGGCGAAGGTCCAAGGATTCAGAGGAAGTCAACTCATCGTACTTTGAGTTTGAATGAGCCTCAACAACTCTCATGTACCTCGACCAATAAGGAGCCGACAACGCCTTACCTGCTCTGCCATAAAGCTGCTCGTAGCCGGAAAACGAGAAAATCTCTACAGTGCCTCTACTCAACGTTCGAATTATTCATGGCCATTTTTCTTGTCTTATTCGACACGTGGCTAAACCCTCTCTTACGGATCTATTCATAAATCGAAGACTATAAATAGAGAAGGTCTTCATGCAGAAGAAGCACTGGGAACCAAAGCGAACAAGCTCAAACCTCTAGCGAACCTTCATGCAACGTACAGTAGATTTTAGATATCTTCTTAGTTCTTCTTTCTAGAGAGTAATTGTTCTCTTTCTCTATCTAAGCGTGCGTATTATAAAATCAATAGCTTAGAACCTCGAAAGAGTTCATATCTTTTGAACTGTTCTTTCTTGTAAGAACTCCTTCCTAGTTAGAGAAAATCTAACCTTAAACGGTTAAGAAATTCTACAGACACTACGACTATAAGTAGATATCTGTCCAACGTACAGATTGAATGAGGCTTGCTCAGTATAAGCAAACAAGTTAGTATCTGTTCTGTGAACAGATCAACTGAGGCTTGCTCAGTATAATTAATACAAGAACTCTTGCTCAGTTCAGGACAGTGCACGTAGGACCCTATGTGTTCGACCACTTTAAAATCACTATGTTAATTTTGATTTTAACTGTTGCATTGATATAACTGTTCATTCAACATCCAAATGAGTTTAATCAAACTTGCATAAAAGCTGGTTTTCAAGGCGCATATTTTAAAGGGCCAACACTTCCGCACACAACTCTTGTACTAAACTACTGTTCACTGACATAGGTTAGTAGGACTGTACTCAGTAGGAGATCTTTCAGCCCATGTGATCGAGAAAGCATATCTAGCCAATTGACAAGTTCAGTAGCAATCTTCAGCTAAAGCTGACTTTCGCGTTTTGACTTTGAATTTACATTCAGGTGTATTCACTCCCCCTCTAGACTTGAACCGCTTCTCTGGACCAACAATTGGTATCAGAGCAGTGTTCTTCTAAGATCATCATTTTCTATTTAGTGGTCTTAACTCGAACAGATTCCTGAAAACCATTTTCACTGCACTTGCATATCTCTTCATAGCATCCTATACCATATTCTACGTTATGTCTGACTTTTCAGGTATCAGGACAGTACCTATGTTTTCGGCAAAAAACTATGCGGTATGGAGGGTGAGGATGGAGGCTCATCTTACATCGCTACATGACAGCATGGACGACGTTCTTGAGAAAGTCCCTATTGTTCCTATGATCGACATTGTCGAAATCATAGTGGAAGGAACAGCAGGTGCAAGAACCAGTCTGAAAATCCCCAAAGACAAGAGCCTCTTCACACCTGAAGAGAGGAAGTTGCTCAACCTCGACCGAGTCGCACGAAATGTGATACTAACAACTCTTAGTGACTCGTATTTTTGCAGGGTGCATAAATGCAAGACAGCGATAGAGCTATGGGATGCTCTAGTTGTGCTGAGCGAAGGAACTCCACAAATAAAAGAAAACAAACTAGAGTTAGAGCTACAGAAGCTAGAAGGATTCGCTATGCTTCCAGGAGAGTTTATTGATGATTTTAGCATCAGATTCACGAATCAAATAAACATCATCAATGGACTGGGGGAAAACCTTCAGCAATAAGGAGACCAACACCAAGATATTACGGGCTCTTAGGATGCCCAAGTGGTACTCTTTTGCTACATGTTTAAGGAGAACTAATCTGAACTCTGTTGCTCCTGATTATTTATTTTCAGAGTTAACGGCAGAGGAGTTCAAGTTCAATCTCCCTCACACCCCGGTCTTTGAGGGCCGAAGTGCCCGATGGATGATGTATATAGGATATCAGTCAGCACACCCGGAGCAAGTCCCTCAAGCGCAAGTCCGTCAGCTGGAAGCTCAGTGACTATACCCTCTTCTGACAACTTAGCTAAGAAGTATGCTCTCCTCGCGGTGAAATACCAAAAGGCAAAGGACAAATTCCGGAGAATGAAGATGAAGAAATCTTCAAATTATCAAGGTAAGAGATATAATAGTCACTCGAAAAGTGAAACTAAATCTCTACCTGATTGTAGGAATACTGAAGCAGCTCCCACTGGACATACCAATACACCTAGAAGGGAAGTCAGGAACTCAGTATGCTATAAATACAAGAAGCAAGGACATTATTAGTATGAATGTTCAGAACTCTTAGAAGGCTGAGCGACACGAGCGGCAAGCCCGACGTGATAAGTTTGTCGAGAAGAGGCAAGCTTACATAGCGGGGAGAGTTATCGCATTTGCTCAAAGGACACGAAACCTTTTCATGGAATCATCGGATAATGATGTTGCATTCGTTGCTATTAAAGCGAAGGGGCAAGCTGTGTCTCATGGTCGGAGAAAGAGGTGAGGTAAATTCAAACCACTAATGTATGGCCACTATTCACCATGCACACGCGACATGAGCTCAATTGTAGGTGAACCGCTAGATGTGGTTCTTGCATATGACATTCAACAAGACTATTCAAGAGATGGAACTCCTGAAAGCTAAAAATTGGAGACTTTCAATGAGAAGTCAGGACTCTACTGAGTCTGAAGAATTTGTGCCGAGAAAGAAGGTAGAGATTAATTCTTTGACGACTAAGTCTCAACATCAAGAGGCACATATCTCAGTCCTAACCAAAGACATCTCTGAGAAATATATAAGATAGCACAACTCAGTCAGAAACTCGCGGAAATACAGAAAGACTATGAGTCACTTAGAAGGAGTGATGAAGTTTGGCGAGGACTGATGACGGAGCAATATATTGGCGCAAAGGAGAAGTTGGAAAGTATACTCAGAGCACAAAGGCCAGTTTTCGTAAAAGAAGGACTTGGCTATACATATGAGGTATCCACTTCTACCTCCAAAGATTCTGAGAAGTTGGTTGATCAGTTTGTTAGAGGGAAGATTCAAATGTTGAACCTACAACCCCTCAGGCAAAGACCAAGCAAAAGATGATCGCACATCAGCCCAGCAACAAGAAAGTTCAAGCCCCAAGACACCTAGGTCCAACTCAGGGTGAACCAAGAAGGCCAGGTGGGCCGAGCAGTATGGCCAACCAAAGAGAACTCACCGAGCTCAACATGGATCGTACTATTATGAGCCGAGAGTCCAAAGCCCAAAGATTCAGAAGAAGAAGAAAGTTGAACCTCAGAAGAAGAAAAAGTTAGAATCTCCAAGTTTAGTGGAGAAGCCAGCTGACAAGAAGGGAAAGTAGTATGAAACCGTCAGGGTTGTCAGACAAGTTTGGATCCAAAAGTCCACTAACAAATAAGGACCCAAAGCTAAGCCCCAAAGGGTTTTGAATCTTTTACGTTTAGCCGGTGCTAAAGGACCCTTGGATTGTGGACAGAGGATGCTCAAGACACGTGACGCATCAGTAGAATCTGATGATTGACTATGTTCAGCAAGAAGGAGCCAAAATTGAGTTTGGTGACAACTCCAAAGCCTACACAAGGGGAGACGGAACACTGAAAATAGGGACTGAAACAGTTCCTAGAGTATCACATGTTGAAGGACTTCAACATAATCTCCTTTCTGTCAGTCAATTCTATGATAGGAGTATTAAAGTAACTTTTGGCGCGAGGTTTTTGTGATGTTCTTGATAAATCTACAGGAAAAACTGTGTTATCAGGGTCGCGGCGAAGAAACATCTATTATGTTGAATGTAATACAACCGAACCTGAAGCTTCCCTCCTAGCACACACGAAGTTAGATGGCCGAAGCTTGCATGGGCCGTGGCACAAGCGATTAAGCCATCGAACCTCAACACTGATGAACAAGCTAGCAAGGGATGCAAAAGTTAGAGGGCGCTTGACGAAGTTTTCAAAACACACAAGAATTGTGAGGCATGCTTGAAGGGGAAGCAAGCAAAGTCAAGTCATCAGGTGGAGCGAGTTTTTTGAACTTCAATGATGAAGGACTACTTGCGAAGCTGAAGGCATTCAACACGAGACCTCAGTGGCACGTACGCCTCAGCAAAATGGTGTTCCTGAAAGGAAAAACAAAACACTTAAAGAAGCAGCAATGACATTACTCGCAGACTCAGGTCTACCATTGAAGTTCTAGGCAGAAGATACTGACACTACCTATTATACTCAGAACAGATCTCTACTGACTCAGATGCACATGAAGACACCGTACGAATTATGGAAAGGGAGAACTCCTTCTATCTCTCATTTTCATGTTTTTGGTTGTGCGTGCGTTATCCACAATAAAGGAAAGGACCAGTTAAAGGTCTTTGATAGCAAGTTAGACCAGGCAGTTTTTCTTAGGATAATTCAGGGTCAGCAAAGCTTTCAGGGACTTTAACTACCAGACCCTTTGCGTGGAACAAAGCCCTCATGTAGTATTTGGTGAATTTACTTATGAGGATAGGAAGTCAAACTCTCAGCAAGAAGCTGAAGAGGTCAGGAGCAAGCTACACTGTTGGTCCCGAGATTGACGATCCATGTCTCTCTCTCTTTCGGGTAGCTAACGGCTCTTTCAAAGATGGTGACAGAGTCCTTTCCCTACATTTATGAAAAGTTGTTGACTTGCAGCTTTAATCAGAATGTAGACAGCTGGCCGCTCATCAATGGTTGAGGCTGAAGAAAGTAGGTGAGACAGAACAAACTTCAAGGTAGATCTGAAGCTGACTTCTCTATACCTCGTATGACTCTGCTGATTTGACTTAATAAATCCTAACATTCAGAAGACTGTTCAGCCGTTGCTGAGTTTGATATATATTCAGTAGGATACTCTGTTTGAGTCGGCTCTGCGAAGATCAACTACGAGTTCGGTGAAGTACTCTGGCGAGTTCGGTTCCGCGACTTCTTTCGATATCTTGCTCGTGTTGAGTCCGGTATCGCTGAATCTTCTTCTTACGAATGCTTGAGGCCGATAATCTGCGGCGCCTCGAACCAAATGAAGAGTGTCTACTTGAGTCGATACTCTCGAGAGACAAAACAACGGATTACAACGGAATGGTTCATCGGTCAAAGTAAGGTTTTGGGATCTTCAAATCTTGAGTACTAGGCTGCTTGAGTTATCTCCCAACAAGTTGTGGAGGGGCGTGAATCATCTCCCAACATACATGATCTAAGCTTCAAAAGATAACATCGAAACATCCGGGGCTTTGTTGGGATGATGATTGAGGCGATGAGATTCATAATCAACCAACAAGCAGTGTGTCTGAGGAGATTGATTCTACTGAACAGAATCAATCCCGGGTATTTCAGGTCGATGAAGAAACCACAGTAGTGGCCTGAGACCTCTGCGAGAATAACTGGCTCGGGGGGAACTACTAATGTTCTTAATTTGAATACCCACGAACCTTGTAACTCTGTAGAACTGATCTTATTCTTGAATTGCTTCATTTACAAAATAGTACAACTAAAATTCCTAACACTCCTACTATACGTGTCGAATCAATTTTAGATGAAGTAACAAGACGGCGTCGTTCATGGTTAGACGCTCATAGTTAAGATCTAATAATTGGATATCCTTCGGCTACTATCAAGGCAAGAACCGGTTACGTCGGGGGAGAAAGTGTCGAAATACTCCCGGCTTCTTGTCTACTTAAGAGCCTCAGGCTATTAAGGATGCGCTGAATGATGTTGACTGGATCACCGCCATATAAGAAGAGCTCAACTAGTTTACTAGAAACGACGTATGGACGCTTGTAGACAGACCTAGATATCAGCACGTGATTAGAACGAAGTGAGTCTTCAAGAACAAGAGAGATGAAAACAACGACATCGTCCAGAATAAAGCTAGACTTGTTGCAAAAGGATATTGTCAAGCTGAAGGGATACACTTCGACGAAACGTTAGCTCCAGTTGTAAGATTGGAAGTCATTCGTCTATTCCTAGCATATGCAACACATCAGCAATTCACAGTCTATCCGATGGATGTGAAGTCAGCTTTCCTGAACGACATACTGAAGGAAGAAGTCTACGTAGAACAACCACCCGGCTTCCAGCAGGGATATCAGGTTTATAGACTTAAGAAAGCACAATATGGGTTAACACAAGCACCCAGGGGTCGGTACGATACCCTACAGACTTTCTCCTCCAGAAAGGTTTTCAGAAGGGAAGTGTAGATCGCACCCTATTCAGTATCAAGTCAAAAGTTGACTTCCTATTGGTGCAGATTTATGTGGAAGACATCATCTTCAGATCAAGGAACCTGACTGTTGGGTGATGATTTTAACCTCAGCACTGTTATACTTAGTGGGAAATGATTCTGTCTTCAGCAGTGACCGTAAGCTCAGGAGCCCCGTGGTCTGTACCTATCTGAAGAATTGAAGATCCCAAAACCCTATCTTGATTGATGAACCATTCCCGTGTAATTGTTTTGTCTCTGAGGTTTCAGACTCAGTAGACACTCTGCTCTGGTTAAGGCGGTCAGTAGCTTATCAACCTCGGCACCGAGAAGTAGAAGACTCGGTATTTCTTGGACTCGGCGGGAGCGATATGCGAGGGAGTCGGTAGAGGCGGGCTCGGCGGGAGTAGTTCGTTGGAAGTCGGGCCCGACCATCGGTAGAGTACCCTCGGTTGTCTCTCTGCGAATAAAGATCGAGACTCGGCAACGGCGGAGACAATCTTACGAGCTGTCGGACACTTTTTGAATATACAATCGGTATTGTCAAGTACGAGGAAAAGAGAAGTCGGCTTCGGTATGCCTCGAAGTGCATTCCGTCTCAACCACTCCATAATCCTCGACAAATGACAAGTATACACGTGTCTCTACCTACTAAAGGCTGCCAAGTCAACTTATTTCCGAGAAAAGGAGGGAAAGGACAACTTTGTTACATCCTTCAAAAAGAGTCGTTAGCTACCAAAAGAGAGAGAAAGGAAGCTCGTCTCTAACGGATCTTTTTCGATCTACTGCTCTATAAATAGAGGGATATTTCAAGAGAGAGAGAGAGAGAGAGAGAGAATGCGCATATGCTTAACGACGAAAACAAACACAAGCATTCAAACGAGCTACAACCAGAAAACCCTAAGTCTTCCGCAAGAACTTGAAGATCTATCTCTCGGCGGAAGACTACCTTCTCGGCTCATAGGGAACCAAGCTAAAGCTGTTAGAAGAGCCTCTAGTATCCAAATCGACGATACACGAACCTAAAGCTTATTTCGGTTGTTCGTCGATCTAGAAGCCACTCTCTCATTCCCTATCCCTCTAACCTAAGCTCGGCGGAATATACTTATAGCTTAGACGAAGGAGTTCATCTTTGAACCCAATCCTTATTGTAAAAGGACTACTTCATAGTTGGAGAAGTTTGTCAAACACTTTAGTTTGATGCCTTTGTAAATTGGGACTTGCTCAGTATAATCCCCAAGCCACGGCTTTGTCACGTTGCACAAGGCGGCCGAGACTAACTCGGTATAATAAATAACCTCTCGAACTTTTCGGGATAGTGGGCGTAGGATCGATTGATATCCAAACCACTTTAAAAATCGGTGTCTTGTTATTGCTTTCGATTCTTGTTGCATTGATTTTCTTGTTCATATTGAAAACCTACTTTAAAATCATACAATTGTCTCGGCATATTGAGCTGTCTCATTCTTCGGCCGAGACTTGCTAAAACGGTTTTTCCACTCGGTTGATTTGGGCCTACACTTTTCCGCACCGCTGAACTCTACAGTTTGATGCGGGTTCGGCTCGATCGGCTAGCGAGATCTCGGTAGAGTCGAGATTCTTTGCCACACATGATTCGGGAACGGCTATTTGGTCTGCTGAATTATTTGAGTATGACACTTTCTGAACGGGGGCCCATTCGTGTTCGAAGTTGAGAAAATCGGAGTCGGGTGTATTCACCCCCCCTCTACACTGGCCGTACACTCGGGACCAACAATTGGTATCGAGCACACGAGTGTTCAACTAACCACTCGAGTTCTATAAGACTCTCGTCATTACGAGCCGAGTCTACTTGAACGGATCCGGAAAATCATTTTCATTGCATATCACTCTACATTCATATCATTATTCTTCATGGCGATAAGTCGGGTATAAGGATGGTACCTATGTTCTCGGTAGAGAACTATGGGGTATGGCGGGTCGGGATGGAAGCACATCGACCTCCCTCCCACGATAGTATGGCGAAGTACTTGAGGAAGGGCCTATCGTTCCTATGATCGACAACGTCGTGACTCGAGATGCAGGCTCTTTGGAGGAGGAAAGATGACCAGGGAAGAAGATTCCCAAAGGCAGAGTCTCTTCACTCCCGAGGAGAAGAAACTTCATAACTTAGGCCGTGTCGCCGAAACGCTATACTAACCACCTTAAGTGATTCGTATCTTGGCGGGGTTCGGGAATGCAAAGCTGCAAAGGAGCTGCGGGACGCTCTAGCGCTGCGAGTCGGGGGACTCAAAAGATAAAAGCTAACAAACTAGCGCTTTGGAACTCCAAAAGTTTGGAAAATTTGTCTCTCATGCTGGTGACAAAATAGAAGATCTAAATGTCGAGATTCACGAATCGATGAACTCCATCAACGAGTGGGAAAGGCGTTCGGCAACCGAGTGATGAATCTCCAAGATACTAAGGGCGCTTTGCCGGACGGACCTTTGGATACCTTTTGCCACTTTATTGCGTCATTCGATTTAGATGTTGTCTCTCCTGACCATATCTTTTGAGAACTTCGGGCGAAAGAGTTTGAGTTCGGCGAGACCTCAACGAAAGCAAAAAGTGAAGGCGACAAAACAATTGACCATGCCTTCAAAGTATCGGTCGGCGCGGCATCTCCCGCGGACGAGCAAGACAACGAGTAAGGCCCGAACCTTCACTCGGCGACTTACAAGAAGGAAGTCTCGCTCGGAAGTCTGTGCTGCTCGCCGTGAAGTATCGAGAAAGAGGAGAGGCGCGAAAAGCGGCTAAAGCATATTGAGACACAAAAGGTAAGTCGAGATTATACGCCAAACGCACTCGACTCACGATCCTACGAATGCGAGAAGAAGGATGACTCGGCACCATCAAGGATAACGAAAACAAAGAAGAAAGAGTCGTCGCTTGCTACTGCTTGCAAAAAGCCGGGGACATTATCAATATGGCTGTCACGAGCTCGGTAGTCTTGAGCGCGCGGCACGCGAGCGAGGAGAGAGAAATTCGCCAAAAGAGACAATCTTATATTGCGGGCGAAATCTCGGGCGACTCGAGAAGAAGTCGACTCCCTCGTGGATTCATCGGATGATAAAGCGGCGTTTATGGCCTTAGAGCTTGAAGGCTGAAGAAGCTGCGAAAAGTGCCTCAATGGCGGGGAGAAGAGGATGAGGTAAATTCTCATGAACCACATAACTCCTCTTCACACTTTGCACACATGACACTATTTCGGGTGCGAGATGAGAATTTGGGCGTTGCTACCACTTATGAAGAACAGTTAGACGAACAAATTCGGATGAGTATGTAGCTCGGTAAGACTCTTCGGGAGGTGGATACCACGAAAGTGGAGAATCGAGACTTTCTCGGGAGAGTCGGGCCGCTGCGAAGCCGAAGGACTTGTGTTGAGACTCGGGGAGGAGATAAACTCTCCGATGGCCAAGTCTCGGCATCAAGAAGATCGAATTTCGGTTTTGACCAATGACTTGACTTAGAAAGATGCGGAGCCGAGTCTTGAAGAAAGAAGCGTCGAGGACTTCGGACCCAAGCACGACATGCGAAAAAGAGTGATGATGTCCGGAAGAGCCGATGGCGAGCGTTACATGGGCGGCGAAAGAAGGCTGGAGGCTATGCTTGCAAGCAACAAGCCCAAGCAGCTGCAAGGAAGGACTTGGTTTCAACCGGGAAGCTTCCTCATACGCCCCGTACACTCGAAGTGCGTCTAGCGATAGGTTTGTTCGAGGAGAAACAATCAATACAAATGTTACGAACCCCTCGGCCAAAGAACAAACAAAAGATGAAAGCACCTCATCCTACGCATCGGTATTCGACCGGAAGATCGGTACCAAGACACCCCGGTTCGGTCAGGGGGAACTAGCGAGAGTTAAGTGGGGGCGTCGGTATGGACCACCTCGGTTGACACTTCCGGCTCGGTATGGGTCATATTACTATGATCCTCATGGTCGAGAAGAGGTTCCAAGAGTCGAGAAAAAGAAGAAAATCGCACAAAAGGCGAAAGGTCGGCGGTCCGCGGCTCGGAAGATCGGACTCCCCGAACACGAACGGCCCTAGAAGTCGGCTTTGACCGGTCCGGTGGTCAAGTATGTTGACTTCAAGTGGAAAGAAAGCATGCGAAACCACCGGGGTTGTTAGACGCAGATTTGGGTTACTAAAACTAACATCTAAGGACCCCAAAAACAAAATAAAGGGTACACGAATATAATTCTATTTTGCATGTGCACAAAGATCCTTGGTATGTGGACGGTGGATGCTCAAGACATATGACGTACCAAAGGAACCTGCGAAGAATTATATAGGCGAAGAAGAACCCGAGAATCGAGTTTGGAGACAATGCGAAAGGCTATACAAGAGTATATGGAGCACTCGGCATTGGAGCGCCCACGGTTCCTAGAGTATCATATGTTGAAGGACTTGGCATAATCTTCTCTCTGTTAGTCAGTGCGTGATAACTCGAATAGAGTGATTTTTGACAACTTTGGTTTTACGTGATGTCGTTGATAAATCCACGGGGAAAACGGTGTTATCGAGGTTCCAGCGTAAAAAGAATATATATGTAGGTGGCCCCGGAACTTCGGCGAGACACGAAGCTTGTCTATTGGCGAAGAACGACAGCCGTACATGATGGCTTTGGCATAGGAGACTCGGCCACCCTCGACTTCAAAACGCTCAACAAACTAGCAAGGAACACTCTAGCAAGAGGGCGCCAGAATGAAGTATTCGGCAAAGACACTCGGTGTCGAGGATGTACGAAGGGAAAGCAAACAAGGAATCAAAATCCACTGTTCCATCTCCTTCCGTCGATGGAATCCTTCGGTTTGCTACATATGGATTTGTTCGGTCCGGTCTCTCCGGTGGCGATCGGAGGCGAAGTATGCTTTAGTGGTCATCGATGACTACTCGCGCTACACATGGTTCATATTCATTGCCCGACAAGTCGATGTCAAAACGAGTTACCAACGCTTAGAAAAAGCTTAGTGTCGAGAAGAACACCAAGATAATCAAAATTCGTTACGACGGAGGCTGAGTTCCTTAATTCCATGGTAGAGGAGTTACGCAAAGCCCGAAGGGATTGAGCATGAGACATCTGCTGCTGCGCACCCCTCGGCGAGCGGGGTTCTTTGAGCGAAAAAATCGCACACTCAAAGAAGCGGCAAGAACTCTACTCGCGGACTCGGGACTCCCAACCAAGTGCAGGCGAAGCAGCCCGGCGCTTTGCATGTTATACTCGAGAACCGATCTCTGCTTGACAAAGCGGCATAAGAGAACACCATATGAACTATGGAACGACAGGGAAGCCCTCTTTTTTCTTATTTCCATGTCTTTGGTTGTTCGTGCTTTATTCACAATAATGGGAAAGATCGGTGAAAACTTCGATAGCAAGTCGGATCGGGGAGTATTCTTAGGATACTCTCGAGTCGGCAAAGCTTTCGAGTATTCAACTATCGGACCCTTTACGTGGAAGAAAGCCCTCATGTTGTTTTTAATGAGTTTGCTGCGAAGACGGGAGTAATAACTCTAAGTGCGAATCGAGGACATCGATGCGCGGCTACGGGATCCGAACACAAAGACAAACACGAAAGGATCCGGCTTTGTTGGGATGATGATTCGAGATGAAGAGCGATGATAAACCTGCGAATCGAACCGGCAACGCAAGTAGGCTGAGCAGTTGACTCTCTGAGCGAGTCGATCCCGGGTAACTCAGGTCGATGAAGAAACCTTAGAGTGGCCGAGACCACTGCGAGAATAACAACTGCGGGGAACATCTATTAATGTTCTGAGGTGAATCCCACTGAACACAGGAAACTCGGTAGATCACACTCTCATTCTTGAATTGCTTCAATCTCGGGAATAGTACAAGCTTGAAATGCCCAACTCACCTACTATACGTGTTGATCAAATTTCGGGTGAAGAGGCTGAAACATCGTAGATCATGGCTAGATGCTCACACTCTCGATCTAATCATTGGAGATCCTTCGGCCAAAAGTCAAGACAAGATCCGGTTACGTCAAGGAGAAAGCGCATTATATTCACGCTTCTTGTCTGCGAAGAGCCCCGGGACGATTGAGGATGCGCTTAAAGATCTTGGCTCGGATCATAGCTATGCGGGGAGGGGCTGAATCGGTTCACGAGAAACGAAGTTTGGGAGCTTGTTGACGAGACCCCAGACATCAACACGTCATTGGAACAAAATGGGTCTTCAAGAACAAGCGAGATGAAAACAACATTATAGTAAGGAACAAAGAAAGGCTCGTGGCGAAAGGCTCTTTGTCAAGGCGAGGGAATAGATTTCGATGAGACATGCGCTCCGGTTGCGGGATTGGAGGCGATCGAGACTATTCTAGCCTACGCAACACATGAAAGATTCGAGTCTATCAAATGGATGTGAAGTCTGCGTTCACGAACGGCGTACTAAAAAAGAAGTCTATGTAGAACAACCTCCCGGCTTTCGGCGGGGACATCGAGGTTTATAGACTCGGAAAGGCTCTATATGGGTTAAAACAAGCACCCGGGGCTTGGTACGATACCACTGTCGAGTTTCTTCTTGAAAAGGTTTTCGAGAAAGGCGCGGTAGATCGCACGCCTTTGTTCGGCATTCGGCTGGAAGACGACTTATTACTCGTGCGAGATCTATGTAGGCGACATTATCTTCGGATCAAAGAACGTCGTCATGTGTCGGCGGTTTGAGAAAATGATGAAGGACAAGTTCGAGATGTCGATGATAGGTGAAATGAACTATTTCCTTGGCTTTCAAGTTAAACAATCCGAAAAGGGAACGTTCATTAACCAAAGCGAATACACTCGAGACCTCATCAAAAGATTCGGTTGCACATCAAAGCAAACCTATCAAGATCCCGATGAACACAAATATGCGAAATCGATCTTGATAAAGAGGAGTATCGATGGAGCCAAGCTGAATTTCGTGCGATAATTGGTTCCTTATTATATCTAACGGCTACTCATCCGACATAACTTATGCTATAGGTGTATGCGCGCTCGATTTGGGGCGAATCCTAAGTAGAGCCACATGGACTCGGCAAAGAAGATTCTCCGCTACCTCGAGAGGCACACGACATAGGTTTATGGTATCCGGTGATGATAATATTGAACTAGCGGCTATTCGATGCGACTATGCGGGATGTAGAATTGACCAGAAAATCAACTTCGGGGAACTTGTCGGTTCCTAGGCGGTAAGATGATCTCATGGTTTTCAAAGAAGCGGCACTCGGTAGCCACGTCGGCTACGGAGGCTGAATACATGGCTGCCCGAAGTTGTTTGCGCCCCAAATCCTTTGGGCGAGACGGCGGCTAAGAGGCTATGGCGTCATTCGAGAATGAAGTGCCGTGTTCAGCGGCCGGTACCGGTGCTATTGCAATCACTCGAGAACCACTGTACTACACACGAGATGCAAGCACGTGGACATTAGCCATCACTTCATTCGTGACCATGTCGAAAAGAAGGATATCGGGATGGAAAAGATCCATCTTGACAAACAAAGGGCGATATTCGACCAAGCCTCTAGGCGAATCCGGATTCAAAGAACTTTCGGTAGAGCTAGGTCGGTTGGACCTACTTGACCCCGGTCGGTAAGAGTCTTCAAGAGAGGACCATTTCGGTAAGGGGGAATGTTCACTCTCGATGCGAGTATAACCGGTGCGTAGAGAATCGGCAACCATCTACATGAGGTATCGGTGACTACTATGTTCGGTGACGAGGTTTGCGTATCTCTACTCGGTAGTAACTAATAGAACAATATTACGCACTTATAATTGAGATTCAGCATGGTATTAATTATCTTAAAATTTGTCATTTAATGAAAGCGACTCTCATTTAATGCACGGCATTCCATGCGTTAGTATCTTTGAGATGCGCCACGCATTTAATGCGTGCCCGTCTCATAGTTACTACTTAGGCAAATTACAAGCGGCTTTGACTTAGGCGGCTACTTGTGATCATTACCTTTTTCAATATCCAATCTTAACCGTCCATATCATAAAGCGATTTAAATTTTGCCTTTGATCGAAAGCCGTTCACCTTCGCGTTAGATATATATTTTCGATCATATCTTAGAAACCGCCGTTAGTATATCTTAAAATTCTTGCTCAGTAAATTTTGAGATCTCTAGCAATCCTTTACTTGCTTCTTATCTTCTCCACTCTCAAAATTTTATCGGTATGATTATTAAATACATTACTATACTTCATTATCTCCTTTCGGTATTGCTATACTAAGCTGTTTTATGAACAAACGATGCGATAATATTTTCTTGTGACGGATAAAATGGCAAATCTTTCTCTTGTCTCCCCGGGGAACATGCGGGAAATCTTAGACAAAGGCCGGTATGCAGTGCGAACCAGTCGTGGGTTTGGCGCTGCGACCTTGACTTCATGGGCCGAGATTTTCTCGTATCGAGAGCGTGCGGGTTGGAGCGGTTCCTCTCAAGGAAGCCTACCTTCTTCCTTCCTCGGCGGGTGTCTCGAGATATACCTCGGCTTCGGTTCGATATGCAGGAGACATCATTGGGCGTTTTGCCGTCCGCTCCGTAAGCGATGCCTCTATGCAGGCCGAAGCGGATCTCAATTAAAGAAGCGGCGAGGAGAAGCTTCGCTTTGCACTGCTGAAGGAGTTAGCCATATTGGCTACGGCGATGGCGGGATAGGCGACTATCTATCTATATTACTGCGGGAAAGCTACCACATTCGGAGCGGCCTTCCCAAAGAACGATTATCTTGCCCGATTCCGTGCACTAGCTTATATAGTCACGCGGCTACTAACAAGTCAGCGGGTTCTTTCGATCAAGTATCGAGACCCCAGAATCCGGCTCATGATGGCAATCTATGACAAAGCAAAAATCAGCTTGGGCGGAGTTTTTTCTTCGAGAGTTCATAGTTCAAGGTGCCAAATTTGATAAGGCGACGTGCGACTTGACGATAAAAAGAGCGGAGTTGCTATATGGTGATGGCTATGTCCATCATGATACAGGATATACGTGGAGATGACGAGATCACCTTTGAAGACAAGGTATACTTTAATGTAAAGAAGATCGGGTTCCACAGCAGAGCAGTTGCTCTTCGGCGGATCGGTTCGGGGCCGTCGCTTGGCAAACCACGCCTACCAAGAAGAGGTCTCCTCTAGCGAAAATTTCTAAGACATCGGCTAAACGTCGAAGAGAGCCATCGGCGATGTCCCTCTTTGGATCCGAGGCATGCCGGAGGAAACTGCGAGCTGACCAGCTGGCTTTGAGAGCAGGCTCTTGAACATGCTGCTTGAACGGCTACTCGGCCTATGCGGCTAATAGATGAGTCGAGTCCTCAGGGGACTCGTTCGGTGGAGAAGGCCGTCTCCGCTGAGCGGACTCAAGAAGTGGATCAAGGGGTTCCGGTGAACCTAGCCCGAGTGCTGATATACAAACTCACGGAAAGCCCGCTTGATATTCCACCACTCGGCACTTTGCCGTCTGGCTGAAAAACAGGACGTCGCCATAGATCTTGACGACTCGAAATGGCGTCGAGCGAGAATCGATCGAGAATGGAAGCCTCGGCGCTCGGATCTCAAGTATTCCGAAAGATAGGCGACCAAATCCGGGAGATCGGCGGCCACCAAGACTTGGTGTTAATTGCTTAGACAAGCCGGGCTCCACATGCTCCTAAGGTTCCGGGAGTGGCACCCGCGGCTTCGTCTCATCCCTTCACTACTCCTGTGACCCGATTACATCGGGAGGAGCGGCACTAAGAGCGACGAATAGGCTACTCCGGGCCTGCGGCCTAGGTAGCCCGATGATCCCGAGTGCCGCGATGCTGGCGCTGTGCATGATAGGCGGCGGGACTTCGAGCTCGGCCCCCTCGAGATGGGTCGACCACGACGGTCGGGACCCGCCCCATGGTCGAGGCCACAGGAAGCGATGAGGAGTACCCGGGACAAGGATACACTGCTTGAAACTTCGATCTACCGCTCGGTATCCTTGGGCCTTTGAAGTCGGCGGGCGGTACTTCAACGTCTGCAAAGTCTGCTCGGCTCTTGCTAACATCTCGGTTTGAAGTAGCGCCCGGCCCCCAAGGCCGGCGCTCAAAGTCCATGGCGAGCCTTGAAGCCGAGAGGGAGCTCGAGAACATAGCACTAGCCAAAGTTGTCCATAAAGTATGGAAGAAAGCTGCTTGAAGCCGCTACCGGCCCGAGCTTCGGGGGCTGAAAACTTCTCTAGCCAACTCGAGTGCCCCTAATGTCTCTTCCATTGTCTCAAATGCGGCGCAAGCGAGGCACGGGGACTTTGAAGATCGGCTCGGGTGATTCGGGAGGGGACGGACCAAACTTCTTGAAGAATTCAAGGCCTCTCGATCCACTATCTTGAATCGAGTCTCAGAACTATCCCGGGCAGCTGAACTCGGACTTCGACAATATTCAACAAGCTCACGGAGGATAAGGTGTGCGAGAAGGCGCGGAATTTAAGGGCTGCGGTGAACTCTCCCACAAGAAATACGGTGAAGATCTTGCTTGAGAGGAATGAGGCTGCATGAGGCGGCGACAAAATCAAAGACAAACTCGATTCTCTGTCGACCTCTTACAAAAGCTTAGACCTAAAAGGTATCCTCTCAGACTCCGGTAATAATTGATGATGCCAAGGGGAAGGAAAGGATAAAAGGGAAGAAAATAAAGACGGTGAAAAAGGGGACAAGTCGGCCCCCAGGCTGCCCACGACTAAACCACCGGCCAAATTCGCTAGGGGAAGCTCCTTGAAGCCCGCCAAGAAAACCGGGTCGATGGCGGGGCCTTGGCGAAGTTCGGGACTATTCTTTCTTTGGACCAGGTGAAAGACCCGGGGGCTCTCCGCTGCGAGCACGGCGAGAGACCGGCCCCAGTGGATGCAGGAACGACTACTTACGCAACCCGGACTCCTATTGATATTGTTAAGGAGGTTGTTGAGTATCTTTGAGCGTGATGATTCGAGAAGAGGAAAAAGCCCCTCTACCACGCTTTGTTCCGAGCGAAAGGGAAGAAATCTTGGAACTCCCGACCCCTCCGGCCAAAGAAATCGAGAGAGATACATTTTGCTGAAGAGGAGGCTCGAGATAGCGGTGACGAGAAGCTTGCTAGGGAGATAGCCAAAGGCGGGGTGCCAACAAGCTTAAAGGAAAGACCTCTCGGAAGCGAAAACTAAGGCGCCGGCTCGAGGCGGAAAGAAAGCGCTAGGTTGCCTCCAAGGAAGCTCAAGATTCATGATGGTGAAGATAGAGAAAGGAAAAGGAGCAACAATAGAAGAATGCGAGAGCGGGGTACATCCCAAGAGAAATCCGGTACCCTGGCGGCTCGAGAAGACTCTCCTCTCACCAACCTTCCTATATGAGATCGAAGAACAAGATCTTTGAGATCGAAGCCATCTTCGCTCGAGATGGATAGGTATCTCTACGAGAGGAGAGGAAGCGGGACGAATAGAAAGGCGCCCGAGCGAGAGAATACATTTGGCGAGACCATGAGGCGCGAGAATTCGTGCTCGAACAAGAGGCACGGGTGCGAACTAATGATGGAGTTCGGCGCTGCGGGCTTCCGACTACATGGAAGAAATCTTCGACGCTCTCAAAGCGTTGGGCTTGGAGGGTTTTACGTCGAGGAAGCCGTCTTATTTCTTCCGCGTCAAATTGGTGAGTTATATTTGAACTCGAGTGGCCAGAAGGGGACATCCGATGCAAATTCATTACTCATACAATTGCCGATCCCTCCCAAGCTATTCCAGAGATCAAGACGGCGTCGGTGAAGGAAGCTCTTCGGCGTAGCTTCAAACTTCCCAATGAGGGATTCGGCACGGTGGGTTACAAAGATGATGCGAAGGACCGGTATTTAGAGATCTTACTGCGGGAATCCAACTACATTCACGCAGCCGACCTTCCCAAAGAACGCCCATGCTCCTCAATCTGAGCTCTCACCTACATCGTCACCTAGGCTGGCGGCGAGTCGGGCCGGATCTTTTGATCAAGTATCGAGGCCAAAGATACAAATGATGATGGCCGTTTACGATCCACGCTAAGATCAAGCTGGGTGAGTTCTTTCTCAAAGAATTTATGACTCGATCCAGCCAAGTTCGACAAATCTTCCCAATGCCTAGCCGTGATGGGAAAACTATTATATGGACTAAAGCTTGTCAATCATGATAAAAGACTTACGCGGATCGGACGACATTGTATATCTTGACAAGATTTATTTCAATCGAAGAAGGTCGAGATTCCAAAGCGAGGGCGGCCGGCCCTGGCAAATTGGGCTTGGGCCTGGCGATCCAAAGCGGTAGCTCGAGAAGACCTCCACTCCTACAAAGAAGAGGTCACCTCCCAAGTCTACTCCCAGACGCCGACCAAGAGACGAAGAAAGTTAGTGAGGTCATGGGCGAGGTTGTAGGCTGAACCGCCTCTGCGGCTAAGGGGCGAGTGAGTCCTGCGAGAAAACTCCGTCGGTGGAGAAGGTCGTCTCCGGCGAACAAGGTGATACGGTGGACCAAGGGGTAGAGGCTGTACGGATCCCTACTGCGAGAGGCCACTTGGATATTCCTCCGCCCAGCGGTATTCCATCTGGCGAGAAGCGATAGTCTCCGATAGAAGTCGAAGACTCGAGAGGCGCTTGTGAATTAGAATCGATCGGGATGGAGGCATACGCTGCGCAGCCAAAGAGCCTCCCGAGAGATTCTTGAACATATTCCGGAGATAGCCGGCCACAGCGATCTTATTATACTTGCAAGGTAGGCTAGACTCCATACGTTGATCGGGTTCCGGGGAGTGGTCTACCACTGAACAAGGCGATCAAACACCACTCCTACGAACGACTCCATGAAGAGGAGGCGTGATAAGAACAAGGTTGGATACTCGAGCCGTCGACATCTTGTTCCTTAGATGATTTGAGGGCTTGTCATGCTTGCCATCTTTGAATGATCGCCAACCCGCCTCGGCAACGGCACCCTCGGATGGGTCGAGACCCAGACGGCGAGAACCCGCCCCCGTGATTCGAGGCCCTCGGAAGCACGATGAGGGAACTTCAAGCTTGGATAAGGATGCTCCTACTTACTGCGGTGAACCTCCTCTCGGCATCCTTGGACTAGGACGGTCGGAGGGGCGGTACCTCAAAAACGGCCGAGCCGGCTTAGCTACGCTTGAGTGCAACGTTTGAGGTAGCGCCCGGCCCTAAAGCCGATGATCTAAGTCGGTACCCGGGGCCTTGAGGAGTCAAGGAACTCGGGAATAGACTCCTCGCCCGTGCCGTCCACAAGACGTGGAGGCAAGCCACTCCGAGCTTAGAGTGCGGAGATCAAAGGGCTCGGAACTACAGATTGAGAACACACTTTGCCCCCGACTTCTCAACCATCTTGACGAAGCACTTGCCACTCAGCGAGCCAACTTTGAAGAGCAACTAAAGGCGTGGAGGTTGGCCAAAGCTAAACTTCTTGAAGAATACAAGGTCGCCCGGTCGGCTCATGCTACATCCGTCTCCTCTATCTCTTAGGCCTCCAGAGCTCGGACTCCCGAACCATTCGAGAAGGCCGTGGAAGATAAGGTGGATCGAGAAGTTGCGGGACATTCGGACGGCGGTGGACAACTCTCACAAGAAATACGGCGAACAAATAGCGATGAGAGGAATGAGCTACATGAGAGACTTGTAAAGATGCGATATGCGTTGGATGATCTCTCCACGACTTACAAGAGTGCGGGTAAAAGGTGCGAGATTCCCGCCCACAGTCTATTTGCGATGCCAAAAGGGGAAGGGAAAGTGAAGGTACTCGAAGGGAAGGAAAAGGTACTTAGAGTACAAAAAAGAGTAAGGACAATGGCGGGAGCGACTTCGGATTCGGCAATGTCTGCTCCCATTGGTTCCTCTACTCGGACGGCATAAGGCGAGGCCTAGGGTGTCTCGGCGGCGAGGGCTGGGTGCTGCTGAGGCGCCCCCAAGTGGCTCGGGACCTAAGGATTCTACTACTCAAGCAACTCGGACACCAAGCGATATCATTATGGAAATTGCTTGAGTATGTAGAGGAGGATTTAGAAGAGGAAGAGGTTCCCTACTCCTCCGGTACAAGGGAAGGGAAAGAAAGTGTTGAAGCTTCCCGAGTCCTCCTAGAAGGAAGGAACAAAAAGATTCATCACTCCTGAGGAAGAAGCTCGAGATAGGCTGCGGATGAGAAACTTGCACGGGAAATTATCGAGGTGAGGCTGCCCTGACAAGCGAAAGAAAAATCCCGGCCAAAGCGAAGACTAAGGCTCCGGCGGGAGGAAGGAATTCGGGACAAGGATGCCTCCAAGAAAAGCGAGGCGAGTGATGAGGCGGATAAGGAGAAAGAAAAAGAACGAAGCGACGGTAGCGAAAATGCGAGTCGGCGGGGGACCTCTCAAAGAAAAATCTTCTACACTGCGGACTCCAGAAGAAGAAAGAGCATGTGCCTTCCTATGTCCCCTTAAAGGCTCAAGAGCAAGAAATGCAAGAGATATGGGATCGGTGGATAGATATCTAGACGGAGAGATGCGAAGCCGGACAGATTGAAGCGGCAAGGGAAAGGCTCGAGGCTGGCTAATCTAGGAAGCTACGAGGCTTAAGGGTGAGAAGGAAGCAAGCCAAAGGATTCATGAGAAAGATGACATTCCCTACAAATATAGAAGACTCAGGAAGCCTGCCGACCTCAAGATCTACGAGACGGCCCCGAGTTGATGATTAGATGCCATGGGAATGGACTCGAAAGTGGGAGTTGCTGAAAGCGGGACTATATCGAGAGATTCTACTTGGGAGAATGCGGCCGGGACTTGCACAACTCCATTGCATTTCTTGAATGGCTTACGAAGCCCGACCCAGTGATCTTTTGCTAGAGTTCGAGAAGGCCATAGCTGAGACAAGATTGATTTCGGGGTCCCGGCTCCAAGGATTATGCCTCCCCCCAGCTGAAGCTTGATAGTTACGTACATTATGGGGTGATTGGGAAGGAGATCAAGCATCTTTGCCCAAGCCAGGACAATTAGATGAAGATCGGCCTGGCGATATGCGGAGATCTTGCGAGGCGAGGAAGGTAACTTCCGGAATGTATGGTACCACTTCACGAAGCAAAATCGAAGGACTTCAAAGAGAGGATTGGCAGTTCGAGAAGATAATAGATAGCTTCTATATTTCTTATATCTACGTTACATTTTTTCTTAGAATACCGCTCTCGTATATCTATCTTGAAATTTCCTCATATATAAAACATCAACATTGTTATTCGGCCACGACAATTCCTTATTGTCTATATGACCTTGTTTACTTTTTGCTTAACACGCGGAATCACTCAGTGATTCTTGACTCACACACTTCACTAAATAATATTTATCTATCGGTTCTTATCTTGTTAGAATCTAGTCTATTAGATTGCTTAGAAGGGGGGAAAATGTTGTTAGAAATGGGGAAATTGCTTTGTCGAGTTTTACGTATAGGTTCTTATATTTCTTCCCCCGATTCCCTCGGTAGTCTAGGACTTGAAGAACAACTCCAACGATTATACTTGTACTACTTGTAAGGAGCTTTTTAGGAGTCGTAGTGTTAGGTTTTGGCATCATCAATTAGGGGAAAACGTTGGGGAGATGATTGATCCCTCCACGACTTGTTGGGAGATAACTAAGTAGCCTAGTGTTACGAAGATTTCTTGAATATTTGAAGATCCCAAAACCTTACCTTGGCGATGAACCATTCCATTGAAATATATTATTTTGTCTCACGAGAGTTTCGGACTCGGTAGACGCTCTTCATTTGGTTCGGGCGCTCGGTAGATTATCGGCCTCGGTACCGGAAGAAGAAGACTTCGGTGATCTTGGACTCGGCGGGAGCGGTATATGAAAGGAGTCGGTGGGGCCCCGAATTCGGCGAGGAAGTAAGTATGCTGCGGAATGTAGATCCGGACTTCGGCAACGGCTGAGCACGATCTTGGCTGTCGGGATTTATTAAGTCAAATCGGCGGAGTCATACGGTATAGAAGTCGGCTTCGAGATCCTCCTTGAAGTACATTACGTCTCACCTACTTTCTTCGGCCTCGACCAATGACGGCGGCCGGTATCCTTTACGATTAAAGGCGCAAGTCGACAACTTTCCGAAATAGAGGAAAAGGACTGCCCCACAATCTTTGAAAGAGCCGTTAGCTACCCAAAGAGAGAACACAAGGATCGTCGTCTCCAGCGGATCTATCCATATCTATGCTCTATAAATAGAGGGATAAATTCAAATTAAAGCTCGAGAGAGACCAGAACGCACGAGCATTCACGAGCAAGCTCAAGCGACTTAAGCTTTCCGCAAGATCCTCACGAGTAATCTCCGTGGCGACGTACTTGCTCATAGGGAACCAAAGCCCGAACAGTTATAAAACCTCTAGTATCCAAGTGGGTCCGAATACGGGCCCAAGTCCATACTTAACCGTTCGTCGCTCACAGAAGCCACTTTCTCATTCCCTATCACTCTAGCAGAAGCTCGGCGGATCTTATCCATAGCTTATACGAAGGAGTTCATATACGAGCAGATCCCCTTTTTGTAAAGGACTCTTTCATAATTGGAGAGTTTGTCTAACGCTTTAGTTTGATCCTTTGTAAGCGAGACTTGCTCGATATAAATCTCAAGACCGGATGTTTGTCCGGTGTACAAGCCGGCGAGGCTATCTCGATATAATACATAGCTTCACGATCTTTAGAGATAGTGGGCGTAGGATTGTTGGATCCGAACCACTTTAAAAATCACAGTGTTCTATCATCTCTTTAGTGTTGCATTGATTCTTGCTCATGCTGAAAGTATTTCTAAAATCATTCAGCGAGTTTCAACAAAGCTTAATCGATCGCACTAATATCTTTGGCCTGTTTTATTAAAAACATTTTCGAAACTTAAGCGAATTTGGGCCTACACATTTACTTGCACTATCTTGAACCTCAGTTTGACGGTGCGAATTCGACTCAAGTCAGCTAGCGGGACTCGGTGAAGTCGGTCGCTCTGCCCTGCACGATCCGGAAACGGCTTATTTGGTCTACTAAACTTGTTGATCGACACTCTCATGAAAGAATCTTGTTCGTGCTTAAAGTTGAGAAATTGTTTTACGGTGTATTCAACCCCCCCTCTACACTTGAGCGTTCTTCTTGGGACCAATATGAAGGTACACTTGAGCTTGCTAGAACATTTTCAACCAAATTGTATTCTGAAGAAACTTGATGAGGGTGATGATTATGAGAATGTATTATCATGGATTCGTCGTTCTTTGGAGCTCCCTTCTGCACTAGAGGGTGCAAAGAATAGAGTCGAGATGGTTCTTAGATGCTTATGAAGGAAGGCATGATAAGAATCCGGTTGTCTTTGAGCTCGCCAAATGCGAGTTCCGGTTCGCCAAGCAACAAGCGAGGAAGAATTGAAAGATGTCTCAAGGTGATCTATAATATATATTAAAGCTCGAATCACACTCCTTATCAAATTAAATTATAAATTACTAAAGCGCCTTTGAAATTGAAATAAGTAAAAACATTAGTAGTAATATTTGTCGTCTTTTGACATACGTAGGTGGTGGAATAGTTCATGCCTAGGTGGAAAACTCCCATTTGCGAGGATCGAAGCTGTTGAATCCCAATTTTGGGCCATTGTAGTTCTCGATCATCCTAAATATGAATATCAAAAGAAAACGAGGTTGCAAAGATAATAAGCTTTGTAACTGAGTTCTCGATGTGCCCAGCGAGTTCGAGTGTTACATAAAAGAAACAAACGCTTCTAAATCGGAGGCACGCGAACACGTTAAATTTTTATCGAGAGTGCTTGGATGAAGATGAACAACGTGATTGCGGCGATTGTCCATTTACGGATGATTTTGTTGTGGGGGCAACAAATCTTGCAAGAGTAACTAATTTTATGTATGTCGACGGAGATGGTTACGGGGTGCAACACTCCAAAAAATACATGAACGGATCGCGAGACATAATGTTCGAGCCGTGTGCACGAGCTACTTTACATTTATTATACGTATGGAACTATCGAAATGGTTATGCAATCTCACGAGTATTTCTACAACCGGTAATATGAAATAAATTCTACATTATTAAATACAAGTATGTACTATGTAATGCGATAATATAAGTGTTCTACTTAGTATCAAGATTTTATTTGTGGCATGGGCGAGAAGAAAGAGACTTGGTGCGGATTTGAAGCTCCATAGAAGTCCGACATGATTTTTTCTATACTCGATCCTCCATTAAATCGAAACACTACTTGAAAGCTACAAATGATGTCAAACACCTAATAAAAAACCACTCGGCTCAAATGCGGTAGATATAAGAATAAAGCTGGATCGTATATCAACCAGATTAGTTAATCAAAAATGGTAAGAAAGTGAATTACGTCGGCATGAGATATAACAACTCCTTGAACTTGAATCAAACCACAGAATCCATTTCGAAGAATGAAGAACATCTAAAGGGGAGCGAAAATATAGAAATATAGGATCACTATCGAAGCATCAAACCGGAGATTCCACTCGATTAGGTGTTAGATTAGAAATATCCATGGCGTATACAATACAAAATCAAGTATCTAGGTAGCATAGTTACACCAACAAAACAAAAATCATCAAATTCAACAACATAAAACTTTTTCAAATTCAACAACTTCAAGAAAGAAGTACATATCCATTCGAAGGAAACAATTAATTGGACGTTGGTGGCGAGCACACGATTGATTACAAACTGCGGGTAATAAATCCCTTGCTGAGGTTGGGTGAGGAGTAGTATTCGATTTCCCCCTTAATGGCGACGAGCGATGAGGAAGAGAAGAGAGTGAAAATTGAATAGTGTTGATCTAAATGTTTTTGCAAAGAAAATAGAATGAATTTTTTTTACCACTAGTTTATGTTTTGAAGCGGGCGAAACACCTCCACCCCGTCTTGTGGAGGGCCCAGGGAACGCGGTGGCGGACGACGGTGATCGGCCGAATTATACGTTGGAAAATACTATTTTTTTATGCGGGACTACGGTCTTTGGTTTACACGTAATTGTGAATATTTTTATGCACAAAATTTTTTTGTTATTTTAGATATTATGTTATATAATAAAATCTTTCAAATTTACTATTTTCATTTTTTGTATTTTTCAAGGTGGCGGTGGGAGGTGGTAGGTTACTAGGGTCTTTTCATTTTTTGTATTTTTCAAATTTAATTTCTAATATTGTTGTTTACCATTTTAACATTTTTTCTAATTTTGTGAATCAATTAAATAAAAATGTAGATTAATTGTAGACCATAGATCGGATGAAGATCTATGGCCTACAATGGTTCTTAGTTTTTATCTAAGGAATGGTTCTTAGTAGAAGAATACCTATATATATATATATATATATATATATATAATGGGTTTCAATGGGTCTTAGTTTTTATCTAAGGAATGGTTCTTAGTAGAAGAATACCCTATATATATATATATATATATATATATATATATATATATATATATATATATATATATATATTTCTACTAAAAACCATCCCTTATTAAAAACTAAGACCCATGAAACCCATTATATATTCAATTTATCCATGGGGTAGAATTAATTTGTTTTTTTTTATTTTATTGAATCATAAAATTATAAAAATGGCAAAATTGGTAGACCATTTAATAATTAAATTGGTGAAATACGGCAAATGAGAGAATCCTCGTAACCTACCGCCGTCGTCGCCGCCCGGTGAGGTTAAATTTATGCACAAAACATGCGGCTTTATTATGCATACAATGTCTGTTGAATTACGAACAAACTAGTAATTCACTAAGTGTAATGTATGTTTTTTTCTTTATAATGTATTAATTTATACAAAATTGAAAGTCTATGTATAAATTTGTTCGGGCTTATTGTTGGGGAGATGATTCGAGTCGCTCCACAACTTGTTGGGAGATAACTCGGTAGCCTAGCGCTCTAAAGAATTGCTTGAAGATTTGAAGATCCCCAAAACCTACTTTGGGTGATGAACCATTCCGTTGTAATCTGTTTTTGTTCTATCTCCGAGGTTTCGGACTCGGTAGAGCACTCTTCATTTGGTTCGGGCGCTCGGTGGGTTATCGGCCTCGGTACCGAGAAGAAGAAGACTAAGTGATCTTTGGACTCGAGCGGGAGCGATATGCGAAAGGAGTCGATGGAGATGAACTCGGTAGGACTAGTTCGTTGAACTCGAAGTTGATCTTGATAGGGCGGCTCGGCGGGAGCATGCTGCGAATATAGATCGGGACTCGGCAACGGTACAGGCAGATCCTACGGCCCATCGGGATTTACTAAGTCGAATCGGCGAGTCATACGAGGAAGAGAGAAGTTTGCTTCGAGATCTACGCTTGAAGTCTATTACATCTCGCCTACTTTCTTTAGCCTCGACCCGATGACGAGCGGCCGATTATCCACTTTACGATTAAGGCGCAAGTCGACAACTTTCGAAAATGGAGGGAAAGGACTGCGCCACCATCTTTGAAAGAGCCGTTAGCTACCCAAAAGAGGACACACAAGGATCGTCGTCTCAGCGGATCTATCCTTATCTCATGATCTATAAATAGAGGGATACATTTCAAATTGAAGCTCACGAGTGAACACGAACAAACAACCTAGAAAATCGAAGAACACGCGAGCATTCACGAGCAAACTCAAAGCGACTTAAGTCTTCCGCAAGAAGTTCATAGAGTAATCTCTAGCGAAAGACAACATCTTGCTCATAGGGAACCAAGTTGAACCGAGATTATAAAGCCTCACAGTATCCAAGGGCGAATACGAACCCCGAGTCCATACTTAACCGTTCGTGGCTCACAGAAGCCACTTTCTCGTTCCCCTATCCCTCTAACCTAAGCTCGGCGAGATCTTATCCATAGCTTAGACGAAGGAGTTCATATACGAGCTGATCCTTATTGTAAAGGACTCCTTCATTGTTGGAGAGTTTGTCAAACGGTTTAGTTTGATACTTTTTAAGTGAGACTTGCTCGGTATAAATCTCAAGACTTGTGTTTATCCGGTGTACAAACCGGCTGAGACAATCTCGGTATAATACGTAGCTTCACGATCTTTCGGGACGGTAGGCGTAGGATTGTTGGATTCGAACCACTTTAAAAGCGGGCGTATTGCTTTTCGTTCTTGTTGCATTGATTTACGATTCAATGCGAAAGCATTTACAAAAATCATTCAAGCGAGTTTCAACAAAGGTTAATCGATCGCACTAACATACTAAAAGCAGTTTTATTAAAAACGTTTTCTAAGCTTCAACGAATTTGGGCTACCACATTTCCACCTATCTCTGAACCTCGGTGAGACGGTGCTGGATTCGGCTTCAGGTTGGCTAGCGGGCTTCGGTGAAGTGAGCCACTCTCCCACATGATCCCGGGAACGGCTTATTTCCGTTTTATTGAACTTGTTCGGTGCGGCGCTCTCTGAAGAACGGATTGTTCGTGTTTAAAGTTGAGAAATTGTTTTTCGGAGTGTATTCACCCCCCTCTACTGCCAGGAACATTTAATCTCGGGACCAACAATTGGTATCGGAAGCGGGGAGTTCTCTAAGGCTCTTGTTATTACGCGAAAGTGGTCTACTTGAGACGGATCTAGAAAGCGTTTTCCCTTTGCATATCATTCTTCATTCATATCATTATCCGCTATGTCGATATATCGGGAATCGGGATGGTACCCGTGTTCTCAATAGAGAACTATGAGGTATGGCGAGTCGAGAATGGAGGCACATCGACTTCCCTCCATGACGGCATGACGGAGTGCTTGGAGGACAAACATATCATTTCGATGGTTGATAGTGTCGTAACTCGGGACCCGGCACAAGGAGGAGGAATGGTGGCCAGGGAAGAAGATCCCCAAAGATAGAAGTCTCTTCACCCCCATAAGGAGAAGAAGCTTCACAACTTAGATTGGGTTGCCGAGAACGCCCATACTTGATCACTACGGCCAGATTCTTATCTCGGGAGAGTTCGGGGGCTGCAAGTCCGCGAAGGAACTCACAGGATGCTCTAGCGGCCCTGCGGGTCGGGGGACTCGGAAGATCCAAGCGAACAAGGCTTGGCGTTGGAACTTCGGAAGTTTGGAGAGACTATCTCTCATGCTGGTGACACGATTGAAGATCTTAACGTCGGATTCACGGATCGATGAACTCCATCAACGGGCACGGAATAGCGTTCTCCATACCGAGAGATGAATCTCCAAGATTTTGAGGGCCGGTGCGGCGATCATTGGACTCCCTTTGCTACTTTCTTGAGAGATTCGATTTAGATATTGTTACTCCCGACTATATCTTTTGAACTTATAGATGAGGAGTTCGAGTTTGGTCTACCTCAAAGGAAGCGGCGGCCCGAAGGCGACACCCCGAATCGACCATGCCTTCAAAGCGTCGATCGGCCTGACGGCTCGATATCTAGCGAGGTTGAACCTTGATCGGTGACTTTCAAGAAGGAAACACGGCTATGAAATGCGTCTTTGCTTGCGATGAAATATCGAGAAGGCGAAGAAGAGGCGCGAAAAACTCTCAAGGAGTTGTCGGAGACTCCCAAGGGTAAGTCTAAGTATACACTTTAAGCGCACTCCGACTCGCATACTTCATTGCGGGAAATAGGAGGACTCGGCTTAGTCGAAGACGGCAAGCAAAGAAGAGAGAGTCACTACCTACTACAGCGTAAGAAGCACTGGACACTATCGGTATGATTGTCACGATCTCGATCTTCTTTGAGAGAGAGCGGCATCAAGCTCCCGAAGGGAGAAGTTCATCAAGAAGCATCAAGCGTATATAGCTAGTGAACTCTCGGGCGACTCGAGATGAAGTCAATTCCTTCATGGATTCATCCAGAAGCGATGAAGCGGCATTTATGGCCGTAGAGCTTGAAGAAGACGGCGAAAAGTGTCTCATGGTAGGAGAAGAGGATGAGGTAAACTCTCACGCTCTATTTAACTCCTCTTCACACTTCACACGCGATACTATTTCGGAGTGCGAGATGAGAATTTGGACGTCGCAATCTCATATTAAAAACTACTCGACGAGAATATTGGGATGAGTGCGGCTCGATGTAAGACTCTTCGGGGAGTTGGATACCACAGTAGAGAATCGAGAGACTTTCTCGGGAGAGTCGGGTTGCTGCGAGTTAGAAGGACTCGTGTTGAGACTCGAGAGGGAGATAAACTCTCGATGGCGAAGTCTCGGCATCAAGAAGATCGAGATCTCGATGCTTGACCCGCTGACTTGACTCGAGAAGATGCGAAGTGAGTCTCTTGAAGAAGAGTTGTCGAGACTTCGAGGCCAGACCATGAGCTAGAAGAAGAAGCGATGATGTCGCGAAGCAACGGCCGATGCGGAGCGGTACATGGGTCTTTGAAAAAAGCTTGAGGTGATGCTAGCAAGCAACAAGCTGCTTGGCTACGCAAGGAGGGACTTGGATTCGGCTATGGAGCCTCCTCATCTACCCCAGTGCGCTCGGAAGAAAACCGGCTAGGCGATAGATTTGATCAAGGGAGACCGTCGACGCCTGAGATTTTGAACTCCTAGCCAAGAACAAACAAAAGATAAAAGCACCTCATCCCGGCTATCATCATTCGACAAGAAGATCGGTTCGAATCACCCCGGTTCGGTCGAGGGGAACTAGTAAAGCTAAGTGGGGTGTCGGTATGGACCTCCGCGGTGACACGTCCCGGCTCGGTATGGGTCGTATTACTATAATCCCATAGTCGGGAGAGGACCTACAAAGTCAGAAGAAGAAGAAAGCCGTGCGAGAAGGCGAAGGTCGGTCCGCCCCTACTCGAGAGATCGGGATTCCTAAACACCGTGAAGCCTCGAGAAGTCATCATCGGCCGATCCGGTGGTCAAGTATGTTGATCAAAGTGGGAAGAAGCATGCGAGACCACCGGGGTCGTAAGACGGATCCGGGTTTCTAAAACTAACATCCTAAGGACCCCAAAAAAAAAATAAAGAATTTCTAAATATAATTCCATTTTGCGGGTGCACAAGGATCCTTGGTATGTGGACGGATGCTCAAGACATATGACATATCAAAAGGACCTGCTGAAGAATTATACTACTAAAGAAGGACCCCAAATCGAGTTTGGAGACAACGCAAGGCATACCGGAGCGATGGGACACTCGAAACATTGGAACATACGGTTCCGAGTATCATATGTTGAAGGACTTGACATAATCTTCTCTCTGTTTGTCAATTTTTTTGATAACTCGAATATAGTGAATTTTAACGCTTTGGTTTTACGTGATGCCGTTGATAAATCTACGGGGAAAATAATGTTGTCGGGTTCGTGCGAAAAGAATATCTACGTAGGCGGCCGGAACTCGTTGGCGGACACGAAGCTTGTTTGTTGGCGAAGAACGATAGCGAGCGGGGGTGGCTTTGGCACCGAGACTTCGGCCATCTCAACTTCAAGATGCTTAACAAGCTGGCTAGAAACACTCTAGCGGGGAGGACTTCCAGAATGATGTATTCGGCAAGGACACTCGGTGTTAAGCATGTATCGAAGGAAAACAAACATGGATTCAAAATCCTCCTATTCCATCTCCTTCCCAGTTGATGGAATCCTTCGATTGCTACATATGGATTTATTCGGTCCCATCTCTCTAGTGACGATCGAGGAGGCAAAAGTATGCTTTAGTGGTCATTGATGACTACTCACGCTACACATGGGTCATATGTTATTGCCGACAAGTCGACATCAAAATAGAGTTACCAACGCTTACGAAAAAGCTCGGTGTCGAGAAGAACACCAAGATCATCAAGATAAGTTCGGACGGAGGAGGCGGGTTCACGAATTCGATGGTGGAGGAGTTACGCAAGGCGGGGGCATAGAGCACGAGGCGTGCACGCGCGCGCGCACTGCTGCGACTAAGCGGCATAAGAAGACACCGTATGAATTATGGAGGCTGCGGAAGCCTTCTTTATCTTACTTCCATATTTTTGGGTGTTAGGTGCTTCATCCACAATAATGGGAAGGATCGGTTAAAGACTTTTGATAGCAAGTCGGACCGGGGGAGTCTTCTTAGGATACTCCGGGTCGGCAAAAGCCCTCGAGTTTTTATCTACCGGACCACTTTGTGTGGAGGAAAGCCCTCTTGTTGTTTTTAAAGAGTTTGCTGCGAAGACGGGGAGTAGGAACTCCTAGAAGCCGGAATCCGAGGATATCGGTAGCGGCCTACGAGGATCCGAGCCTACAAGATAAAGTTGAAATGATCCGGTTGTGTTGGGATGATGATTCGAGATGAAGAAACGAGAAGATAAGTCTGCGAATCTTAGCCGACGACAAGTAGGCGAGCAGTTGACTCTGGAGCGATCGATCCCGGGTAATTGAGGTCGATGAAGAAACCCAGTGGTAGCTGAGACCTCTCTGAGGATAATAGTGCAGGGGAACAAATGAAGTTCACGAGATAAATGCCCCCCGAACACGGTGACTCGATAAACCCGACTCACTAAGCCGAATTGCTTGATCTCGGAATAGTACAGGCGAAATGCCTACTCACCGACTATACGTGTTGAACAATTCTCGGATGAAGAGTTGAAACATCGTAGATTGTGGTGGGCGCTCACACTTCGGCCTGACACGATTATTGGAGATCCTTAAGGCAAGAATCCGGTTACATCGGGGAGAAGCGCGTTATATTCTCGCTTCTTGTCTTGAAGAACCTCGGTCGAGTTGAGGACGCACTTAAGGATCTTGATTGGATCATAGCTATGCGGGAGGAGGCTGAATCGGTTCACGAGAAACGAAGTATGGGAGCTTGTTGATAGACCCAGACATCAACATGTAATCGGAACTAAATGGGTCTTCAAAAACAAGCGAGATGAGAACAACGTTATAGTAGGGAACAAAGCAAGACTCGTGGCAAAGAGCTCTTTGTCGAGCACAAGGAATAGATTTTGACGAAACTTTTGCTCGATTACAAGATTGGAGGCAATCGGAGGACTATTCTAGCCTACGCAACACATCGGCGATTCGAGTTTATCAAATGGATGTGAAGTCTGCGTTCTTGAGAGCGGCGTGCGACGAGGAAGAAGTTTATGTAGGATAGCCTCCCAGCTTTCAGCAGGGACATCAGGTCTACAGACTCAAAAAGGCTCTGTACGGGTTAAAACAAGCACCCAGGGCTTGGAACGATACCCTGTCTGAATTTCTTTTTCATAAAGGTTTTCTGAAAGGCACAATAGACCTCACATTATTCAGCATTCAGGCTGGAAGACGATATCCTATTTGTGTAGGTCTACTAGATGACATAATCTTCGAGTCGAAGAATATCATCATGTGTCAGCAATTTAAGAAAATGATGAAGGATAAATTTGAGATGTTAATGATGGGAGAGATGAATTATTTCCTCGGTTTTCAAGTCAAAAAATCTGAGAAGGGAACGTTCATCAATCAAGACAAATACACTCGAGACCTCATCAAAGTTCGGTTGCACATCCGGCAAACCAATCAAGATCCCAATGAACACGAACATGAAAATCGATATTGATAAAGAGGGAGTATCGATGAGGCATACGAAATTTCGTGCAATTATAGGTTCATTATTATATCTAAAGCTGCTACTCGACGACATAACTTATCTTTGTAGGTGTACGCGTTCGATTTCGAGGCAAGTCCTATGTAGAATCCCTTGGACTCGGGGAGAAGGTCGCCGCTATCTCGAGAGGAACACGACGTGGGTTTTTATGGTATCCGGCGGATGATAATATTGAACTAGCTGGTTATTCGATGCTGACTATGCAGGATGTACAATTGACCGAAAGTCAACTTCTGGAACGCGTCACTTCCTTGGCAGTAAGCTGATTTCATGGTTTTCAAAGAAACAGCATTGAGTAGCGCGTCGACTGCGAAGGCTGAATATATGGATGCCGGAAGTTGCTGCACCCAAATCTTTTGGCTTAGACAGCAGCTACGCGACTATGATATTATTCAGAATGAAGTGCCGATCTTCTGTGACAGCACCAGTGCAATTGCATTCACTCAGAACCCAGTACTCCATACGAGATGCAAGCACGTGGACATCAGACACCACTTCATTCATGATCATGTCGAAAAGAAGAATATCGGGATGGAAAAGATCCATCTTGACCATCAAAGGCGAGATATTCGACCAAGCCTCTAGGCGAAGCCGGATTCGAGAGAACTTTCGGTAGAGCTAAGTCTGCTGGACCACTACTTGACTCCGGTCGGTAAGTGGATTCAGGGAGGAGCATTCGGCAAGGGAATGTTCACTCTCGATCTTGAAGTAAATTCAATACGTAGAGACTCGAAATCATCTACAGAGGTATCGGCTAACTACAATGTTCGGGTGACGGGTTTGCGTATATCTACTCGTTAGCTTGATGAAATATTACATTGCATTTATGATTGATTCAGCCGTATTCAATGTCTTAGAAAATGTCATTTAATATAACGGTTTACATTAAATAGACAACATTCTATGTAAGCATCTTTGAACTTTGCGGCGCATTAAATGCATGTCGTATCAAGTTGCTTCTTTGGCTATTCTACATTTGTATTTTGACTTAGGCGGCTAAATTGATCATTACCTATTTTATAACATTAAATCCTATCCGTCCATCTCAAAAGCAATTTCAAAATGAGGCAGTGGATTATTAGCTTGTTCATCTTCTTTAACATATATAAACGCGTTCAAAGTTAGAAACCGCTCGAGAAAAACCTTTGGTAAATCTTTTTACAACCACTAGTTTTTACGAGAAAAGCATTGTTTCCTTGCAAACTTATTTTCAAACCTCTCGAGAAAAACCTTTGGTAAATCCTTCATGATCATTCGGCATCGTATGTGATATTTTTAATATTTTTCGTTCGATCGATTTATTATGTGCGAGATTATAAAATATGGCCCAGGAAGAGATGTTATTGGTCAGGTGAACATGAAAGAAATCACCGAGAAGGACCGTGTATGGTTCGAGCCGATGATGGAGTTCGACTCCTGCGACCTAGATTTCATGGACGAAATCTTTGACTCGGCGAGGGCGGCTGGATTGGAGGGATTTATGTTTAGGAAGCCGTCATGCTTCCTCCCCTCGACGGATAGGCGAGTTATATCGAACTCGAGTCGGTAGATGGGGACATCGGAAGCGGTTTATCACTCATCTTCTTGGAGACCCGCTCGCGCCATACGAGAAATCAAGATGATGTCTATCAAGGGAAGCGCTTCATTGAGCTTCAAACCTCCGGCGAAAGCTTGATGCTGATGGGCTACATAGTGACTCGAGATATAGAGCTTTTGCATACATAGTGACTCGGATACATAGTGACTCGAGATGCGCGAGGCGAGACGGCTCGTTTGACAAAGTGTCGAGACCGAAGATTCGGCTATGATGGCCATTCCACGATCATGCAAAGGATTCGCGGGCTGAATTCTTCCTGAAGGAGTTTATGACTCGAGTGCGAAGTTCAATCACTCCGACGACTCACTTGTCGGTTAAAAAGAAAATTATTATACGGCACGAAGCTCTACGTTATGATAGAAGACCTGCGGAGCGACAACGTTGTATATCTGCGACAAGCTATGCTTAATCCGAAGAAAGGTTAGATTCCGGAAGGAGCGTTGGCCGCCCGTTGACAAATTGGGTCGGGGGCTGTGCGATCCTGAAGACGAGGGGAACTCGGGAGAAGACCTCCACTCCTTCAAAGAAGAGGTCACCTCCCAAGTCCACTCCCCGAGAAACCGACTAAGGGCGAAGAAAGTCGGTGAGGTCGTAGTTGAGCTTGTTCTTGAACCGCCTCTGCGGCTAAGGAACGAGGTGAGTCCTCGGAAGAAAACTACGTCTGCTTTGAAGAGAAGGCCGTCTCCAGTTGAACAAGGAGATCACGAGTGGACCAAGGGTAGAGGCTTTGAACAAATTCCTACTGGCCCAGAGCCCCTTAGATATTCCTCCCTTAGCGGCATTCCATCTGCGAGAAGCGAACGATCTCGATTGAAGTCGAAGATTAAGAGACTATGTTGGGTGATGATTCTATCCTCAGCTGTTGTAATACTTAGTGAGGAAATGATTCTATCTTCCGTCTTGGTCTGGCGCTCGAGTGAGGCTTATGCTCACGAGTGAATCTATGAAGATTTGAGAAGATCCCAAAACCACTATCTTGATTGGTGAACCATTTCATTGTAATTGTTTGTCTCGGGGTTCGGACTCGGTGGAGCGCTCTGCTTTCTCAGTTCGGGCGTTCGAGTGGATTATCGGCCTCGGCACGGATGTAGAAGACTCGGTAAATCTTTGGACTCGGCGGGAGCGATTATGCGTGAATAGAGTCGATAGGAGCCGAACTTCCCGCGGGAGTAGTTCGTTGCGGCCACTCGGAGCTGATCTTGGTAAAGCCGTCTCGGCATATTTTGCCTGCGAATCAAAGATCGGACTCGGCAACGGCCGAGCAGATCTTCTAAAGTGTCGAGATCTTTTGAATGACAATCAGCATAGTCGAAATACGGGGAAGAGAGAGTCGACTTCGGACTTCGGTATGCCTCGAAAGTTTGTTACGTCTCAAGCTGCTTTGTAAACCTCAGCGAATGACAAGCGGACACACTTTGTCACTATACCTACTAAAGCTGCAAGTCGACAACTTTCCGAGAGGAAAGGAGGGAAAGGACACTTTCACTCTACTTCAAAAGAGCGTTAGCTACCAAAAGAGAGAGAGAGTAAGGGATGATCGTCTCCAACGGATCTTTCCAAGACTCTTCTCTCATAAATAGAGGATCATTTCAAAATTTCGAAGCTCACGAGAAACAAGAGAACACGAGCATTCAACGAGCAAATCAAAAAGCCTAAGTCTTCCGCAAGGAACTCGAAGAATATTTCTCCGTGGCCAAAGACTACAATCTCAGCTCTTAGGGAACCAAGGCGGGCCGATATACAAGCCTCTAGTATCGAACGGCGTTACGAACCCCAGCTAAGCTAGTATTGTTCGTCGTTCTAGAAGCTACATTCTCGTTCCCTATCCTCGACCACTAAGCTCAATACGAATATATCCATAGCTTAGGCGAAGGTTCGTAATGTTGAACATGATTGTTTTGTAAAAGGACTCCTTTATAGTTGGAGAGTTAGTCAACGCTTTAGTTTGATACCTTTATGCGAGACTTGCTCGATATAGATTTCAAGACGCGGCTTTGTCACGTGTACAAGGATTGGCGAGACTAACTTCGATTATAATAAATAGCCTCCGATCTTTGGGATAGTGGACGTCGTATGATCACTGTGTATCAGAACCACTTTAAAAATCCGTGTCTCTCGCTTGTTCTCTTATTCTTGTTGCATTGATTTTAATTGTTCATCTTGAAAATTATCCTTTAAAATCATTCAACTAAGTTTCGGCGTCTGTATTTATTA